>CM067305.1:34886375-35370054 GCA_034231615.1 Meghimatium bilineatum | reverse complement strand
ATCTTTTCTAGCCAAAGTGCTACTCAAATGCTTCTCCTCCGTTTAGTACTTTAATGTACCCTGATTCGTATAAGGTTTGATGTCACAAAAGTATGACTGTATTAGGGTGTTTAATGTGATGTATGTTTAGTCCCAGACGGGAGGTTACTCACGGTTACAATATCCCATGATGTCCGTTCCCTGTTAAGAGTGCAGAATATACTTTTGTGCATGCTAGTTCATCATTCTTCTTTCAGATGTTTTGACCCATCTGTTTTGATAGGACATCTAGTAACCACTGGCCCCTAGGAATCTGTCACAAAAGAACAAAGTTACAACAAAGTTACAACGCCGGATAGCATGTTTTCGTCATACATGTAGACCATTTGACAGAAGACAGAAGCACAAATCGAAATAAGACATGCAGTCAGAATGATGATTTTTTCACAGGTCATATTTTGTCAGCCTATCCTCCAATATTTCTTAGCCGCCCCCTACGACATGTCTGGAAAGAGGATATTGTCCCTATTTTTGCTCCCTGAACTAGCAGTAGAGGATTGCCACATGGTATATATATACATATATATATATAATGTTTGTCGAATATTTATCATACATTCTTGTTTGGATCTTTCCAAGAATCCCTATATATGAATGAGACATTACTTGTCTAAAAGCTATGTTATATTTAGCTCTTGTTTAGAATACATGTTCTAACATTTATGTGTAGAAATGAGTTATAAATAAGCGCAGGATGGCATTTGTAGAGATTTACAGTGAACTAACAAGTACTAACGAAGAAGATAACATGAACGACAAATTGAACGAGCTATACTCTTTGCGATACTCTATACTAAATCATAGAAGAGACACATCAAAATTTCATCACAGATGTTATCAGAAAACGCCGTTGGTCCAACATCGGGCATGTCCTATGCGCAGACATCAACATAATACACCACCGATCTCTTGAATGGATGCCTACAGGCAAAAGAGCAAGGGGTCGACCAAAAGAAACACTCAGAAGAACAATACTTAGAGAAAGTAAAACAATCAATATCGATACTATTCAAGAAATGCGCAGAATATCTTTGAACGGACAGAATTGGAGAGACCTGACCTCTGCCCTATGCGTTAGCCTCAGCGCAAAAGGAACATGAATAAATGATTGAATGTCAAGTATTATAAAAATATAAAATATTAATAGCGAAATCAGAAGAATAATTGCAAGAACATATGAACAGACTCCACATGAGAAGTCAAAAATTCAACATGAAGATTAATATTGAAAAGATCGAAATAATGGCAATGGCAAAGAAAGAAAGAAATACCACAATCTCTATCTATAATAAATGCATTAAACGGGTAAAGAAGTTCACTTACTTAAGCATTATATCGAGTGAAGGGGTAAACAGTAAAGAGATACAAAATAGATGTAACAATACATACCAGATCCTAGGACAGATGACATGTATTTTTAAGAACAAAAAATGTAAACATAGACACTAAAGTTGCATTATACAAGACTATTATTATTCCATCACTGTGCTACTAGCGCCAAACCTGAACAATGACAGCTCAAGACAAAAGAAAATAGTGACAGCGGAAATGACTTGTCTACACGGAATACTCGGAGTGTCATTAAGAGAAAGAATTAGAAATGATAACATCAGACAGATAGCCAAAACAATATTAGTATTGGAACACATCAAAAGACAACAGATCAAGTGGTTTGCGTACAATTTCAAACTACCAACAGGCAGCATGCCACAAATGACCATGACACATCGAGATAACAGTTATAAAGCCAGAGGCAGACCATGTAAAAGATGGATCACAGAAATTTAAAAAAAACCACAGGAACAAGCTTACAAACAGCACACAAGAATGTCATCTCCATAGAAGGCAAATAAGGGCCACATCGTTTAGACAAATATTTGTAGAATGTATGCGTGTGAGAACATGTCTGGACGACAGATCTCGTACGAATACTCTGGATATTGAGCGTGTGTTTTCAATCTTGTACTTGCTCCATGAATGTGTTATATGCTGTATGTATGATATGTACGTTGAAGTATGTGCAGAGCATACATGTAATATCTATGAAAAAACTGGCTACATGTATAAATTCAATGTAAATAACAACATGCATAATTGCCAGTGTATCTTTCTGGTTATTTTAGTTAGATCTTAACTATTAGATTCATAAGGACATTTTCGTCATCATTATAATTGTTACTTATTTACAATACCCTGTCTTATCTATTTTTAAAAAATCTAATAACGAGTCAGTCTATTGTGTACGTATGTGTATTTCTTATTCTAATTTATTCACACCCTGCACTTTGACGTGCAGCTCATGATCAAAGCAAAAATTGTACTGTTCTCCCAAATGTGTTTACGTAGATGAAAAAATCGTTATGCAGCAAACGAGAATTAAACCAGATTCGCTTAGATGGTACCCACTCGCATCGCAACTTGAGTCAACAAATTTTTCCGTCTTCGACGACACCACATCCATAAATATAGATGTTATTTTAGTCAAGACTTTCTTCCTGTATATTTCCAAGCTACTATTAATATCGAATAACATCGAGGATATATATATATATATATATATATATATATATATATATATATATATATATATATATATATATATATATATATATATATATATATAATGGATAACTTCGTAACTCTGCGATGTGTCTTCCCGGAATAAAAATCTGAAATACTTGACCGAATCAAATGAAATTTGGTATGATGACTCATTAGGGCATAAACTCACCAGTAGTAGATGGGATCTCTTGTGCCCTGGCGAAGCTGATCATTGACATGATTGCTTAACCTTTGGTCTCTAACCGTTGCAGAAAAGATTAAATTAAAAAATGGGGGGATTAGATCTATAAATAATATTCTTTCATTTCAATCAATGTTTACTCTGCTGTAACATATTTACTATTCTTTCTTCTTGCCTTTTGTTAATGTCGTGTATAATTTTCTGTGATGATATCACAGAATATTGTTTTGAACTGCCTTTCTACTTGTTCTTCAATTCTGCGAACGGTAAACTTTGTTGTCACGAGAGTGCGCAATATTTAAAAACTACAATTTTACATTAACTTTCTGAAAAGCTCGTTTCGAACGAACTCGAAATGTATTATGTGAGGGACACTGATATTTGATCCTAGATATAATATTTTTTGGTGGGTTCATATTTAGAAACTGAAACACATCAAAACCAATGCTACATTATACGAAAATATTCGCATTTATTCTATTTCTCTTATTTGTTTTATTCTTGCCCAGGCAACACCTCTAGTAATACGATACAATAGGAATACATCCTCGATGTTTCTATATTATATTTTTCCTTTACAATGTCACATCTGAAGAAACCTTGTTTATATTTATGTGGTATCTGTTATTTATGTTTACAGGCGGGCAGGGCCAGATTTAGACTTGATAAGGCCCTAAGTAATTTAGATATGTGGTCCTTTATAAGTCCAGATTACATGTCAGTGCCAAATATGATTTTCGGATTCCTAAAGAATATATTTTGGGAGCCCCCCCCCCAAGAAAGTGTGGGCCCTAAGCTATAGCTTGTGTAGCTTATACGTAAATCCAGCACTGCAGGTGGACCTAATTTGTCCTAGTCGCATTGGGGGCTTTCTGCCACGTGTTGATGTTAAAATGTTTGGCTCTCGATGAATGTACATACCTGTGCAGCGTGTGTTGCTGTTTTCTGTGTGTCCTTCAACCAATCCATATTTATAGTAGCTTGGTAAAATAAATGTTAACAGTCTTGACTAAAATTGATGCATTTTTCTTCAGGATGTGGTGTGGTCGGAGACGGAATACTTGTTGACACAAGTTGCGCGGCGAGTAAGTGATATCTTAGTGAAATTGGTTCACATCCCGTCTTCTTCATTATCTTCTTCTCGTCCGCATTTTATGTGGTCATGCATATATGTTAAATAGGCATGTTGCAGGATACAATGATGGTACGCCTCTCGGCCTGGTATCTCTAACTTCAGCATCTATGACTGTTTGGGAAATACTGTAGTTCTGCTAGATAATACGGATGGCCATATCTTAATGTCCATCTTCTGTTGCCAGGACTAAGCCCCATCTTCACTTCAAGGAGTTGATCACGTTGGAATTTACTGCATTAAAATTGTCCCTTTGAATAAAACCTCAATCCCGCTACGTTATATTACTCATTTCTGTAGATGATGATGTTTTACTTAAATGACATCCCAGGGCAGCAAGTATATAGAGCGGCGACATAATGAGACACGACAGCGTGTAAAACCTAGTAATGGAAGGAATAGTTACTGGCAACAACAAAAATTGTCCGCCCACGACCACGATGGACAAGTTATGTTTTCGAGAGTTTTAACTACGTCCTTGGCTGCAACAAGTCCACTCTCCCAGAATTATGAGTTGTTCAGTGTCCCTATTCTTCTTCATCTTCTTCCTTGTTCTCTGATGCAGATTAATAGGATGTAGTCCGGAGAACGAAATACATTGTGTCATGGTCTACAACTTAGTCTACAGCCTTTAGATCTGACACATCTGACTTCATCATGTTTTTTTTTGGGTCACTTTGACGCACTATGGATTGGGGCAGCCAATTCCATTCTAAAACATCTTTAGTTGCATAAAGAATACTACGCTATGAAAATAATGTCACTTGGATAATAGTATACGTATTTTTTGTTCTACTACATCATCTGGAGCCGTCTCCGCAACAAGGGTTGGTTGCAACAGACCTCCAACATCCCCTTCATCTTGTTTTGGTGGTGCACTCTGCTAGACTGTAACCTGTCCATCATGTGATGTTACTCTCCCACTTGTATCTCTGCCCACCTCTTGCTCGCTTCCCTGCGACTTTACCTTAAAGAAAGGTTTTCAACAAGGTGTCATATCTTTCAATGTCTCCAAAATATTTTATTTGCTTGATCTTTATTTCCTTTAATAATTATTTCTTCATATTAAGTATTGTTAGAACCGCTTTGTTTGTTTTCTTATCTTACCATGATTTTCTCCCTATTCTTCTATGTATCCAATTCTCAAATTCATCAATTCTGTCTCTTAATTGTTTATTCACCACGTCAGCGATAATATCGCTATAAATTATCGATATCTTCTGCACCATGCAGAAGTGGAAAGGGATTAGTGTTCGCATGAAATAATTAGGAGCAGTTCGAGTCCTGCAGGGAATTCTTGACAGTTTTTGACAGTTTACTTATGGGGTAGCTCAAGTACAGTGAACGATACTAGACTCCTTTTCATCGACCTTGTTTAGTAAGAAAAAAAGAGTAGGAATTGTAAGAGAAATGAAATATCTGTGCATATTACGTACTTGGTGTGATAAGAGCCATAGCTATCTTGAGATAAGTAGACGCCATGGCAGTTACGAACTTAATTAAGGAACGGAATTAACTGGTTCGTCCATTTAATCCTAGAGCGAAGAACAATAAAACATACAGCAGATAAAAAATAGACACCAAAAAGAAGGCTTTCTAGGAAAACATAAGAAACGAGCCCAACACAATAAAATGACCGTCTACAGATATAGACATGTTTCAAGCGAACGAAAGAAGATGAAGAAGAAAGACCGTCGTTTGATACTTTCATCTAGTCTTATTAATATATGATATCTTGCACCATTTTTCATATATAAAATACATACATAAACGCACACGCACTCACGTACGCACACACACACATCCATACACACACATATATATATCTTTCTCCCGTTCTCTCTCTACACGTATATGTTTAGTTTATTCCATTATATTTCTCACGGATTATATATTAGACTCAAGACAAATATGATAGCACCACTATTGACCTACACCCGAGATGTCGATATATAGACGAATATGAAGAACTTCATTGAGTTCATTGAGATATAAACACGAACACGGAGCTTCTGACAACATTGTGTTTTAAAGAAAAAAGAACATTGATAATAAATAATAATAAAACCAATGAACTATTTTGTGTGTAATAAAGGACATAGTATCTTGCTTGTTAAACATTCTACGTCACGCCAATTTTTCGCTGCATTTTTTTCCAGTGTCGTGTGGGCTACGGCATTTTCAAAGTTTGTGTTAATATCATAGATGTTGGATATCTTTAATTGGGTTTTCTAGAACAGACTAGCTGTGGATGTCAGATATATGTATTTGTTCGATAATAAAGTGTGATTATATATAATAATTTTGAAGTTTTTATGCGATGACCTAATTTACTTCAGTATCAACAACACATTGAATCGCTCACTAAGTAGCTACAGCAGTTTTAACGTGTTGTATGAAGAACACATCACTGTATGCTGCAATTACCTCAACCCGTTCACGAGCAGATGGCTCGGCAGCTTTATAAGCGTCCGTCAAACCCATAGCCTCAGCTGGTCAGTACGGAAGTACTTTAGGCTAAGGGAGCACACCCTGACATAAAACCCTACTGCCTAGCAGATTAGCGGGAGTGCCCAAGGCTAAGGGCAGTAAAACCAATTTTTAAAAATCCGGAGAGGGGACCCTAAGGCAGCTGATGGTTGAATCCGACCGTTCTCTGGCATCTCCTGCAGTTCTCCTTGATTCCAGGCATATCGGTTTTGCCTTTGCCTTGGACTTCATCAACGGAACCGAGAGGGGGTTAGTGCAAAATGGGCAGGGCACTATCTCCATACAAGCCGCTCGGGCTTAACAAAAATCGTCGATAGAAGCAGAAACAAACAACGGCCTCTCAAATTTGGCACACGGAATGTTAGAACCATGTGCACTGGACTCGTCATTACAGACCTCACATTAACAATTGGCATTCGAGAAACATCACCATCGATAAAGAAATAATGAGGCTGAACATCGGCATCGCTTCCCTGCAGGAAACGTGTCTTCCTGATCAAGGATCAATTTACAGAAAGGAGCTACACATTTTTCTGGCAGGGTTTAAACAAAGATAAACCTAGACTTTACGCAGTCGGTTTCGCCGTTAAAAATAGTCTCATAAATTTCATCACTACACCGAAAGCCATATCCAAGCGCATAATAGCACTTCAGCTGAGTGCAAAGCTCGGCCCTATCAATTTCATCAGTACCTATGCACAGACTCTTGCCGTCACTGTAGAAGACAAAGATAAATTATGTGACTCTCTACAGAACATCGTGGGCAAAAGAAAAATTGCTTATACTGGCATTCTAAATGTCAGAGTGGGTACTGACAATCGCATATGGTCGGTCAGCTTGGGTCATCGTGGCACTGGTAACATAAAATAAAATGGGCAGAGACTACTCGAATTCTGCACCGCAAACCGCCTGTACGTAATAAACAGTTTATTTTGCCACCAAGCCCATTCACAAAGTCTTATGGCGTCATCCCAGATCAAGACACTGGCACTAGCTGGACCTGATTCTCACTCGAATGAAAGATCTTAACTCGGTAAGAATCACACGAACTCTACATAGTGCAGAATGTAACACGGACCATCCACTAGTCATCAGCAAAATAAATATAAAACCAAAGACATTCTACGCACCACATCAACCAGCAAGACCCAAAATAAACGTCTCACTGGTACAAACCCCAGAAATGAAATAACTATTTTGTAAATAATTCACTACTCTGTTAGGCATAGAAAAAGAAAAATATTTTCACAAATATCCATCAATTAGATTTCATTATTTTTGTGTGTAAATTTAATTCGAATTATACGTATTTTCAGTAAATCCCTGACCCTCTGTAATCAAAGAATGTGGTTGCGTAAAACAAACAATCTGAAATAGCATTAAATATTCAGTCGTCAAAAGGCGTAAATGACTGGGCTTTTGGTCCGCTTATGACCAAGTTTCTAGTGTTAATAGTTATGTTCCGATTTACCAAGGAGTTGGGGTGTTTCAACACTCCAATCCATTCCCCTATCTACGATCCAGTGTGCCTACCCTATCTGCGAGCCTGTTTGCCTCCCTTGCCTACGTATCTGAATATTTCCTCCTATCTACGAGCAGGTATGCCTCCCCTATCTACGATCATGTATTCCTCCCCTATCTACGAGCATGTATGCCGACTTGATCCTCTGTCAAAAACGGTTTTGCATGGTATATTTGAAACTAACAGGCAGAGGAGAAAAGAAAATCATGGTGAACAATATCAAAGACTGGAAAGATCACGATTTATCAACATTTATCCGCATCGCTGAATATAGGAGGGCTGTGGGTGACTCATCCAAGGTAATGCCTATACGACCCTGACCATTTATCCGTTTATGGATGGATATTTATTAGTATATTATTTATTCCCCAGCATGCTGTGGGATTGCAGTAAAACCAAATCGTAAAAGATAAAAATGACTACACAGGGTAATAAATCTTCAAGGTTCACTTCATGTACACATGTACTTATGTTTGGAGTGATTCATATAACTTACTGATAAGAGACTTTTACAGCAGAAGTCAATTTGTACTCGTATGTTTGTGTTTGTATATGTATTTTCCTGTGATTTTCACGTTGCCACTTTTTGCTTATCGAATTACGAATGTTGCTTCAAATGAAAATCTTACATAACTGTTCCGATGCTGCATGTTTCCCTGTTAACGAGTGCAGGGATACTGTTTACAGGATATCCATACATTACATCAACAATATTAGACAGTACAGTCTGAACACGTTCGACAATTGTGGACACGTATAAAGGCACTCTTCTGCATATCTCCTTAGAACATACATTTGTTTTTGAGCATATAATTAGTAGTGCGATGGTGTATTCTAAAGCAGAATGTACTCAACCTACATACAGGACTCTGAAGATACCTTTGGCCTATCCCCAAGATGTGCATATGCCGGTTGTGCGCTCAACCTTGTCAACCACCACCTACTTGAATATCCAGATCCGTTGATGTCATAAAAATGTTTCTCCCTCCAAGACAGATAAACTGAGCACTCATATATATATGAGTGTGTGTGTAATTCGTCTGTCATAATTCAGTTATTCAATCATGACCATTCAGTTAAACTGGAATGATTACGTAGATGATGATATTTGCGGTGTTCCCGGCTGTGACTAATAAAGTCTATGCTTGCCTGCATTTTTCTAAGTAAATTCAAGTAGAAAACAAGAAGATAAATTAAAATTCCAGTTGTTTTCATGCATTTTTCTACTGTACTCTGAGCACTTTGTGGAGTCCATTGAACATTGGGCAGTTATTGTCTTTGTCTTTCTTCTGGAAAGTGTTGCGCAACATCATGTTTGATGTTCCGTGCAGCTGCAGCAACACTCTTGATTCTGCGACGCAAGTCGGATCTGTCTTGTACAAGACTCTCCCATGACTTTGTGTCTATGTGGAAGTGAGTCATGTCTTCAGAAAGTCTGTAATTAAACCGCTTCTTCTGTGAACCTGCCTTGCGGGAGTCATTCTAAAGTCCTCCATATAGCATTTTTTGGTAGACTATGATCTTTTATGTGGACCACGTTATCCTGCTCAGCGTATCTGTGCCTTCATCAACATTATGTGTATACTTACATATTTAGAGTATATATATATATATATATATATCACTGGCATTGGATAAAATGATATATATCCATAGACCGACGGATCAACAACCAATCAGCGCCCCGTATATGAGAATCTCCAATTGATTGCGACTGACATCCTCAAATATCTAGATACCAGGTAAAGTTCAGCGGAGTTCCTCGACAAACTTTACAGTTATATGCACTCATAAGAAATCATCCTTTCAAAGTAAGACAAACTGTTACCGTGATTTGTATTGGCTGTCGATACAAATTATGCATCGTCATTATTAAATCTATAATTCTTCAGGATTGTATGGATGTCATTCTGAGAACAACAACTCAAATATCTCGTCAATCATTTCAGGCATGTTCTCAGTTCTTTGTTTGTCATCAGCATCATTAGGTAGCATATGTTGAACAGGATGTACCAGCCATCACAGTCTTTCGAAACTTATCTCGATTTTGAGCCAGTCTTCCTGCTTCTGTTATCGTCATGTTCACGTGGTCTTTGATGTCTTGCGTCCATATTCTACTTGGCCTGCCTCGTATTCGTCTCTTTGGCATCAACCCCTCCATTATGGTTTTCTGTAGGTTCTTAATGCGTTTGAAATGACTAAAATATTGTAGTTTTCTGGAAAGAACCATGCTGTTTAGCCAGTTGTATTTTTCATTCATTACTCTCAGGATGTCTACATTGGTGGACTTTCTGGCCCATGGTATTCTGAAAATTTTTCTGTAATATTCTGTTTCAAATTCTGCTATTTCATTTTTCACTTTCTTGATTATTGTCCAGGAATCACACCCATATATTGACACTGGGAGTAGGAAGCTCTTAGGAATGTTATGAATGTTTCTTGTTTAAGTGTGGATAAACTTAATCTCGCCTAGCTTTTAGTATGATCTATCCATACTTGCAAAGTTTACACACGGTGAGCAATGAAGATCACGGGAAACAGTAGAATAGCGTTACTTTAGAATGGTGACTATCAATTAGTCCACAGAGCTGTATTGTCAAGGGACTCTGTTCAACATACCACACAAGCCATCATATTTTACAGCACGACAAACTGTGCACAGGTGGGAGCAAGCCGTAGATAAGGGGTGGGTTTTGAGTTAACCCCCTCCCCTTAGCACATCAGAACATGAGATTTAGATCTAGGAATTCAGTTTAAATGCGGGTAAACCCCTCCATTAACGATTTTTTTACAAAATGGTCATCAAATTTCGTATTAAAAAAACTAGGGAATTACACACGAAATCGAACAAATAACCTTTTTTCAGGTAAAGCACTCTTCTTATTGAAATTGTATCTACTGCCCTGGTAGGTATACCACGTTAGCTTGACTTTCAGATCCGATGAAGAAGAACAGAAAACTTTTTCTACAAAAATACAAGCCAAAATCCAAAATGGCACTGGAGAACTTCTATCGAAAGCAATAGCAACTACATCGAAAAATCAGTGTTTTATATTTTCTGAATATATTCACCACAAAACAAAAAATAAGTTTCTTATTTGAAGCACATTCATATTGACTGTTTTATGTTTTTTTTCATGTACACATATGTGTTATTTTGCTGTAGCATACATGTTCCGTAAACATATGTGTTATTTATCTTTCTCATGTGCTCTTCCTACACATATGTGTATGCCACTTTTCTAAAGTGTCATCATCTTAGAATCAATTAACTAGCAACTAAGTTTGTCTATAAAAATGTATGTCTATTTGGTTAAAAATAAAATGTCATTTATCATCACAAGAGCAGCTATAGAAAAACTAGAATGTGTTTATTGTTCAATATTTATATGGCTTCAATAAAATGCTGGAGGTAAAATGTACAAAGAGTGAGCGAATTGGAGGTATCTAGGAGTGAGGGGAGAAAGTGTGTCCTCTCTGGAAATATTTGAAATTCACAATCAATCAATCAATAAACCCGTAACCCTTGAGGGTCGTAAGGGTACCACATCGGATGCCTCAGCACACAGAGTCCTCCAGCGAATTCTATCCTTAGTGATGCGGATGAGTTGAAATATCTTTCCCTGTCAATTCCTTGAAGTTGTCTGTTCATGCCTTTATTTGCCCTCCTCTGCTTCTTCCACCATCGACAGTTCCCTGCAGTATTGTTTTTGACAAGGAATCATGCCTGCATACATGTCCGAACCATGCTAGTTTTCGTCGTTTCACTATTGAAAGCAATGGCTCCTGAACACCTGCACATATCTCTACTTTATTTCTTACGTACACATTGGTCTTATGTTCCCTATAGGAAATTCGTAGAATTCGTCTGTAGCCTTTGTACTCGAAAGCCTGTAATCTTCTCTCCATGTCCGCAGTCAGTGTCCAACTCTCACAACCATACATCACAACAGAAAGCACGAGCGACTTATACAGTAAATTCACAATATCAAATTGGGACTTGGACATTACCTATCCTTGGATGATCACTTGGGTCGGAGAAGTTATGAGAATTTCCTGTGTGCTATGATGCTAATTTTTACTCAAGAAATGTTCGTGAAGTTTACACAGTATTTGAAAAATATCTTCATATTCTGGTGAAGTGATTTGTGGTGGGTGTGATATTTGCATACGATATTCTCGGTATGTCTGAGTTATGAGTTTCAAGTGCATGATATCACCCGCGCTCACCGGGCGAGTCTATATGTGCCCCTATTCCTGTCACAGTCCATCAAAGTGTAGAGGTTTACAGCTCCAGTTTGGCTTCATCTATCACTTCTTGTACATTCTTTATGTCCATTATCTCTCTCTCTTTCTCTCTCTCTATCTCTCTCTTCGGACAGTTCCAATATTCAATAGAACCTCCCGCAAGCTAGAGAACCATGATTCTCAATATTCAAAAATTATCCGTGTTAATCCCCATGATAAATAAAAATAGGTAGATGTGTTACCAAAATAAAACATAAAACAACCTAACAATGAGATACAGAGACAGACGACGTTTCGACTAAAAAGCCTTCATCAGGACAACCGAATGAACAGTACAACGGATCTTTCTGCTCCTACTAATAGTTTCTTTTCACTGCTCATATATGCTCTGTGGCTTCTACTTTTTGCTTTTTCTCGCCTGTTCTTGCCATGGCCTCTTTCTCTACATCTCTCTCTCTCTCTCTCTCTCTCTCATTTGATCTCTCGTACCATCCTCTTTTGCTATCACATACTGATTGTTTGCTAATACTCCTTGCCTGTGACCACTTTTGAGGTAAGTATCTTAATTTATCCTTATTTTACTTGCCACCACACCTTACCAATTTTCCCTCCTCACCTACTTCTGTGCACTTACCCTCTTCCTGCATGCCATACTTCTCCATCTTTTCTTCCTCCGCTATCTATTTACTATTTCTCCTTTTCTCTCCTCCCCATCATAACCACGTTTGTCTCCATGTAAGATTCGCTGTACTGTTCTTTCGTTTGTAATGAAGAAGGCTTTTTAGTCGAAACGTCGTCTGTCTCTGTATTTCGTTGTTAGGTAGTTTTATGTTTTATTTTGGTAACACATCTACCTATTATTGTGTATCTTGATATTTGCCCTGTGTTACTCCAGCCACCTACTTCTTCTTTAGGGTTGTTACCCTGCTGGAACATTTATCCCTTAATCCCCATGAACTAATAGACAAAGTATATACATAACGAATCATTAATACTTATCAATGCCGCAAGAATCTTTGCAAATATATTAGATCAAAGTATGAGGTGGAATAAACGTATAATTAATGTAGTGGTTAATTACAGGGAACTCTAAATATATGCAAGGACGAGATTGTAATAGTGCAGCCACTTAATGAAGATGAACGTATATTGTTCAGCAGTTAGAATTAGATAAAAAGAAATCAAACCACTTGCTGTTCAAAGATATGTACGGGGATACACATCCAGTCTATCAATCAGGGGTATGCAAAATTTGGCCCGCGAGTCAAATCGGCTGAGACTGATTTAAAATGAGTATATGCACTGGTCCCTGACGTAAGAAAACATCAAATCATAAGATATCCGAGCCAAACTGTAAAATACAATTCTAAACAGTGATAAGGATTATATTAATATGTCAACGAGTGTTGCTTGTTGAAAACAGTATTGCCCACCGTCAAATGATAATGCTCGACATTTGAGTCTTCAGACACAAGTCTCTGAATATATAGAAAGTTAACAACAGCTTACGACTTGAAATATCACATGACTAATTTATAACAAAAAGGATAAACTCATTGACTTTCTAGGGACCAGCGGGAAGGGGTGTGAATCCTCCCACGTGGTTGAAACCACCCATCCTTGGTGTACGGTCTTGTATGTGACCAGAATTAACCAGAATGTCTCTTCACGTGAACTAAAGAAACAAGACATTAATATAGTGATATCTGGAATAACTAAAAGATGCAACGATGGATCTCAGATTTGAAGAATGGCAATAAAATATAAGTTTTAAATAAAATGGTAGTTCCTTTTCTGACGATAGTGATTTTTTGGCAGCATTTACGTTTAGTAGTTTGCCATTGGTTTCTCAACAGTTCGGATATACAATTTTCTGCGGCGGAATTTAAATCCGGCATCTTTTGCCGTCACGCTTTGTGCCACGCAGTCACAGGTTAGTACAAATATTTCCTTTTTTAAATTTAAATTTAAAAAAATTTAATACTGCATGTTCTCCGTTAGGGAGTTGCAGGGTTGCGGTATTTATAGCTGTGAGATAGATGTCGCATGACTTGCTGTCGCCACGTCGTGTACATATCGATATTGTTGTTTTAATTTATGCTCCAACAGGAAGAACCCAGTCCTTACCGGAAGTTGCACCCTAGACCTCACGAATGTGAGACCAAGACCTAACTTCTCGACCATACGCCACACACACACGCCTAAATATTGTTAAAGTATCTACAGGTGGGTCTGAAGGTGAGACTGGTCTAACAGGAGCCGAAATAGTGATACACGAGTAGAAAATAAATAAAGAAAAACAGTTATCATGTTATAAATCAAACATTAAAAGCTGAATTAATAGCTATACTAAAAGCAAAAAAAAATTGTCATGTAAAGGTATTGAGAATCTACTGTCTAACTGCATTACACCAATCTGCATCGCTAACAGAAAGATGCGGTTTTAGTCAAGACTTCAAACGTGTATTCCCAATCTACTACAAGTGTGGATCGGTTGATCGACATAAAGGTAACAGCGCACTCACCCACACACACACACACACACACACACACAATGCACAGGTATGTAAATTCCCTGAGAAACACATATATTTAACACCCGTATTTGTATCAGGCCTCAGTACTACAAGAACAAATCAGGCCTACTTCTAACGTAAATAACACACAAGCTGAAACAATATTGTTTCACATATAGTAATTGGTAAATGACTAACATAATTAAGAAGCATCCAGGATTTATATAAAACATTAAGAAGGCAGAAAACGCAACTGAACAGACCTGGTTCAAATCCTGTTTTCTGCCTTCTGGTGCTTTGTTGGATACCCTGAATGCTTCATAAATATATTATTCATTTCTCTATTAATACGTAAATTAATACTATAACTAAGATTCATCCAGGATTATATAAACTAAATCAGAAGATATTCTTCTTCTTCTGCTCTGGTTCTCAAACTCCTGCAGATTAGCAGGATGTAGTCCGGAGAACGAAATGCGATGTGTCATGTTTTACAGCATTGTTGCGATATCTGCGCCTTTCGGCCTGACACATCCGACTTCAGCATGGCTTTGGGTCACTTACCCTATATGGGATGGGACAGCCAACTCCATCCCATAACCTCCTTAGTCGCCATTTACGACATACGTGAAAGGTAAACAGTGTTGCTATTCTTTGTTCCCTTTCGGGCCCCGACAACACACGGGCGAATATGAAGATATGATATGGTATGTGAATCAGGTCAGTAGACACACGACCGTGCTCAAGTCAGTTCTGTCAACTCAGCTTCGCACAGTCGATGGTCACAGTTGACACCGATTAGACACGCAGCTTGATTAAACACGTTTTCCAAATTCGACAAAGGAAAGAGGGAGCTTTTTTGGTGTGACATGAGGCTAAAGAACTTTTATTAGTCTTGGAGTTCCCAGTAGTGTTTTCTGAGATCGTGTGCAAGTGCTTTTATTACTTTTAGATCATGGTACACACAAGAATGGTGTGTCGGGCCGGATTTGACTTCGAGCTATATTTTTCCATCCATGGTCTATCAGCACTACTTGGATGATGACACACGTAATGTAACTTCTGATCTAAGATTTCATGAGTTATGGATTGTGCGTGGGAAGAGACAGAGGGAGAGGGGAGTGTGCAAAAACGAGTTTAAGGAACTATCCGTGTATAACCATCCTTATTCTTCTTCTGTGTTCAGCACCTGCGGTCATGCTATATTGTTAGGCCTGTCGTCTGGGCGAAGTCCACCGTTTTCTCCAGTTCATATCGGCTGCCCGATAGCTTTTGCCTCAAATCTGTATCCTCTGGCCAGGTCCCCTGTCTATTCTCTTTATATGTTGGGCAATCCTGAAGTATGTTTTTGTTGTCTGGGTTCCTGATCCACATGGTCATTCATCTGTGTATGAGGAAATACTCAATCGATAAAGGTGAACCAAAAGTCTGCAGCGACCTCTTTTAATGCGAAATAGTGTGGTCTGTATAACCAACGACACCAAGAAACTATCATAAGAATACGTGAGAATGTGCTGAAAGAGACAGAAAATTAACATATGTTTCAGGTATTCCTACATTTGGATTCACAGAACATTAACATATGTTTCAGGTATTCCTAAATGTCGGTTCACAGAACATTAACATATGTTTCAGGTATTCCTACATTTGGGTTCACAGAACATTAACATATGTTTCAGGTATTCCTAAATGTCGGTTCACAGAACATTAACATATGTTTCAGGTATTCCTAAATGTCGGTTCACAGAACATTAACATATGTTTCAGGTATTCCTAAATGTCGGTTCACAGAACATTAACATATGTTTCAGGTATTCCTAAATGTCGGTTCACAGAACATTAACATATGTTTCAGGTATTCCTAAATGTCGGTTCACAGAACATTAACATATGTTTCAGGTATTCCTACACGTGGGTTCGGCTAATATCTACTTATAAATCTTTCCATAAGGGGCGGTCCGTAAATTAAGTCAACATTTTTACCACTTTCTTTTACTCCTCCGTCCTTGTCAAAAACTGTCAATAATACATGGAAACAGCCTCCCTCCCCCCCCCCCCCTCGTCGTTCCAACCATCCTCTGTGTAAGTATGACCAAACATGTAAATTCTTAATTTTAAAAAAATCGCAAATAAGCAAATAAAAGCGCTAAAACATTACGAATATATTCACATTTTTTTAGAAAATTGTTCCAAATAACAACAATATCAATGCTGTATACACACAGTAGTGTTGATGTCAATAGTTGCCAATTTTTACCTCCCACTTGTCAACAACTGCAAAACTTTTTCAGACCCCCATTACCCCCCCCCCCCCCATTTACCCCCCCCCCACCAACATTTGATGTAATTTATGGACATCCTCGAACTGACTCAAGAATTTACCCCCCACCAACATTTGATGGACATCCTCCAACTGACTCAAGATTCACAGCACACACGAAATACAGGTTTGACAGACAATGCTGCATTGACCATGTAACTGAACATAAGATCTAAATATTCAACAATAAATATAGAAGCAATGTCTTATATAGGATATGCTCCGGTTATTCTATTATTATTATTACAAGGAACAAGTAACTACAACCAGTACTGAGTCTAGGTAGAATATTTAATGAGAGTTATTTGCACTTAGAAAACGCAACATTAAATAAAGTTTCGGATAAAACGCTGCTTTATCTGTTAATTAAGTGAGAATTAGAAAATAAATGAAAGGGGAAAGAGATGCGCAAGAATAGGCAGTATGTGATGCGTGTCTGAACAAAGAGAATTTTTTTTTTTAATATGAGAGGCAGGAACAGGGTGGGAAAACATGGACAGTGAAATGCACAAACTATTTCCGTTTCCACAGATTATGTAACACGTGTGCGTACAAAATAATGCATACATTAGAAGTAGGAGTCAGTGGGTGTACGATGAAGATCGATCATGTCAAACACAGATGACACGCGTGTTTTCTAGTTCACATCGGTGCAATAGTTTTGTACAGAAACAATATCTAAATAAGGAGAACGCAAGTTGAAGCCATAGGTAAGCTTCGGTAATTTTTATTTATTAAATGGTGAAGTTCAACACTGATCTTGCACACTGACTAACGAAAATATGATTATATGAGTTTCACTTCTCAGACTAAACAAGTATTTTTTTCCCAAAATAGTCATGAGCACACAGTCCAAAATGTGTCACAAATCTAGGCTGAATCGACTGATTATTGATGTTTGTGTAATAATGTATATCGTCAACCAATGAAAACCGTGTCGCATCACTGTCTCGAGAAATACTTGGTCTACAGTGAAACGTTTCTGAATTTATTAGCACTTTTATGTTTCTTCGTTTACTCAGTGTTTGTATCCTCCCCATTTTCTCCAAATCTACTATGGGTGTTGATTTTATTGCCCCCCCCCCCCCCCCCGTGATGATCCTAAGTGCCTGGTTTTGGGCCTTATCTAGCTTATGTAATGTAGTATTTAATACTGAACAGCATACAGTAGACCCATATTTCATGTGTGATCGTATGCCCTGTTGGTAACTTTGCTAAGTATTTTCCCATTTGCTCACCATGTGATTCAACTTAGTTTTCTCAGAATGACTATCTTCCTCATGGCCTTTGTTGTTGCTTTGTTAATGTGTTCCTTCCATGTAAGCTTTATGTCAAATGTGACTGCAGGATATGTTGGTTGTTTTTCTTTCTTCAGTAGCTCTTCATTTATCTTTATGTCACCTGATCTAGTGCTGCACTTTTCTGTGTTGATGCTGACATAATTAATATGTTTGCCCCTGTGGTAAGGCATCCATAGCTATCTGTACCTATTTTGTATCAGCTGTCACATGTTCTTCCGCGCTCCATATTACCAAATCATCAGCATACATTTCCATTTCTGTACCATATAGTAATTCAGCAATCACAACAATGATATAGACCAGAAACAGCGTGCTGGACAATATTCCTCTCTGTGGTATCTAATGATGTAGTAGGATTTGTGTAATCATCTAGTTGTGCGCTAGCTCTTCTGTTATGTAAGTAGTATACTTGTATCCATGTATACATCCTACATTTCAATCCACAATTTCTCAATTTCTTTAGAAGTCCTCCTTTCCAAACCTTGTCAAAAAACTATCCTCGGGTCTATCCATGCTGCTAGCACCAGTTTCTTTTTTTGAAATGCATCCTTTCTCTCTCTCACTCTCTCTCTCTCCCTCTCTCTCTCCCTCTCTCTCTCTCTCTTCTTGAAATGCATCCTTTCTCTCTCACTCTCTCTCTATATCTATCTACTTAAAATGCATTCTCTCTCTCTCTCTCTCTCTCTCTCTCTCTCTCTCTCTCTTGAGAGAAGTAGATTTCTTTATATTCAGTAGAGTAGCATTACCTGAAGTCTGCTGGCTGTCATTCAGGACGGTTTTTGCTCTCAAGTTCAGCCTGTGGTTGGTAATACGCACAATAGTTATTGCATAGACAGCTTGTGAGATTAATTGGTTTGCAGTTGGAGACTGTGGTAATATATATTCCTGATTTAGGGATTGCTATCATAACTGCTTCCATCCTGGTGTGTGGAACGCTGCCTGTAGTCCATCATATAATGATGATCCGCAGAAGCTTTGTTGTATGATTTTTATTTTGTATTCCCATATTTTTTACCATTTAATTTGACACTCCATTAGCACCAGGTGATTTCTTCATTTTCAGTTTGGATACTGCATGCTGTAGTTCTCTGAGTGCGACTGTTGTCTCCCTGACTTCATATATGGTTCCTTCCAACTTGTTCAATATTTTCTCGCTTCTCACGAATCTCCTGTTGTTTCTATGTGCTCATTTTGATACTATTGTCTTCAGCAAATGAGTCTACAAATTAGTGAGCTGCCTGTTTTCCCATGAGGATGTTTCCATCTTTATGTAATGTCACCTTTTGATTACTCCCAGTGCCCTCATCATTTTATTGTTTTATCAACTTCCACAGTTCATGGTATCCCTCTCGGGGTTCAGCGATTCTGTTTTCTCTTTCCAGCTTCTCCGCCTGGTTTGTATCTTATCTCTCAGAATTGTGGCCTTAGCTTGTTGATATTTATTGTGATGCTTTTGATGTGGTCTTGTCTATGACTGCTTTTGAGTTGTTTCCACTTAATTATACAGTATTGCTTGCCCACTACTCCAATAAGGTTTTAAGTGATTACGGGCTCTTCTAGGTATGGTTTTACGAGCGGCCTGAATTAGTTAGTGAATTCAGAATCATTCATTACCTCTAGTCGCTGTCTACAAGCTGTTTTTCACAAACATTCCAAATTTTGTGAGTGGAATGCCAAGTCTGGTGTAGATGTAGTATGCCATGATCTGAAGTAGAAGGTTGGGGGGGGCGGTTCCAATTTGTTGGGTGATAAGGATAAGTTTTTGTTCATCCTGCCAGTTTTCTAGTTCATCACCTCTCCTGTTCATGTGATCATAGCCCTAACTCTAAGAGCGGCTATTGAAGTAATCAGTTTTCCGTGTACTGTGATTGTGTCTAGTTAACGGACAGTCATTCAGACAGTAGTAGTTGATGAGGTGGAATTCTGTCCTCATATGAAGCATCTGATATTCCGCTCCCTCCATATACAGCCGGCAAGCACTGATCTTATCCTTAACCAGCGTCAGTAGTCCACCTTTTCATCTGCCCTTTCAGTCTGATCGATAGCATTGGAAGCCTCTTATTTTGAAAAATGCATCCTTGTTGAGATGGGTTTCTTGCAATCAGCATACATTTGCTTGCTCTATACTTAAGATGTTTTCGAGTTCCACTTTTTTTGTTGTTGACACCTTCACCATTATTTTAGTGATATTTTTTTTCTCTATTCTCATGTCTTCTGGCTCCTCAGGCAATTGAGAACTTCCAGTTGCTGGGGTTGAACACTTCGGTACCATCCCTGCCTAGATGTCCGTCACAGGACAGGAACCAAATCTTTTGCAATCTGTCAAAGGGGTAAGCCCGCTTTAAAACTTCTTACCGCGCTCAAAGACTTGCTGAATGGACTTGCATGTATCACCACACATGATCTTCACTTGCCGATTAATGTCTATATATTCACTTATGTTATTACTCCACTCAAACACTTGCTGAATTGACTAGACTGTGTCTTGATCTTCACTTGCTGATGTCTATAGACTCAATTATCAAAAAATGGACAACATAATTCGTATTATCTAAGGTGTGTGTCAATAGTGAAGTGGCCATCTTTATGCTGCCCGTTATGATGTGACAGTGCCTGTCTGCCCAAGATTACACGTCAAGAAAGACACTCTTTACATCCTTAAATCAACATTGACTGGGTATAACAGGACAATGCTGTGATTGTTGTAATTTATATTACACTTTTAAAGTTTTCATTTGAACAGCCTCGTATACTGCATTCAATGTATACCTTGCTAAACTTATATTGTGTTTCCTATACATAATTCACCAACTGGTTATATAAGACTAGAGTTGCATAGTGAATGTTTCAACATCATATCACGGATCGTTCACGAATCAACCCCGTTCAAGAACTCCAAGCTCATAAATAAATTATGGGCGTGTCCTCTCACACTTTCAGATGTTTCCTAATCCTCATAGGAAATTATAATTTATTGAGATCAATAAGATTCCAGAGCTTAAAGTTAGGAGGATTGCATTCGACATAGAGCCCAATCCTATGATATATGGCGTTTACCATATGACACAGATGAATGTCATAAATCTGTGATATCAATGTACCACATATGACAGAACTTTTCCAGATAAAATCATTCGAACTGAAGCAAAATTATGTCATACATCGCGTCAATCAATCACAGCCGCACCCCCAGTTCTCACATATACTTGGTTTCAGCCAATGACATCGTCAGAAAACAAGTTTATGGAAAAGACATCAGACTGATCAGAAATATATATTGGGAACAGATTGCATCAATAAGGTGTGAATACAGCTACTCACCATACATTTAAAAAGAAGAGGGGTAAGACACTGATGTATTTTATCACCCAGCCTATTTATCTACACAGAGAAAATCTTTAAATATATAGAATGAATGCCATGACTCAAGATCAGTGGAAAAATAATAAACAACCTGAGATATGCAGATGACACTGTTCTTTTATCAGAAAATGAACATGAACTACTAAGACTAATAGCTCAAGCAGATAAATCAAATAAAGAATATGTACTGGATATAAACATTAAAAAAACTCATGATAATCAACAGTCACAGAAGCACAGGTGCTAAACATAAAAATGCACGGACAGAAACTACAAGTAGAACATTATCAAAATCTTGGATATATAACCACAAATGATGGAAGATATGAAACAGCAGAAATTAAAAGGAGAATAGGAATGGCTAAAAGTACTGTCATTGACATTAAGAAAATATTGACATCTAAATAAAATACAAACACGTTAAATATGATAATTATAACATGCTACATCTAATCTATATTAACTCAGAGAAATGGGTAATGAACAAACAATTATAAGGCATGATTGATACCTTTGAGATGTGGATATATAGAAGAATGACTTGCATTGGGGATTTTGATTAAAGTGAGGAGAGAAGTTGTGCAAAGCGTCGACCTCAATTTCTTGTCGAAGCTCATTTGAAAACAGTGGCAAGACGAATCGAGACGACTGGAGGTGAAGTTCGATGCAGTGGATGACCATGGTTTTCTATGTGTCTCATTATGTCCAATGCGGACCACGCTGCGTTGCTGGAGTTTGTCTACATTACCCGTTGGGCCGATAAACTATCGTACCTCATACGCATAAATTCGCCGAATATCAGACTTTACGTCTAGTGGTTAGATAAGACCGGTATCTGTGCAGACACAGATTTGTTGGGTATGTCATTTGGTACGTATGCCAGACCATCGCCTACCAAAGATACTTCTTTATGGTGAGTTGTAGAAGGATACACGATCTCAATGTGGCCAAAAGAAGCGCTACACGGACTCGCTGAAAACCTTTGAAACAAACCAAAATACATGGGAAGCTCAACAGCGGAGAGTAGCTACAAAGTCACGACCAAAAACCGTCTACAGTGGTCATTCCGTGCCCGAACTGTCCAAGACTTTTACAGCTCGAATAGGGCTCATTAGCCATCTACGAACTATTAGGCATAGTCATAATTATAACTGAATTTCAAAAGTGGATGTAAAAAATGGTAATCATCACTTGTAATGGACGAGCACACATATAGAATAATAGGGAGAACATCATGGTAAGAGAATAAAACAAAAAAGAGGTTCTATCTATCTATCTATATATATATATATCTATACGCTGTGGCCCTTGTTCGCCTTGCGGCGTCAGGGGTGGAATAGTTCTCTGGAAATGGCCTTCTTGTGTGCTGTTTGTATGCTTGTACCTGTGGCTTCTTTGATTTCTGTGATCCATATTTTACATGATCTGCCTCTGGCTTTGTAGCCGTTATTGTCTATGTGTCATGGCCAATTGTGGCATGCTATCTGTTGTTAATCTGGAAGCGTGTGAAAACCACTTGATATGTTGTCTTTTGATGTGTTCCAAGGCTGGTATTGTTTTGGTCATCTGTTTGGTGTTATCGTTTCTAATTCTATCTCTTAATGACACTCCGAGTATTCTTCGTAGACATATCATGTCTACTGTCACTATTTTTCTTGTGTCTTGAGCTATTATTGACCAGGTTTGGCACTGGTAGCACAGTGATGGAATAATAATAGTCTTGTATAATGCAACTTTAGTGTCTATGTTTACATTTATGTTCTTGAAAATACGTGTCATCTGTCCTAGAATCTGGTATGCGTTGTTGCCTCTATTTGGTTTATTTACTGGTTTTCCCCTCACTCGATATAATGCCCATTACGTAGGTGAACTCATTTACCTGTTTAATGTGTTTATCATCGATGGAGATAGTGATATTTCTTTCTTTCTTTGCTATTGCCATTATTTCGGTCTTTTCAATATTAATCTTCATGTTGAATTTTTAACATGTTGTGTGGAGTCTGTTCATATGTTCTTGCAATTGTTCTTCTGATGTCGCTATTAGTACTTGGTCGTCTCCAAGAGTAGTTCGTTCAATTTATCTTTTATGTTATCTTCTTCGTTGGTACTTGTTAGTTTACAGATGTGGTCGATATATGTTATAAAAAGTTGGGAGGATAGGACATACCCCTGGTGAACTCCTGATTGAATTTGGAACTTATTGGACACTACTGCAATTGTTCTTACTTCACATAGGATATTAGTATAAATGCTCTTGCATATATTGATTAAATGTTCTGGTACGCCGTATATTGATAGTGTTTTCCATAGTTTTTGTCTGTCTACTCTGTCGTAAGCCTTTTCTTGGTCGACGAATGCGATGCCTAATTCCCTGTCGCTCTTTCTGTTAGCTGTCTAAGTGTAAATATAGCATGCTTACAACTTTTGTTCTTAGGGAAGCCCATTTGGGTGTTTTTAAGTTATGGTTCAATGTATGATTGTAATCGTTGTTCTAATATTTTGTTTAATATTTATCCCTTGTGGCTTAATAAGGATATCCATCTGTATTTTGTGCAGTTTATCTTATTGCATTTTTTCTTCCATATGAGAATGATTGTCGCGTTTCTCCAGTCTTCTGGTGTTTCTTGTTTCTTCCATTTACATTGAAAATCGGTTCTAACAACACTTAATGTGAATAAATAATTATTAAATGAAATAAAGATCAAGCAAATAAAATATTTTGGACACACTAAAAGATATGACACCTTGATATGAAGACCTTACTTGAGGATAACGTCGAAGGGATGCGTGCAAGAGGTAGGCAGAGATACATTTTTAAGAGTAAGATCACAAGATCAACATGTTACGGTCTAGCAGAGTGCACAAATAAAACAAGAGACAGGGAATGCTGGATGTGTGTTGCAGCCAACTTTCGTTGCGGAGAGGCACTTGATCATGATGGTGATTTAGAAGTTTCTCAAGAAATTAACATGAAATGAATGCTTGTTGTTATTTATCTCCTGCTCAAATTTCGCAAAAACAAGTTTTTAAATATGTGTATGTGTGTGTGCGTACGTGCTTGTGTTACCTGCGCTTTTTGGCTGCCGTTCCAGTACCAAATGCCAGATTTTGACTTCCTAAGTGGGGGGGGGGGGGTTTAAACCCCCTAAAAACCTTTCAACGTTCATCCTTACCTAAGGGTGTGGTTACATACCTTAACAGTGCACGGAAGTCCATGTTAACGTGATAGTCGATTCATTAATCGAACACTTGACAGACTTCTATAAAGTTGATAGTATGACAGTTACATCTAGTATTAACATTATGAAACATTCATCTTATACAAAAAGGTAACGTTCGGAAATCCGTGCTTTCGGTCTAATGCAGTTTTATGGAAAACTATTGCAAGTATATTTAAAAAATATTACCAGCAGTTTTAGACTACCGATAACGTTACGTGAATTATCATTAGTTATCTTGGATCAACAAATGGCGTGGTATCACCCTATTATCAGTCATAGGCAAGGTCTTCCTAAGCATCATCTTGGAAAGATTAAAGAATGCAGTTGATAAACTACTCAGAGAAGAACAAGCAGGCTTTAGATCAGCTCGCTCCTGCACAGATAACATATTCTCTCTTCGCATCGTCATTTAAGAATCACTCGAATTTCAATCCCCGCTCATAATCAACTATGTTGACTTTGAAAAAGCATTTGATAGTCTTCATCGGCCTACGTTATGGAATATTCTGCAGCAATACGTTTTTTTTTCCTACTAAAATAATCAATGTTATAAAGGCATTTTACACCAACTAACATTGCTGTGTTCAAACAAACACTGAGATGTCAGAATGGTTCCAAGTTGTTACGGGCGTTAAACAGGAATGCATCATGTCCCCATTACTTTTCTGCGTCGCTATTGATTGGGTCATGAGAAAGAGCACTGAAAATGAGCTGACAGGAATAAAATGGATTAATAATACCGTTCTCGAAGATCTTGACTACGCAGATGACCTGGCCCTTTTGAGCTCAAACCACACAGATGCTCAATCTAAGCTTGACAATCTCCAACACTACTCAAATCAGATAGGGTTGAAAATCAACACATCAAAAACTCATATACTAGATTTTACGAGATCCTACGACAACATAGAAATTCAAAATGTTCCATTATTAAAAGTCAACAATTTTACATATTTAGGCACCAATCTAGCATTGGATTGATACTCAAAAAAATAAATTTTACACCGTATTGCCTTTGCAGCGGGTGCTTTCAATAAACTACGTAACATCTGGAAGTCAAACACACTAGGAAACACCACAAAACTCAGGTAGTTTAACTCCAACATCATCCCTATTCTATCATATGGATGCGAAAGTTGGAAAGCCACAAAAGCCACATATAAGAGACTAGACTCCTTTGAAAACAAATGCCTACGTACCATTTTGAATGTTAAATGGAGCGACTTTAAATCTAACACTACTATAAGAGAGGAAAGCAAACCTATATATCTTCCTTCATTAGACAAAGGCGTTGGACTTACATCGGCCATGTTCTCAGAATGAACAGCCTAAGAATTCCCCAGAAGTCACTATATTGGGTGCCACCTGGAGTAAGAAGAAGGGGGAGACCTAGAGAAACTCTACGAAGAACCATTAATAGAGAAGGCATGTCAATGAACCTAAACAACACGCAACAATTGAAAGACCTGGCAACACAAAGACAGAAATGGAAAGCTATGGTTTCTGCCCTATGCGCCACATATGGCTCTGGAGGAACATAACATAACATATCTTGGATCGTGCACATAAGTAAATTCTTTTATTGTATGTGAATATTTGTAAGTATAGATACTTTTTTTGGTACAAAGATGGCATACATCGCAGTACTAGTTTATTTCCATGTTGAGCGTCTTGTTGCAAGTTGTAGTTTTTGTGTATTGCATATGCCCAATACGGAGAATTTTCGTAGATTTTTTGGCGCTGATTTCAGATCTGGTATCAGTTTTTTTCTATCACGTCAAGTTTTAAAGTTATGAGTGATGTTAGTTTTCACTGAACTTGGCTGTATTTTTTCGAGAATCGCAAACATCAATTAAGCAAATGATTCACATCTTCTAGACTAAATCAAATATACTCACATCACAGCATAGATATGTAGAATGATTCTTCAAAATTGCTTGGAATTTGATTTTCTGTTATATTCTTCGCCTGGATTATCACGGAATAGCATCCAGCAGAAGTCGGCCATCATACTCTCATTCCACAAACCTTGATAACGGCGCTCCATTAACTGAATGTCCTGGTGAAAACGTTCTCCTTGCTCTTCACTCACCATACCAAGATTTTCTGGGAAGAAATCTACATGGGAGTGCAAGAAGTGCACTTTTAATGACATGCGACAGCCAAGGTTCTGGTAAGAATCTATTAGACGCTGAACTCCTTCCCTGTACGTAGGGGACTTATCATTCAGCTCTGCCTGTGTAAAAGTCTTAGGTTCTAAACATTCATCAACAGTATAATCTGGATCAGTTGAGTCTGCATTGTGAACAGCTGTGTTTTCACTGCATTCCTCCCCATCTTGCATAGATACGAGTCCACCAGAAGGAGGTAAAGGAATAGGCAATGAATCGTCATGTGGAACAGGCCTGATGGCAGAATCTAAGCTAGGATATACAATGTTCTGTTTATTTTTAGCAGAGAATCCATTTGTGTTCACCAGACAAAAGTAGCAATCATTGACATGGTCTCGCGGTTCCCTCCATAACATTGGAATTGCAAATGGCATAGCTGCCTTGCGGCCATTTAGCCAGTCACGTAGTCCGCTTGAACAACTGGTACATATGATATGTGGAGCCCAAGATTTATCCTGATCACCCAGTGGACAGCCAAAATACAATATGTATATCTTCTTTAGATCAACTGAAATTGTGCGCCGCTGTGATTTCGTCACAAATAAACCACACACAAAACAGAAACAGTTTGGATGATTGATGCATCTTCTAGGCATGATAATAAGTTAATAAGTACACAAAATAAGTTATCAAGTACACAAATGCAAGGTTTTTGCAACCTTTAAAATAAAAGAAAGTACAAAACAACGAAATCTCATAATATACTTGTCGTAATTACTTTAAGCAAACACCACACGTGTATAAATGGATTTACTATCCTATCGAATACACAAAAATGGTAGCATCGATACTAAATCACGTGACCCGAAACTGAACAAAATTGTAACAGCCAGTAATAAAGTATCGATACCAATCTAAATAAAACATTGTACTCGATTTGTGGTCATAACCACTGTTGAAAGATATTATAATTAGCTATTACAAAAAAATGTTACGTGGTAGAAAAAAACTAAAGACATATTTGAAATCAGCTAACCAAATACTACAAAACCCATATAAAATTATCTGTGATGATTTTTGTGTGTTGCCTTGTGTTATTCTTCGTAAAATTTCTTTCAAACGCCTTTTTTTTCTTTTTCTCTCTGCCTTTCACATAATGGTCTGTTTGGGATGTATATTTTCATGCATTCTAAGTACATGGTCAATGCAGTTCAAACGTCTTCTTTTTTATAAAACTTGACACAAATTCTAGATATGCTTCTACCTTCAGGGAACTGATTTTTTTTAAATCTATCCATTTTATGTTCAATATTTTTCGAACGCAGTTTTTTTCAATGGTCATTAATTTTGTATATAATGCATTTATGGATTTTCAGCTTTGGCAACCATATTTAGAAGATACTTTGTCTAAATATTACATTTTAGTGCAGTGCGATTCATCTTCGTGTCACAAAGCAGCGAATGTGTATCGTCTATGGAAATTATTAAGTAGAAATATATTCCATCTTTCATGGGAATTACCTTTATTACCTGTGATTACCTTTTATCTACAGAACATCTCAAGATTGCACGAAAGTCAAATTATTAAAATCCCCTAGAAATTAAAGAGAAAATCAGAATATTGCAGATAGGATTTGAACCAGGCCTGTTGAGCTGGCACCAATTCGCTTAACGAAACATTTTCATACCTTTACAATGATGGTTGTGACCTACTATAATGACACATAAGAAAAAGATGGCAGTCTACATTCTGTAGTTGGTGAAGCAGTCATATATCCATTCACTGTTCTTGATGCTGTATAGTTATGCGCATTATTTAGTCATCAATGTTATTGACTTTAGTAGGACTACAAAAGTAAAGATCATTGAAATAACAAGATGGGTATATAATTACACATACAGTAGGTGTTGATATTTGACAATATCCTTTACGTTGAGTACTTCACAATCTGAATAAGATAACTGTAAAAGGTACACAACTGTAATGTTGTTGGCTGAATAAAGTACGCTCCATTTTTTTTTCTAGTATTCTTCTTCTTCCTGAACCACATGTTATTCACATTTCTTAAAGTACTAGTTATCTATCTTTGATAGACCATTATTTATCAACATTTTGATATCAGACATTTAAAACTGGTATTTTGTGCGGCGACTTGTCCGTGACTTTAACTTAAATAACATCTATTGGACTAGGTGCGAATGGTAAGGTGGAGATTGAAGAGAAATGTTGCCACTTCTTCAATTATTTTGGCAATCTGATAGACCTTCGTCTTTATTTCTATTAAGCTGCAGAATATTTCTATTAAACTACAGTAAACCCACATACTTTCAAAGCTGATTTTCAGAATAAACTACAGTAAACCCACATACTTTCAAAGCTGATTTTCAGAATAAACTACAGTAAGCCCACATACTTTCAAAGCTGATTTTCAGAATAAACTACAGTAAACCCACATACTTTCAAAGCTGATTTTCAGAATAAACTACAGTAAATCCATACACTTTCAAAGCTGATGTTCAGCGTAAACTACAGTAAACCAATAGTTTAGAACGCCAATAATTCTTTTTATACAACATCAGCAATTTCTGAGCATACTCCATATTGTGTTACCTGTTTATATGGCATAGCTAATCAGTCGGATTTGCATGGTCACTACACAATAGTTATATCTGACATACTGACTCACAGCTCAGACTCATGCTGAAACATATACTTATTCCTAACTGCAATTATATTCTCATGAATTAATACAAAATAACCCGCAGCGAATATACGGTTGGTTGCACAGAACTTATACAGAACATATGAGAGCTGATATATTTTAATGTTATTCCACCCATTTCGATCACATGTGACGCAGTAATCGAGAACTCTAAACACGTGAGAACAATGTCTAAATAAAATAAAATATCGGGATAAAACTTGAGCCATTTAGGATTGAATTTACAAGATCTTAAACATCGCAGATGTTGTTACAGGTCAAATTCACACCAAATTTGTTTGTGCATCACCAAATTTTATTTGGTACATCTATCCTTGAATATTTCAAGCTGTGAAGGAACACAATGAGTGATAATTTCACAAATAAACATCACAGCTGGCATGTAATATTGCAAGTAGTGAACACCAACACGCGATGAGTTTAGATTTTTCTTCCACGTGGTGTGTCCATAGCAGGAACGTTGTTCACACTGTCATTATCTAAGCCTGTCCATTCTGTGTTGTCCACACTGTTATTATGTAAAATTGTCATTTCTGCGTTGTCCACACTGTCACTTTTAACCATGTCGGTTCTATCTTTTAAACAGTGTCGTTATGTAAACATGTCGATTCTGTGTTGTCCACACTGACAATTTGTAAGCATGTCGGTTCTGTGTTGTCCACACTGCCAATATGTAAGCATGTCGGTTCTGTGTTGTCCACACTGCCGATATGTAAGCATGTCGGTTCTGTGTTGTCCACACTGTCAATATGTAAGTATGTCGATTCCGTGTTGTCCACACTGTCATTATGTAAGCATGCCGATTCTGTGTAAGCAGTCATGTCTTTATGTAACCCTGCAGGTTCTATGTTGTTCACACTATCATTATATAAGCCTATATGTTCCGTGTTGTTCACACTGTCATTATATAAGCCTATATGTTCTGTGGTGTTCACACTGCCATTATATAAGCCTATATGTTCTGTGGTGTTCACACTGTCATTATATAAGCCTATATGTTCTGTGGTGTTCACACTGCCATTATATAAGCCTATATGTTCCGTGTTGTTCACACTGTCATTATATAAGCCTATATGTTCTGTGGTGTTCACACTGCCATTATATAAGCCTATATGTTCTAAGTTGTTTTTACTGCCACTATATAAGCCTATATGTTCTGTGCTGTTCATGGACTACCTACACCAAACATGAGAGGAGACTTAACATCTTTCATCTAAGAGGTCTCCGCAAGATCGTGAATATTACATGGCACGAAGAAGAAGAAATGGCACGACAAAATCATGAACATGGAAGTGTTTCGCAGCACTCTGCTACCATCTGCCATGGTAACACTCAATATAAATAGATTGCGTTGGCTGGGTCACGTCTGCATAATTTCAAACTGCCGCATCACAAAACAAGCACTATTCGGGGTACTGGCGGAAGGCCTTCGAGCCCGAGGTAGACTAATGCTGAGATATAAAGACACCTGTAAATCCTCAATGAAAGTCTTCCACGTAGAATAAAAAAAACTGGGAAAACACAGCCTAAATCTGAAATGTCTGGAGGCAGAACATGCGTGGAGAAGCAGCATTGTTCAGAAACAATATATTTCAAAATATGGACGAAAAATAGAAAGGCGCAAGAAAAAAAATCTTCCGTTGCTGTGATATGATCGCTTGAAAAGTCCCCATTACTGACAAAATAATCAACGGATTGCTTTTTCTTATCGCCAAATGATCGCCTGCAAGACGCAAAAGTCCATACAACAGGTAAAGCACCTTGAATGTTCTCAATCATACATAAATATATGGAGAGAGTAACTTTGACTCTTTATAATTCCTATAGTGTCATAACTATCATCAATGTCAGTATTTTAGCTATGAACTAATAACAGTAATTGAACTCAATGTATGAGTACCCAAAGACAAATTGTATGGTTCGGTCAAGTCAATATATTCATGAATAACTACAGAATTGTGTAATATACTGTATAACTCGGTATAACTCGGTATAACTTGTGTAATACTGTATAACTAAATCGCTTAACTCACAAATGCATGCGTGAGTGATCGTGCTATGTAACGGAATGGAAGGGCTATAACATGATGTGTGCCAGCTGTGGTTTGTGGGTCGGTTAGGTTTAGGGCTAGGGCAACGCTTAGGTGTAGAGTAGTGGTAGCTCAGTGGTTAGTGCTGTGGCTTCCTTGCCCAGTGATCCAATGTTCAATATCCCAGTTCAACTAGGAATATTTTTTTAAATCACTACGGGCACCTAAGTAGACCCAATCTTAATAAATGGGCACCAAATATTCTGAGAATGTACAGGTGGTGGAAGTGATGCTGACCACATCATGCTTTGCGTGTCGTTTATCAATGAAAAGCACATGACTAGCACTGTATTTTCCGATACGCTTCAAGCGTGGATAAGGGGAACTTTATTTCTAGTATTAGGATTATGTTTAGGATTCTAGATAGTTTAGAGCTAGGCTAGAGTGTTCTCATGCTAGTGAGTATCTTACACTAAATTTATTTTCATTGAGGGTGTCACGAATTCAGGAGAGTGACGCTCAATGCCTAAGGTACATTTTATATAAACATTTAAAGCAAGTGGTTGAGGAAATTTGACACAGCTCTTTTCGTCTTAAATTCGGTGTAACAATGTGATAATTCATAGTTATCCAAATAAACGTATCACAGACGAATATGTAGCAGTAATTATTGGTATGTCTCCGGGGTTAGAGAAACCAGTTTATGTAACGAAGGGAGATAACAATGAAATTATTTTTTTAAATTTTAAGAAAAGGACACTTCATGATGGGTTCGCTAGTTTTAAACACAGAAAAAGTGACGTAGATAAACGATTTACATTTAAAATTTCTATTTTTACGTTTTAATTATACACAATTTCTATTTTTTCACTTTCTATATGTACGTTTTGTTATTAATTATACTTTCTGTTCGAAGTGCATGTGTAAGATGTAGGTCTACATTTGTCTTGTTTTTTATTTCTGCTGATTGCCGACTCAATGTATTACACAATACTGCATCATACACCTATTCTTCTCAATGTATTACACAATACTGCATCATATACCTCTTCTTCTCAATGTATTACACAATACTGTACCTCTCTGCCACCGTTCAACAGATTTGCGCCCCAGAAGGCATACCTCCTGACTAAAAATGGATATATTTTCCTATGGTCTTTCAAGAGGCAGTCAAGACCGTCATTACACTCAATAGACAGTGCAGGGAGCATTAACTTTGTGAGCATGGATGCAGAGGTCAAGGTACTCATCAGTGAACATGCCGACAACACATATGTTGTGATTAACATAGTCGGATCAGTCATCCGTCACCACCGATGCGCATGAACCTTTACTGTCAGATCACACAGAAGAATATAAATAACCAAATGGTCAGAGGGTGTCCGACAAAGTGGATGGTGCCGCAGTAACCTAATGAACAAATAGTAACGCAAAATGAGGTAAACAGGTTACTAAAACACTTACCTAGCCTATTAATAAAAATATTTTTTTTTTAAAAACATACAATAAAACTAAACAGGACAATTCTCAACGTATCGGCTCAAATTGAACCTTTTTCAAGAGACAAACAACAGAAAACGACAAAATAAAAAACAAAATAGATGTCTATATTTCATCAAGCCCCATCTCCATAATAGCGCAGGGATGGCAACGCATCTAGTAAAAGTGAAAATGCGTGCATTCATTATAAACAAACCGAAAGTGGGAAATTAGAGACACTATAGATGAGTGCAAGAATAATAAAACTCAACTCAACGTCACTTAGTGACAAAAGGGGTATTTTTCTTATCTTTTTCTTTTATTATTCTTGCACTCATCTATAGTGTCTCTAATTTCCCACTTTCAGTTTGTTTATAATGAATGCACGCATTTTCACTTTTACTAGATGCGTTGCCATCCCTGCGCTATTATGGAGACGGGGCTTGATGAAATATAGACATCTATTTTGTTTTTTATTTTGTCGTTTTCTGTTGTTTGTCTCTTGAAAAAGGTTCAATTTGAGCCGATACGTTGAGAATTGTCCTGTTTAGTTTTATTGTATGTTTTTTTTTTAAATATATTTTTATTAATAGGCTAGGTAAGTGTTTTAGTAACCTGTTTACCTCATTTTGCGTTACTATTCACACAGAAGAACAGTGCACGAAGTCAGTGGAGCCTTTACCGCAACAACAAGCAGTCTAACAATGGACGTATTTGCCGTAACACAGGCACTTAACTGGCTGGAATCTCAAGTCTATTGCCATGCATTCATAATAAGAGATTCAATTAATAAGATTCAGTCAAAACAGGTACGTAGGGGATGGGTGAAATTACTAGAGAGAGTCAAAATTCGGGCATCACTACGGAAACTAACCCTTATCTTTGTCCTCGGACACGCGGGCGTGGAGAGAAACGTACGGTCGACAAATTAGCTAGCCTCACAACCATAGCAGATGGTCAGCCTATGGATCAAGCAGACATACTCATTGCTCTTCGTAAGTCCGCACGATCAGACGATTTGGAGATGAATTAGCATGGGTCAATATCGAGAATACGCGAATTCGGAGTGAAGATAGGCGTGGCCAGTAGAGAACACCTGATTAAGATTTCAAAAAGATCAGTGAACCAATATAGAACATGAGCCATCAGACGTTATACCTAGACATTTACTGAAGCAAAGATCTGCTTTAATCAATAAATTAATACCTAATACCTCTCTGCCACATATCCTGCTCACTATATTACACAATACTGTTCCTTTACAGTAAGTCCTTCGGTATGTGGCAACTGACTATTCCTGTTATGTGTTGCTTGATAACGTATCCTTTGATTCCTATATACGCCTAATGTCTTGCAACATCAAGCTTCACCCCCTGGATCCTACATTCCAGCTGTGTTTATATGAATAATATAATATAGAAGCATCGAGAATAAGAAAAAATCATGCAGCAAACGGAATTTGAGCCAGTTTGAACTCAACTGGCAATAACTCACCTCGTAACTTTAGTCAACACAAGTTGAACATCTTCAACCACATTGCATCCATAAAAAAGATGCGATTTGTGTCAAGACTTTCATCGTTTATATTTTCACTCTACTCAGAATGTAGACAGGTCGATGGACATAACACACAACACACGCACACACTGCAATGGTATTTAAATTCCCAGAGGACCACAAACATTTAGTGAGTGTCATACGGCCTCAATACTACAGTGGCCAAATCAGTTAAATTTCCAAGCATAAATAACACATAAACATTAACAAAATTTGGTCCATTACGGGAGACGTGGCCAGAATTCAACTTTTAAATAGTGTGGGTAATATCAGCTTTCGTGACATAACTGAACTCAAATTTAAAAAATCGATAGTTCTGAATCCATCTGCGCGGTACGAACTGATGGGCCTCCCTTGCCGAAACTCAGTGTCATTCAAGGAGGACGGGGAACCTATAGTGTGGCCTATAGTGGGCAGCTACAAGGATCCGCCAGTATTCTTATGTACAGTGAAATGCGACTTTATGGATATTTCGTTTCGTTAAATAATGTACTTATTTGTTTCAGTACAAAGTGGCCACATCTCCTCGTAAAGTATCAAAATTCTCAGCGGACTTCGTTCAAATCCCATTTTATTGCTACATTCTTAAAATCTCATTTCAAAACACTACGTTCTCCCTACCATTGTTCTATTAAGTTTCCATGTTTCACATTCGTAAATTGAGTACATAATCAATGTGCACATGATATGATATCGTTGTGTCAGCTCTTATATGTAGAGATGTAAATTGTTTTTGTTAAAACTGGTCAATATTGAATAATGTAACGCTTGTAAAAAGGTAAGCTAAGAAATAGTATACCAAAGTTCCCAGCTATACCTAGTCAGTGGCTGACCAGAACCCACCTGACGTAGCGTCGCCTACCGTATTTGCTCAGTAGCAATCGCGTTATTCCTCGACCTTACCGGAGCATGAGCCGTTACCCTACTTCCTTGCAGGCTTGTGAACCACTGGAGTATTTATAATTTCAAATAACAAGTAAAGAGTGAACTAGAAAACCAAGTCTGCCAGGCGAGTTACTTATCACTAACTACCCGACAGTGTTGCCTTTAGGAGTTGTCTATACGTTACGTCATTAATTATGGAAGGGAGGAGGGAGAAAAGAAACAAAATTAACAGTTGATGACAAGGGAGAGGGAGGGGTTGACAAGAGTGCACTTCAACGACGTTTATATACACCAATTAAATTGTTTTAATTTCAAATATTAAAATATTTTTTTTAAATTTAAATTAAAAAAAGGGTATTTTTTTAGTATTTTTTTTACCAAAAAATTGTTGGTAGTTTAGGGTAAAAAAATGCATTATTAGCGGGTGGGGGGAAAGGGTCCTGACAGTTGTTGACATGGGAGTGGGGTATATAATATTAGCAGAACATTATGGACATAATGTATGGGACAGTCCGTTGTTTTTTTTGTTGTTGTTTTTTTAGTCTAGTAGAAAATATTGGAAACAGAACACAATATTTTCAGTTTCAACTCCAGCGATTTCCCCTAGTCAGGAAAAGCCGGGTACCTGTTTTACGTCTCATAGAATAGAAAACCTACTGTAGTGCACTACTGCTCAAATTTTAACTAAACTATATTGCATTTCCGTTATTCATTTGTCCTCTTCTGTATCTGAAGTTTCTATTAATCACTTAGATTCTCTGCTCTACTTTCGTTTAACGTTATTTTTATTTCTCTGGCAAAGAGACCAGTTGAAAAAACGCTTAATCTCCCACCCTCTGCCATCTTTGTGTGACATATCCGCCACCTGGTCGGAACTCTGGAAACAGACATTTGTTCTGGGTGAAGCCATGCTGAAAATTGTAGCACGCCTGATTTGGGTCCTATACAGAGTCCGAGACCAGTGCTCCAGTAAAGAGTAGAAAAGACTTTGGATGTAAAGTAACCGGATAGGTGTCTGGATCAGACTGCGTGAAAAATAAGCACCGACGATGTTAGTGTAAGCTCCTGTACCAGAAAGCTTTATCAAGCACGGGTTATCCTGCTTTCTCACGCTGTTGTTTTCTGATTACTTGTTGTGAGTCTTTTCTGTTTCTTCGCTACCTTCAGTTTGCCCATAAAGCATCCTGGTGTCAGTGATACAAAACAAATATCCCGGGGAAGCACATCGTTTAGTGGCGCTCTATAGCTATCTTGGTTGTGTTTTGATACACGGGCTTAAAGACTGCCGTAAGGAGCACACATCTGCTAATAAAAATAGCAAACAATTCAGCAGGTAAAATACATTTACAAAATAGTATCAAGACATTAATATATTTCCATTTGGTTTAAGAGACTTTATGTGGGAGCTCTTCTCCTTCGTTTGTTCACACACTGCTGCTGGTTTATAGAATGAAGCCCCGTGAACGGGCTGCAATATATGCGCCTTTCGATCTGCCACATCAGATTAACATTGCTTTTGAGTCACCTTAACAAACAGTCAACTTCGTTTCAACAACTTCCTAAGTCGCGTCTCATGACATGTCTGACAGGGCACAATGTTACTTTTATTGTCTTACTTTTCGGCCTTCTGCAACACATCCGAGTTTTGAAGCAAACCATAAAATGAACAAATAAACAAAACAAATAGGGTCAATCCAAAAACGAAAAATAAGACAGTTAAAACAAATCAAATAAGAATAAGGACATTTAAAGTTCCTAAAAAATTAAAAAAGAAGTCAATAGAAAAACATCAAAGAAAACGGAAAAAATTAATATACAATTTAAAAAACCATGGAATCAATCTAAACAGAAAATCATTAATAGAATCAGTCAAAATAGAAAATTTCGACAATATGATCAATTAAGAATGAAATAGAAGGAAATGGAATCAATTAAAAAGTACAATAATAGAATGTTGAAATAATGACGACATGCCGCATTATTAATAATAAAGTGATAATATAACTTTAAAAGAATACAATAAAGTGAGCAAAAAGTACCACAATAGAATTCATAGAAAAAAGACAGAAGACAATATAATCGATTATACAATAAGGAGAAAAAAATAGAAAGATATATTTAAAATATATTTATATGTTTGACAGAGCCGCCTTTGTCAGAATCCAACAGCGAAAATGTATCATCAGTGGTTGACTTCATGGCCAATCCACATCTAATCACATGTCTGCGTGTCATCCTATGACAGACTCCTGGTTTCACCATGCTGAAGAACAACACGAGTTGTTGCAAATAACGAAACATGAGCCTGATTCTCGTCAACATTTCAATATAGAAGAGAACAGAGATTTTGCAGAAGAGATTGTGTAGCCAAGTCGTGCATGCTCCACGCCGAAAACGGCCAACCTATTGATACAAACTGCTGGACATGTTGTCATTTCATTTCTAACTTATTCTCGAGAACTTTCAATTAGAAACATTTTCATTACAAATTTTTGTGTGAGCACTATGATGTCTGTTTATCAATTCTCACAGTTGGTACCAGAAGGTAACATAACACTGACCCAGTCTAAGCAAATCTCAGGTCCTGTTATTTTTATTTTAAACATAAAAATAAGATCTGCTATTATCGTTTACTTTATATTTGCTTTATAATTTAGATTGCTTGGTAGAAATGGGATTCAGAACCTCAGATGTAGGAGGAAGGGGTTGAGGAGTTCAACCCCCCCCCCCCCGCCCCCTGTCTTCCACCACTAAGGTAAACGGTCCTTCATAAATAAAAGAAATGTGTGTTAAGAAACAAAACAAACAATCATTGGCTAACTACCCCCCATCCTTCCCTTGGAAGAGCACCACAGTAGCATTATGTGTCTTTTGATTCTATGACAAGCCCAGATAATACCTAGCAAGATAGGACGATGTTTAGTAAGAAAGAAGTGGGACACGTCTCAGAAGGGCAGTATGTAATGGGTCTATTCAGAATATCAAGGGATACGCCAGAGTCAGACGTAACGAAAGAGCTATTGCACTGACTGATAAAGCTATAGTGAGTCACATAATGATGAGAAGAGACTAGGCTGGGTTAAGTAGAGAAGTCATGAATACACTACAAAACGATAAAGAAGATTCTGAAACATGTACATGTTCAGAAGAATGACAAAAATGGCAATGAACAAATAGAAAGTGTGTCTCCTCACTGAAAAGAGATCATAAAAACTCTCAACCAGCAACTTACTGTGACACTGAGCTTTATACTTTTAGATTACTGAAGGTATGGCAAGTAGAACGTTTATATAGGAATGCCCCTTGTGCAGTAATGCTGGTTCCTAATCAAGAAATAAAGAATAATGTTAAGCTTATATTTCGATGCTTACATTAAAAGAGTTAATTATCATACGTTTTGGCATAAATAAAGCTTCATTAATGTGACATGAATAGCAGAAGGGAACTTTAATCGTGACCCTCGGCAATATACGACCTACTGCCTCAAGCCTTCTTAGTGATTCATTTGACTATTCCCGTGTCTTCCATTGTTCAATATGAGTATACTTTGTGTGACAGCCAATAAAAATCAAGGGAATAGTCAAATGAATCATTTTAAAATGTTGTGCTTCCTATTATTCTGTAGATCTTATATTGGAGAAGGCGTTGCCTTAGTCCCACCTACCAGTGAACATTTTCTGGATTTTGCGTATTCATTCAAATTAATGCTGCAATATGACACCATTCATAATTACGAAGAATGAGCTCGCCATATGGTACTTTCTCATCATACGGCTGTCTCCCGATCATTCCTTGTTGTGCCAACGCTGAACAAGCACTAGTGAATAAATAATTCCCTTCTTGTGTCGGTGGGACAGGGGGAGGGGGAATAAGAGCAAGATATGGCAAAATTAGGATCTGTCATACATGTTGTAAGTTGCGACTAAGGAGGTTAAGAGGTGAAGTGATTGCCCCATCTTATAGGTCACAGGAACCCATATTGATCATTGCTGACGTGCAATGTTACGTAATAGCTTGTGGCTATTTTGAAATCGTGATAACTTTTTTGTTGCTAGAGATATTTAAACATTTTTTGCATATATAAATAAATAATTGAATTCTCATATATTACCGGCTCTGTGGCGAAGATGGGATGAGCGCGTCTGTGACGGCAAAGGTACCGAGTTCAATCCTCACCACAGGCAATTGTGCATCCGGACCGTTCAGAAAGCACTGGCAACCTACTGAACGTATTTATATTGCCTAGAAAATCACCACAGCCAACAAATGCTGGGTTGATAGCTACGTCCTGGATAGGATATGCTACCAATTTTTTTAAAGTGCAGGTTTTGTTTGTGTGTGTATGATATGAGACATGTAAGACAGTTTCAAAGACGTTTTTCTACAAAACCCCAGCAATTTTTTTTACCTTTAAGACAATAATATAATAGTACAAAGTTTCGGGCATTATTTTGTAAATATTCTGGAGTGGAAAAAGTATTAAATAGACCGAATAACGCGCCATTCACGGAATAATCCTTATAATTTCCGTTATTAAATGGATTAAACCTATAGGTGTGTCTTAAAATCCTTCTATAAACCTAAATCTAATCTGAAAATGTATCGTTTGAACTTTTAAAGTATCCGTTGATGTTTTAATAGCAATTTAGATAAAGTAGCGTGGTGTAACTGATTTTCGAGTGTGGAAATAATTTATCAAATAATCATTTGAATCACAATCCATAATGATTTTAATGAAAATCCGATAAAAAAGTATATAAAACCCAATTCACCGTCATGGCGATGCTTTTGTGTGACTTTGTCAATTTATTGCGAAATATCGATATTTAAATGAAATTTAACACATGGTTGCCGGAAAAGGTAGTCAACTGAATAAAATACCAGATGTATATAATCTGGAAAAAAAATATTTAAAATTGGGGATTTTTAATTGATTGAAATATACCTAGCAACGGCGGTCTACAGAGGCAAATATACTTGTCGCTCGCTAATAAGAGAAGGGGAAATGTTGGTGAATAAAGTTGCCGCACGCGTGCTAGAATCACATACCGAATTTGGTAGTCACCTCTATATTGTTCCCCATGTTCTCATTCCACATTTGTCCAACTGTCTGGTCGTTCTGTGATCGTAGGTCTGGTATTCAACCAGATGCTTCGCTTCTACCTAATTCCCGACAGCGATCAAGTTGTCTATAACCAAAATCCTATGGAATATATATCGTCTTGTAGTGAGACACCTAAATTATCTCACTCATAAATAGCCCAAACCCACTCCGAGCTAACGTGTGGTCTGACTTGGGCTGCATACTTCCTCGACTGTCTCCTGGGTGAAATTCATCAAATATTTTGACCTGTCATCAGACAAGTCCCACCTTCTTCCTTCTTACTCAATGTCGTCGATCAGCCATTATTTACTTCAAATATTTATCTTACAACTTTATTGTCGCTGGAACGATCTATAAGTATCAAACAAGTCTAGGTGTTCTATTATATCTGACTGATATGTCTAGCTCCCATTGAAAAGAAGGTTGAAATATTTTTTAAACACCTATTTGTGCTTCTCTCTCCTTGGATGGCTTGAAGCGCCATTACATCTCGTACCTCTGGTCAAGCGATACCCTGACCACCATCAAATGGCCAACCTTCTTTCAATGTCATTTAATTCTTCTGGTGCTAATAAATGGCCAGCGTAAATATTGTCGCAACTGTATGTACTAAGAATGACGTGAATGAACAAAGCAAAACACATCTAAGATCAGTCGCTATGTACACTGCTACACTTTATCACAAAATGTCAATATTGATGATGAAGTGTATACAAGGATCGCCAAGACAAATAGCACTTTCGTCAGATTTTACCCAAATGTGTGGCATAGAAAAGGCATTAACCTACTGACTACGCTGAAAGTCTACAGTGCATTGGTACTCCCAGTGCTGTTATACGCTAGTGAAACATGGACTGTGTATAGATGTCATGTGAGGAAACTCAATCACTTTCACACAACGTGTCTCATAAAAGTTATGAACAGCAGATGGTAAGACAAGATTCCGGATACCACATTCCTTGACAGATCTTGCATACCTAGCATTGACAGTGATGCAGACACAGATTCGTTGGCCATGACATCTGGTACGTATGACAGATCATTGCCTGCGAAAGTTACTTCTCTATGGTAAGCTGGAGAAGGGTATACGATCTCAAGGTGGCCAAAAGAAGTGCTACAATACTCGTTAAAGACTTCACCCAAAGCCTTTGAAATATAACAAGATACATGAGAAGAACTTGCACAAGATAGATCTAAATGGAATCCTATCTCTTAGCTATATTCCTAGGATTCTGCGTAAGCATGCCATTTCAGATGTCACAAGTTTACGTTTTTTCACTATGTTGTAACTAAATTTTCAGTTATATTATTGTCCAATATAAATTATCACACGCTATTTGCTACCATGAACATATTTGTTTTATTATTTGCTGTATTAGGTTTCACTATGTTCTCATTGTTTGCTGTATTAGGTCTCACTATGTTCTCATTATTTGCTGTATTAGGTCTCACTATGTTCTCATTATTTGCTGTATTAGGTCTCACTATGTTCTCATTATTTGCTGTATCAGGTCTCACTATGTTCTCATTATTTGCTGTATTAGGTCTCACTATGTTCTCATTATTTGCTGTATCAGGTCTCACTATGTTCTCATTATTTGCTGTATTAGGTCTCACTATGTTCTCATTATTTGCTGTATCAGGTCTCACTATGTTCTCATTATTTGCTGTATTAGGTCTCACTATGTTCTCATTATTTGCTGTATTAGGTCTCACTATCGTAACAAAGGTTCCCTTTAGACATCCTGAGATAGGCATTATCAAATACATGTTTGAAATGTTTCCCTCTAAATTTTTAAACTAAAGTAGAATAGACAGTATTTATAGATTAGTTAAAAGAACCAGAGACACAATTTGTAGCCAACTTTAAACAGGAAAAATGTGAAAGTTTTCCAAAATGGTCAAAAATTGACTAAAAACAAAAAATTTGCCAAAATAATTTTCATGTTAAGTAGTTTGAACAATGGTTAAATTTGAGACATTTGATCACAGAATTGCCAATATGGCAACACTGCATGCAGTGATGCACAATTCAAGAAAATAGAGAGATACGCTGGACAATCAAGTGTATTGTTTTATGTGGTGTATATTCCACTTGGATAGCGACTAAACAGTTAAACCACACTATTTTATTTCTTCCGGGAGATGGCACAAGACCAGCAAAGGCGGGGACATTCATCAAACAACATGTCCCTATCACCCCGTATCTGGAAGTAGTTATGCCTCCATGCAAGCGCGTGTGTGCCTGGTTTATGCCAGAAAATCATAACGCAGAAAATGGGATTTGAGCCGGATCTGGTTTACTCTCAGGGTATAAACAATTACCATTTCCGCATTTACAACACAAGTACTAGAATATATAGTTCTATTTACTATTCTCTTGTGTGTTCTCATCTGTCCTTGGCTTCAGCCATACTCATCGACTGACATGCAAACATACTTGTTAACCCATAGTATTCTAGAAATCTATTTGATAGGTTTGGAAATGAACATAGTTTTACAATTTCCTCCCCATTAAGACCAATTCCATGTGGTAAGATTGGACTAAGTTCCATGTGGTTGGAATCTAAGACTGACCAGAACTGCCCATCAGGATAAGGAAGGTATAATGACAACCACTATTGGTCACCAGGCAAACTACCATGGGACATTATACCTCTAGATGATGACATGACTATTAGTGATACTTTCCTGTCGTGAAGATTGCACCAGTATTATATCATTATAGTTCATTTGTTATATGTTTTCACTTTGTAATACTCTGTCGTTAGTTATCTCCCTCTGAAGTAGAGGGCAATTCAACTTGTAGTATTGTACCTTGTCATAGAACTTAGAACATAGGCCCCATCATTTACAAGGTCTGATGACAACCAATAGTGGCCATCAGATCAATCACTACGCGGCAATATACATCTAAAAAATGTTATGACTATATAGTGAACCTTTCCTTATGTGAAAACCCCACCAGTATTCAATATTTCCAGTTATATGTTTTTTTGTGCAATGTCTTGTTATTGATCATCCTCCTCTGTTTATCATCCAATTCTGGAGTAGAAGATTTTTGGCATTACACCCCGCCAAAGAGTCTTCGCTATGTGACCCCCAATCGAGCCACGAGGGGTACATAAAACATATTAAAACTCTACTTAATGAACTGTCTTACTAGTATAGGATAACCATGCAGTGGATATCCTCTCACTGTGGAATACTAGGACATGAAAAAGCAGACCAACTGGCTAAGGAAGATGCTGCTGAAGACCAACCAGATGTACCAATAACCTACCGTCAGAACAAGCAGATGATCAAATCAATAAGAATGCCACAAACACAACGCGAATAGACTATCACATTATGAACAGATCAGAACAAGTTATAATTCTACGCCTCAGAACGGGACACAACCGACACATGTACACAAAGTTCAAGGTTGGCAACACGTCTGTGTGTACATGTGGACATGCAGCACAGAGTGCCAAACATATACTTCAAGACTGTTCTGAGTACGAAACGCTGAGGCAGACATATTGGCGGAGGAACAACACTGGAATGAAAGCTCTATGGACCACTGTATGAACTACAAAAGACAGTTTTTTTCAGGAGACAAAATTACAGATATAGACATTTAAGTGAACGACAGAAGAAGAAGAAGAATACTAAAACTCTCATTACGTGTACTTAGATCTAACACCATGGACCTGAGTATAATCCTGCACAGACATCATATGTGCATTTCGCTACTGCAGAAAATACTATAATAATAAGTATAATAAAACACATAACCTGGGTCGTAGGGAATCACATTGAGACACTTGGGACAGAAAGATATCCACACATCTCTATCCTCTACCATTATGATGAGTTTGGAAATTTCACACTGTCCAGTGTGAAATATTATCCAGCCATGGTTTCTTTTGTGCACCTCGTCATCTTTCACCATCCGTCGTACCCAGAATAGCATCTTTAAAACACTATGAACAAATAAAAAAACACTCAACACCAGGCTACTTAATACCCAAATTTAAATGTCAGAAGTGCAAATGTATTGCAACATTCGTAAGAAATAGAATACAAGGATACAAGGCCATTGATATAAGTTTGTTAAGTGGAAGAGGTGTAATTTGTGTAATTTTCTTTAAATTGCACTTTCTTCGTTTTCGTGGTATTTTATGTAAAGTTTTCTTTTGGTGATGGGAACAGTGTATTTAGGGAGAACCTGTTGATCAACTTCTTTGACTTGCTTTCTAGTACTGCTGACTTCCTAAGGGGTAGAGTGGAACCCTAACACTTCCCTCTTATCTACTGGCTTACACTGAGAAGTCATAGACCTTCAACATAAAGGAAATGATGTGTAATAAATAAATATAAGGTACCATGGTCTGCAGTATACAATGTTCAATGTATAATGTCCAACTAACTTCAAGTAACAAATAGACAGCAACACCACAGACGCCAAGAAAACTATATATGAGCAGGAGATTGCATTGCACACATAGAAGTCAAAGGTTAGAAGGACAGAAACATCATGAGAAACAACATACAGATTCTTGCAACACAGGAAATATAATACTATTACTAGATTTTTCATCTACAACCACACTCCTCCACAGAGCTACTTGATTCACATTCAGACCAGACTTTAACATAACATCAGCAAATCGTCAAAACGACTGTGTAGATATAGTTTTTGGTGGCATAAAAAGTGAAACCACCGCTCCATACTACTTCAAATAACAGAAACATGACACCAACAACCCCAAATAAATACCATGTTAGAACTACATATGAAAAGACATGAAACAGTTCAAAAATCTCATAGACGAAAACCTAACACCGATAGACAAAAACACAGATACAAATACGTTTTCTGTACTTGACCCCACTTGGAATGTAGTTGGTCAAGTATGGAAAACCTCTTTACTTGAGTTTCAATGCGATTCGGTGCCGCTAGAATATACCTGGTTCAATTCCCGTCTGCTGTAAGAACTATTTTTATTTATCATCATGCTTCCTACTTGAATTACCAGTTTCATGAACCCTACTGATGTTCCTCTTTAGCAAGCGAAGATGTGCATGGCTCTGAGATAGCTCACTAGACTTGATATTTGTGAGTCCCCAGAAGTCTGAGGAGTTAAATCGGAGCTCTGAAAAGGAAGAAGTGGCGTGGACATGAATAAAGACGGTCGTGAGCTAAGGGCAAGCAATTAATACAACAGTGCCTGAGAGATGTCTTCCAGTAATCATTGAAGCATAGTTTCACAAGAAGTGAGGTCAATACAGCAGTGCTTAAGAGATGCCTTCAAGTAGTCATGGAAGCATTTTTGGGGGGGACCTCACTTCAATACTTACCGTGATTCAACTACACATAGCTCACCATAGTACAGTCTCATTAGAAAACACCTCTCTGGCATGCTGATCACGTGAACGAGTCAGCGAAGGTAAGATCTGATCAATACTTCATATAGGCCCATGCTTTCCATCTTAGCTTTTGATGGTTTTTTTCTATCGTGCATGCTGTCATGCCATTGCTCACCAAGAACTTTCTCTGGCAACTAAACATGCAAAAGTTCTTCAAATTAATGCATATTATCAGGATGTAGTATAGAGAACGGAATGCGTTGCGTAATGGTTTACAGCTTAGCTGCGATATATGTGATTTTCGGCTAAACACATCCGACTTAAGCGTGAATTATGGATTACTTTGACTCTCTAGGAAATTAACAATCAACCCCACCCCATAACCTCTTTAGTCATATCCTATGACATGCATGGCAGGTAACAGTGATGCTCCTAATTGCTCCCATTTCGGGCCTCGGTAACACCAGGATGTGCAAAGTGTTAAGCTACCGTGCATGCGTAGGAAAGACAGTCCAAAATTCAGTTGCATATAGGTTGTTGAAGAACGCAAAATAACAGAATAAACATGTAATGACAAGATACTGTGTAAGCTGTGTTATATATGTACAAACGACTAACTTGAATATTTATGTTTTACTATAGTTACTAGTCAAAAGTATGACTGTCTTTCCTGTGACTTTTTTCCTAGTGAAAACCTTAGCATCGGCAGAATTTTTGTATAATGTATCAACATTAAAAACATTAATTAAAAATGTAAAACAAAAATATTGTTCAAGTGGTTTTATATATGTGGATATGATTTTTTTTAAATTGATGTTTCACTATCTTTGCTAGTCTAAATTGTGACTTTCATTCCTGTGACTTTTTTCCTTAGAAATATGTGTGACTTTATTACCTACCACCATAAACTAATTGTGACTTTTTTTCCCTGTGACTTTATTACCTACCACCATAAACTAATTGTGACTTTTTCCACTGTGACTTTATTACCTACCACCATAAACAAATTGTGACTTTTTTTTCCTGTGACTTTATTACCTACCACCATAAACTAATTGTGACTTTTTTTCCCCTGTGACTTTATTACCTACCACCATAAACTAATTGTGACTTTTTTTTCCCTGTGACTTTATTACCTACCACCATAAACTAATTGTGACTACTTTTCCCTGTGACTTTATTACCTACCACCATAAACTAATTGTGACTTTTTCCCCTGTGACTTTATTACCTACCACCATAAACTAATTATGACTTTTTTTCCCTGTGACTTTATTACCTACCACCATAAACTAATTGTGACTTTTTTCCCCCTGTGACTTTATTACCTACCACCATAAACTAATTGTGACTTTTTTTTCCCTGTGACTTTATTACCTACCACCATAAACTAATTGTGACTTTTTTTCCCTGTGACTTTATTACCTACCACCATAAACTAATTGTGACTTTTTTCCCCTGTGACTTTATTACCTACCACCATAAACTAAATGTGACTTTTTTTCCTGTGACTTTATTACCTACCACCATAAACTAATTGTGACTTTTATTCCCTGTGACTGTATTACCTACCACCATAAACTAATTGTGACTTTTTTTCCCTGTGACTTTATTACCGTTTACCGAGTAATCATCTCCGATCACCTTCTTCTAACTTTAAGCAATATTCCATCACTTTACATTAAGCTATAATAATGATACACAATCACATTCGTTCAAAAATATACGATTACACCCGTTAACTATAATTATGTCTAATGGAGTAAACATCTATTCTATATTAATGTATGGCTCAGAAACATGGACACTAAATAAACAATTAGAAGACATAATTGATGCCTTTGAGATGTGGGTATATAAAAGAATAAGGAGAATATCATGGTAAGAGAAGAAAACAAATAAGAAGGTACTAAAACACTTAAAATGAAGAAAGAACTACAAAGAGAAATAAAGATCAGGCACATAAAATATTTTGGACACATTAAAAGACATGACACTTTAGTGAAGACCTTACTTGAGGGTAAAGTCAAAGGGAAGCGAGCAAGAGGTAGACAGATATACAAGTGGGAGAGTAACATCACACGATGGACAGGTTACAGTCTAGCAGAGTGCACCGCCAAGACAAGAGATGTTGGAGATACGTTGCAGCCAACCTTCGCTGCGGATACGGCACTTAATGATGATGAATGGAGTATAAGTATAAGAAAATATTATCAATAAGAAAAACTGAATACTAAAAACGGAATACAAAAACAGATGACATTTCGAATAAAAAGTCTTCATTAGAACGAAATCATCGTCGAGCCTGCATGGAAAAACATTTAATATGGACAGCATCTCCTTAACTAGTTTCGTTACCCACTGCTGTCCTCACTTCATAGACACACACACTATGTAAATACCATATCATATACCATTTCTTCTATTTGTATTAACAGTATTCACGAATACCAGAAAATAGTTGTGATCTGATCATACCACTGACGGGGCCGCCAAGTTTCTGCCACATCTTGTCCCGAATGTTCAAACACAATCCCACATCGGCACTTCCCTCCAATACGGGCAGACAACGTTAAGCATAGAAGTCAAATCAGGCGAAAACTTGATGAGAGGTATAGAAACGGTTATCAGTCGTCTGCGCTATTGAACTTTGCTCCTAAAGCGTAGAAAACTGCGTCCGTAGTGGCGGAGGCGATACAAAGACGTTGGCCCGTATCAGACAAGTTTGAAAAGATTTCTGCGGCTCGCAGACAGGATTAGAAAGGCGACCCGGTGTCAAAAGTCGCCCAATTAAATGAAAATCTTTTAACTATTCCAGCCTTGCTGCTACTCTCCGGACACTTGTGTTGTTTATCAAACGCCTGGACGCACGCCTGAAGCCTTATCTATTTTCTCTGTCGTCACTCTGGCAACACTCAAATCGAGAGTTAGTCCTAAGACCTGAAGGGCCGACAAAGTGATATTTCTTTGCTCGCAATAATCTATTGGAGTGACCGCTCATTGAACTAAGACTGGACAAGGGCTAGTAGTACAAGACAGTGATGAACAGAAAGATAGAAGAGAATACTTCTGTCCAGCAGAAGAGCAACAATGGAAGAAGAGCCCCTATGGATATTGGTCAGTTAAATTATACACAGCGGGAACATTGTAAATAATACCAGTTACAAGTTACACTATTTCATACTCTTCGGTTTCACTTTTCCTCATTATTTCCTGGAATTGTTGGATTATCCTACTATTAGCTTAAAACTTCGCCGCCAGGAGTAGTCTATTTCCCGCTACCTGTCAAACGCGTTTATCACAATATATGCTGCTTTTTATTTCTGCATCAGTAAAGAAGGCCCTCTGTTGTCGGTGTTGCGTGAATTAGGATGTAACGGAAAGAGATATAGATGCGCCAGCTCAGATTCTTCTTCTTCTGTGTTCGTTCTCAAACTCCCAAACGTTCTCAAATCAATGGATTTTCATATTATAGTCTGGAGAACATAATGCGTGTCATTGTTTAAAGCTGTCAAATCTGCACCTTTCGGCCTGATATGTCAGATTCTAGGGTAGATTTTGGATTACTTTGACGCTTAAAGGATGGGACAAACACACCCAAAAACATCACCTTAGTCGCCTCTTGAGATATTGCTAGCAAATTTAAACGTAGCTATTCTTATCTCTCTTTTCGGGCAGCAACAACACGAGGTGAGTAATGAGTTTTGTTGCACATCATATTTGAAGAGAAGCACATTGACCTGCATGCACGTCGTATTGAGTAGTGACTTTCGATAAATTATAAACAGTACTGAAGACCAAATAGCATTCCTGTCCCAGATCATTGACGATGTTTCATAAAAAGAAGAAAGTTTCCACCATATGGTTAGATCTCCAAAATGATTTTGATACGGTCAAGACAGATGGACATATAGTAAATATGCAAAGGATTCAGGGGTAACATGAATAAGTGGAAACGATCATTCTCACATATTCGAAAATCAAGAGTCACTGGAATATCATAACAGCAAATAGAGCATCTTAAATCATGGAGTTCCTCAATGCTCAGTAATGTCTCAACTGTTTCTTGTGTTAATAAATTATCACTCTGCGAACTGTCATAAGGTGCAAGAGCTGCCATGCATGCTGATGACTTGGGGATGTGGTGCGAAGAAGGACATCTAAATAGAAAAGAAAATGCAAAAGGCAGTAGACAACATTGCATTTTTTGAAGAGAAATTGGTAGTAAAGATCAATGCTGATAAATTCTCGTCAACACTTTTAGTTCTCTCAAGCAAAGGTAAAGCTCGGAAATAACGTATACAAAAGATGAGGAGTCAGTGTACATGGACATCACACTAAATAAGATATTAACACTAAGTCTCACTTTGAAAAAAGAGGTAAAACCAAGAAAGAAGTTTGGAAGTAGGGGGGAGGGTGGAAATTAATCAACTTTAAAACGTATATATACAAGTGAAATTAGAACTGTACTAGAATATGAATCAACAGTATGAGCCAGCAGCCTATACCGATCTACAATCTCTGGACGATTTACAAAATCAAGCACTACGTCTTATCACAGGTACCATGAAGACCTCTTCTATATATGAAATGGGAAATCATCAGCCGCTTACCATACAGGCAGGATACTAAGACCGTGATATACGCAAAAACGTTCAAGAGCATGCCAGCAGATCCAGTAAAGAACAGATATGGTGACCCAGCCAATGGGAGGCTCAAGAGAAGCAATTTTGTTCACCAATCCAAAAGAATAAGCAGATAATGCAAAGATGAACTACAGACTTAATAAAAGAAATAACACCAGCACTTTTCCCAGTTCCATGGGAGAAAAATCCAAATCTCACTATCAAAACCATCATAAATAACACACCATTAAAGAGCTGAATACTGTCCCCAAAAATAACAATAATATGTATCACGATTGAAGATGTACCCCAGAAAAGCGTGGATACAAGTATATACTGATAAATCCACAACCAACTCAGTGTTAGGTGTACATAAAATATCCAGAAAATGAATCGACATGTTTACGAACTAGAATATTTTGCTCCACCTACTTTGCAGAAGGACAGGTCCTAAACATTGCCGCAGAAATAATGTTAAATACAACAAGCCAATGTCTTTAGGTGGTGTTTTTTACTTATTGAATGTCTGTCCTAAAAGCCCATGCCAGCGGTAAACTATCACAGTGAAGGAAGCAATACGAGAAGTGAACATCCAAAGAATGGTAGTACTGCAGTGTATTTCATCCCACTGTTTCATAGCTGGAAATGAAAAGGGAGATATGTAAGCAAAAGATGGAGCAATACAGGAATGAAAAGACCAATAAATCACCTACCAGGAAAAGAGGACTCCCATCCGACTATTAGGAAAGTCGATCACAAAAAACAGAACTATCGCTATGTTGACAGAGCTGAGCACGTTATCTTTCGCACCAGGACAGGACACAACAGACTAAACAGCCACTTGAACAGACTAAGACTGGTTCCATCACCTCTACGTCCCTGTGGGCATGCAACACAGACAGCGGAACATATCTTGCAAGATTGTGTAACATTAATCCAGTCGAGAAAGGATTATGTCCACAGAGACAGACATCCACAGAGACAGACATCCACAGAGACAGACACCCACAGAGACAGACATTCACAAAGTCCTACATCCCCAGAGACAAACATCCACAGAGACAGACATACACAGAGACAGACATACACAGAAACAGACATCCACAGAGACAGACATTCACAAAGTCCTACATCCCCAGAGACAAACATCCACAAAGACAGACATACACAGAGACAGACATACACAGAAACAGACATCCACAGAGACAGACTTCCACAGAGACAGACATCCACAGAGACAGACATCCACAGAGACAGACATCCACAGAGACAGACATCCAAAGAGTAGGCGTGTTAAACTGCGAATGAGAGGTTTAAAGAAAAACAGAACTGAAGAAGAACTAGAGGATATGGGCGTATCATGTCCACAAAATTACCAAAAAAAGTGTCACAGAAGATCAGATGGTCATGTGTGGGACGTAATAATGCAAATACGAAAGCAAATGTAAATAAATAAATAAATGCTGCAGACATACTACTACTAAAAATATAATAGAATCAATTATAATAAAGAGAATGAGAATTATTCGGCGAATATCTTAAATCGAAACGTCAGCAATTCTCGTTCTTATCTAAATTATTATTTTTTCCTATCATCGTTTTATTAGTAGTAGCAGGCATTTGTAGTACGTATTTAATTATTCACAATATTTACTTAGTTACTACTTTTCATGCAGTAGTTTTGTTGTATATGAGTTGTAGACGAAGAATATGGAGTCATAAGTATTGACATGATAGATGTCCTATGTATGTTTATATCTTTCCATTCGTCCTTTCATTGTTGGCTGACTTGATGATAGATATCCTATGTATGATTATATCTTTCCATTCGTCCTTTCATTGTTGGTTGACTTGATGATAGATATCCTATGTATGATTATATCTTTCCATGCGTCCTTTCATTGTTGGCTGACTTGATGATAGATATCCTATGTATGATTATATCTTTCCATGCGTCCTTTCATTGTTGGCTGACTTGATGATAGATATCCTATGTATGATTATATCTTTCCATTCGTCCTTTCATTGTTGGTTGACTTGATGATAGATATCCTATGTATGATTATATCTTTCCATTCGTCCTTTCATTGTTGGTTAACTTGATGATAGATATCCTATGTATGATTATATCTTTCCATGCGTCCTTTCATTGATATGGCCCTAAAAGTATAGCAAATGTGAGCAACACTATGACCTGCGACGCTTTTCGTAAGGACTACAAAGGAAATTATTTGGTGATATACATCGCAGTATATCCGTCGAATATGGATAAGTCGGGCCTTTGGTGCAAATAAAACAGAAGCACAAAGCATTTCCATTCTATAGACTACAGACTACTGAAAATCTAGTATAGCCATTGTTCTTCTACGATAGAGATCCAGCGGTAGTTTGAGAATTAACGCTGAAGAATAAGAAGATCACTGTATATTTATGTGTGATCTAAACTGATACAAACTGATAAAGACCATATGGCTGGGCTGCAATAAAATAAAAATTCTAACTTTCAATAAAGTCTGCATATTCCCGGTCGCAATATATGAACGTGAATCTTGGACAATCAACAATAAGTTGAGAAACCAAATTGCAGAATTTGTTTAAAATAAAATGTTACAGAAGAATCATCAGAATGCCGTGGACCATAGAGATCACAATATGTACATTCTGAGAGAATTGAGTGTACATGATAACTGGGTAAACATCAATATTCTCTCTAGGAAATTAGTATATTTTGACCATATCTGAAGACATGACAGCCTAAAAATCACAGGTGTAGTTTGAGAACACACGCAGAGGAAGAAATCCTTCCATTGTGCAATCCTCTCCCCCACCTGTTCTCATCATTTCTTCTCTCATTTCATCATTCTGGATCAGGATGATCATACTTTCATTTCTGATATAATTAATTTCCTGAACTATAGCAACCACTTCCCCGCCGCCCTAAAATATTTCCTGTTCATTTCTTGTAATGTTAGACTTCCTTGTTACATGTTGGGGGAGACAACCCATTCTATCTTATTTGAATTTGTAAAGTTGGGCAATCTAGTTTGTCACATTTGCATTATAACTGTTAAGTCCCTTTTCGCGTTATTTGTTATTCAACGTATCAGTTCCTCATTTGCAAAGTTTGGCACATAGGGCGGATGTCATAGTTCTCCATGCCTGTCGGCCAGTTGCTAGGGATTGAAGGTCTTGTGCATTTATGCCTGTTTATATATTTAACTTATGTAGTAGTAGTAGTAGTAATAATAATAATAATAATAATAATAATAATAACAATAATAATAAACCCATAACCAGTCAGTGTCGTAGAGGTGTCACAATGAGACATTTGGTGCAGAAAGATCTTCACGCATCTCTATGCTCTTATCATCCTGATGAGTTTGGAAACTTCACACCCTTGTGGTCCATTCTTTAATACTACCCAGCCATGTCTTCTTCTCTCCACCTCGTCTTCTTACTTCCTCCATTGTGCCGTCAAGAACATTTTTTGTCATCGAAGACGACGATATTTCTACGTCATTTCACCTACTACCAAATGACATTTCTAAGTGATTTTGCCTACTACTAAATGACATTTCTACCTGAATTCACCAGCTACAACTAATGACGGCATGTTTCAGTCAGTCAGTTCCTCTTTTGCCAATTGTGGCACATAGGGCGGATGTCATAGTTCTTCATGCATGCTAGGAATTTCAGGTCTTGTGCATTTATGCCTGTTGATTTTAATTCATTCATAAATGTTCTTCTGAGCGTTGGTTTTGGTCTTCCCTGTTTTCCTTTTTCCCGTCTGGTGTCCACATGAAGGTTTGCCGTGGAATTCTGTATTCCATCATTCTAAGTATGTGATTGATGTATATCCAGCGGCGTTTTCTGATGATGTTCGTCACATTCTTGTTATGTCTCCTCTCTTAATATATCGTTTGATTTGAAGTCTTTCCAATTAGTATTTGTGATCTTTCTGGGGCATCTATTCTCGAAGGCAACTAACTTTTTATCCATTATTGCGGTAGATTTCCAACTTTCACATCCATATGTCAATGATGGAATCACACTTGTATTGAATAGTCGCAGTTTGATGTGTTTACTTGCGATCTTCGATCTCCAGATGTTTGAGAATTTGTTAAAGGCGTTGGAGGCGAGAGCGATTCGAGTCTTGATTTCTGAGTTGGTATCCCCGTCTGCTGTTATCTATCTTCCCAAATATACGAAATTTGAAACGTTGTCTTGTATATTATCTAGTTTAATTGATTCTGTCAGGCCGGTAAAGTTCATGATTTTCGTTTTATGTGTGTTTATTTGAAGACCTATCTGTTGTGCAAAAAATTTGAGTCTTTCTATTTTTACACGTTGAAATTGTAAGAACACGTTGCAAAGCTGATGACAAGATATCCTCAGGGTACAATCGACCTCGGAAAAAATCCAGCATCTTATGAGCTTGAACCTGGAAATCAACATAGTCTTGGCAGAGACGACGAAGACGGAGCAGCTGAGAAAAAGGGAGGAAATGACGACACGATGCTGGATTTCTTTTCGCTGTCGTTTGTACCCTGATGATATCCTGTCATCAGCTTTGCAACGTGTTCTTACTATTTCCCGCTCAGTGTCCCTCGTACCATCTATTAAACATACCTCTGATCGCCTAATACTGGCTATTACTTTTCATCCTCATAATATGCCGGTACTACGTATCATATTACGACATTTCTCTATCCTCCAGTTATATCCCATCTCCAGTTCTGCATTTTCCTCTCTTCCACTAGTCGCTTTTCGGAGGGACAGGAACCTTTGTGATCCCTTAGTTCATTCAAGTCTGCGCACTTCTGCAGGTCAACTAGGAACTGTCCCTTGTCACCAAAATTGTTTGACTTGCTCTTTTGTTATTCTCACTCCCATGTTACAGTTTCCTAAATCACATTTTGATATTCAGGATTTTTTTCTCATGTTTGTCCCGTAATTTAATATACTCTATCATATGTAAGCGTTGTGATATGAAGTATATTGGTGAGAATGGTAGACGTTTAACTTATAGATTCGCCGAACATTTGAGAGATATCACGAATCATCGTGACTCCCCAGTGGCTAATCATTCCAACAGCTCGTCACATCATGGTAGCTCTGATGTCTCTATAACTGGTCTGTTACATTGTTATACCTGTGACCGGCAACTTTGGAATATCTTCTCATTTGCCATATGGAAGTCTTACAACCACACATCATGAACATCAATCACCGAGTTGTTTGAGTTATCCACCTCTTCTTTATCACCTTCACTCCCGTATTGTACTGATTCTTGTGATTGTTTGTCTTTGTACGCGTTCATGAGTAATTATTTTTGTGTTTTCCAGACTTCTATATATTTCCTTTAGATCTTTTTTATGTTTTTGTATGTCAACATGTGAATGTTTTGTACTCTAGTCCATTAATTGTACATTAGAATGCTATTTTGTTATTGTTCAATCATTTACATATTTAGACTTTTTTTTCCCTCGATGTTATTGCAGTTGTCTCTTTGATGGGTGCCCACACATGTATAGTTATATGTTTATGCATTTTGTTTTACATAGTTCTATGTATTCATACAATTACTTTCGGCCACACATTTGTATATGTACATACGCATGTGTTATAGCATTGCATGTTAATATCTTTATGTGAACGAACGTTTACATTAATATATGTTTATGTTTCTATGTGTGCGAATGTTCATGTTATTGCTTTTATTTATGTGAGATAGAGTTTATGTGTATGCATGTTTATATTTATGTATATATATAAATTTATGTTAGTGCTTGCTTATGTTTATGCACTATCTCCAGTCTGTGTCAATATGTATGCATATTCTGGTGTGAACCCTTTCCTATGTGTAGATACATTTACATGCCTGTGCATTTTGTGTGGATATCCTTCACACATTTATGTGTCTATTTTGTTATATATTTATTTCTTAACTCTTGGTGTGTGTATACATTTATATATATATGTGTATGTATGTGTGGATGTATATACATGTTTATGTCTATATTTGGTTCCACATTCATTCCATGCGCTTTCAAATGCTGATCCTTCTTGTATCTGTCCTTTCCCTAAACCCACCCACCCCACCCCCATACAACCTCTTCATTACTCAGCAATCATCATCATGTGCCATGCAGGCTGGCGTAATCGATCATGGCTCTCCACAGCTCTCTGTCCACAGTATTGTGTATAAGGATCGTTGTTTCCATGCCTTACCAGGTAGTCGAACGAATATTTTCTCACGTTGTCGCCCTCTGTCTCTGTTGCCTTCAGTCTTACCTGCTGTGACTATGTTCTCCAAACCTGCCTGTTTCATGAAGTGACCAAAAAAGATTGTATTTTTCTTATATTATTGATTTAAGTCAGTTTCTCTTTTTATTCTTTCAACACCTCTACATTTTTTTTCTGGCATTCCATGGTATTCTCATTATTCTTATATAGAACCACATCTCTATGGCCTCTAATTTCCCACTTTCCAGTTTGTTTATAATGAAAGCACGCATTTTCTCTTATACTGGATGCGTTTCCACAACTGTTACCGGGTCACGGTTCTACGTTATATAGAAACATGGCTTGATCAAATTCAGTCATCTATTTTATGTAGTATTGTTTAGTTTATAAGTTATTAGTCTCTTGAAAAAGGACCCATTTCGACAGACACTTTGAGAATTGTCCTGTTTAGTTTTATTATATGTTTTTTATTTACCTTTTTATATATATTTTTATTCACAGGTACGGTAAGTTTTTCTAGTAACCAGTTTAATTTATTTTGCTTTACCATTTGTTCGTTCGGTTACTGCGGCGCCCTCCACTTTGTCGGACATCCTCCGACCATTTGGTTATTTATACTTCTTTTACTAATTTTTACTACACCGTTATGTTTATTTTATAGGACCACAAATTCTCATCTTTATATTCCTCTTCTTCTGTGTTCGTTCTCAAACTCCTGCAGAGTAGCAAGATGTAGTCCAGATAACGGAATACGCTGTGTCATTGTTTACAATATTGCTGCGATATATGTGCCTTTCGGCCTGACCCATCCGACGTCGAATGACTTGAAATACTTAATACCGGTAAAGTGAACACAGTTAACCAAACTTGTAAATTGAAAAACATGACGTGGCGAGAGTAAGGGCATGCGACCTTTATCACACACGCCACACGAATACTCCATGTAACTCTCTGACGGGAACAATACAGTATGAAATTTTTTTAAAAACCAAATTCCTCGAAGCAACCTCATCTTACCAAGCGACTAAGAAAGGTTGAGTGTGAGGTTTTTCGATCAGAAGGACGAATAAAGGGTCGACATAATGGTAATGCGCTAAAGTCACAATGTAAATTCAGAAATACATCATCAGTGTCAGGGAACGCTAAAAATATGAGAGTTGGGATAATAAGCTTTAAGTGTTAGCTGACGGAAGAACCGACATGATAATAGAAACCCAAACTTGTGTTAAAGACAAGCGGTATCGGACGGGGGACACTAAATTGCATCACATTCTCACGTCTCCGATAAAAACCCAGTGAGTGGCCAAGATTCCTTCAAAGGTAATCAAGCGTGACCTGCAAGGCTATTGGCAAACAAAACACGCCTGAACGTCAATGAGATTGCTCTTTATTTACGATGTCCCTGCGACACACTCTTACGCATTTTTGAAGGGATATTGAATGTTGAAATTTTCATGCGTGGATGCGCCAGTTCGAAAACGAGGCCGACAACGCGTGATTTGGAATTGGTGTGACGGAAAAGGAAACGGGGGAATTATGTCTGTGATTCTGACACAGGCCAAGGGAAGACTCATTTTTCAAATTTACATTTTCAATGACAAATATATTATTTAATTCGACGTATTTCCTTCTCAATATAAACTCCGTTTTATATCTATCGCCATAATCATGTCCGGTATCTTCATGAAATGTTACCTTGTTAAATCACAGTATCGCATTCTTACACTTTAAGTACCGCTACATGACAATGGTTCTCAAACCTTTAAGATCTCATTCACTCCGTTGACCATATGATAAATTACCAATTCCCTTCCCCCACCCCAAATAAAACGCATATACAATTGAAAGTATGTTTTATTCACATGATAATAGAAAGTTAAACACGAGTTACAGACAAGCGATTCGGTGAACACTAAATTGCATCACAATCTTTCCCAAATATGGCAAAAAGGAGTTCTCTGTGTCAAGCTTTCATTTGTATCAGCTATCAATATGAGCTTATTTTTGTAATAATTGCACTATACACTGACTTTAGTTATTTTTATAGTGGAGTTTTACAAATGTAATAACAATAACAAATGTAAAGGGTGCGTAAGCTTGAATGAATGTAGTTTTAAACTTCATGTTTAACATATTAATTAATAAACTATGAAATATTCACTTTAACAAACAGTTCAATACAATTTCAGACTATGGTCATTCAAAACAAATACAGATCGCAATCAATCGATATCTTGGATCGTTTGTTCTTTGTCAATTCTTGGATAAGTGTAGGTGTGTTTGAAACGGCACAATACATGCATTTTCAAGCACAATATAGTTCGCTGCTTCATTTTTATTTGCACCAGAGAGGAAATCCTGCCTCACAAAAATTGTTGATACAAATGAAAGCATTGCATAGAGATAACTCATTTTTGCCATATTTGAGAAAGAATCAATGACAAAATTCAGTGATTGATGCCTCATCGAACATATCTCTAACACCGGATTTCAATTCCCGAAATTCACCCTGATAATCTCCTGGAATTTTTTCAGCTGACAATTTAAATTTCTGATCCCATCTTATAATCCCGTTCCCAGTCAGGGTGGTACCACATTTGATACTTCAGCACACAGAGTCCTCCAGCGCTTTCTATCACCAATGATGCGGATGAGTAAGAAAAACTTGTCTAGTCCGCTCTTTGATGTCTGTCCATACTTTTACTTGTCCTCCTCTGCTTCTTCCACATTCGACAGTTCCCTGCAGCATTGTTATTGACAAGGAATGATGTCGGCATGCATGTAGGTTTTTGTACTTTCATTATTGAAAGCAGTAGCTTCTGAGGACCTGTGTACATCTTTATTTTATTTCTTACATACACATTTGTCTTATGCTCTCTATATGTGATCCGTAGAATTCGTATGTAATATTTGTATTCGAAGGCCTGTAGTCGTCTCTCCATGTCAGCAGTGAGTGCCCAGCTCTCACAATCATACAACACAATAGAAAGCACTGGTGAATAATAAAGTTATTTTCACTCTAATACTGATGTTGCTTTTCCAAATTAAGTTTAGCCTTGACATCTCCATCTTTATTTTTAATTCTGCTTTGCATTTTCTATCGCTGCGTGTGATAGATCCGCGGAATTTGAAAGTGTTCACCTCCTTAAGTTTATATTCGTTAATCATTATGTTGATCAGTGCTTCTGTGCCTCTGCTGTTAACCAAGATCTTCGCCCGTGTGTTGCCGGGGCCCGAAAGGGGAGCAAAGAATAGCAACACTGTTTACCTTCCACGCATGTCGTAAAAGGCGACTAATGAGGTTATGGGATGGAGTTGGCTGTCCCATCCCATATAGGGTCAATGACCCAAAGCCATGCTGAAGTCGGATGTGTCAGGCCGAAAGGCGCAGATATCGCAGCAATAATGTAAACCACGACACATCGCATTCCGTACTCCGGACTACATCCTGCTGATCTGCAGGAGTTTGAGAACGAACGCAGAAGAAGAAGAAGAAGAAACAAGATCTTGATCTTTTCTGTGTTTATTTCCATTCCGTACTTGCTGGTTAACATTTTCCACCTATGCTGTTAGCTATTGTAATTCTTGGTCTGATCCAGTTATAAGATCATTATAAAAGCACAAAATGCAAATAGGGCGACCTCCAATCGATATCGACGCGTAATCATGAATGGTCTCCTGTATGATGTGCTCAATTTATATGTTGAAAAGTGCTGGAGACATTATCCATCCTTGTCAAACTTCCACATTTTTAAAAAGAACTCTCCGATTGTATTGTTTGATAAGACAGCACTACTTGCATTATAATAAAGTGATTCAACAATATCTACGATTGTGGTGTCAAAATTAAATTGTCTCAGTATGTGCCATAGACCATCATGACAAACACGGTCAAATTTCTAATTAATGAAATTTTCATATACATCACGTTGGAGCGAAATGTTAAATACTTGTTCTTCTTCTTCTTCTTCTTTCGTTCACTTGAAACATGTCTATATCTGTAATTCTGTCTCCTTAATAAAACTCACTGTCTTTTGTAGTTCATACAGTGTCCCATAGAGTTTTGATTCCAGTGTTGTTTCCTCTGGCCAATATGTCTGCATCAGCGTTTCATGCTCAGAACACTCTTGAAGTATATGTTTGGCACTCTGTGCTGCCTGTCCACATGTACACATGACTTTGTATACATGTGACTGCGGAGTCGGTTGTGTCCTGTTCTGAGACGTAGAATTATAACTTGTTCTTGTCTGTTCATAATATGATAGTCATCTTGTGTTGGTGTTTGTGGCTTTCTTATTGACTTGATCATCTGTTTTTTCTGATGGTAGGTGATTGGTATATCTGGTTGGTTTTCGGCAGCACCTTACTTAGCCAGTTGGTCTGCTTTTTCATTTCCTGGTATTCCACAGTGAGAGGGTATCCACTGCATGGTTACCCTATACTGGTAAGACAATTCGCTAAGTAGTTTTTTCAAGTCTGTTAGTTTTTCAGACTGGAGAGCTTGAAGCACTGACCTTGCATCTGTCAGGAATACCACAGGCTGTAGGTCAGAGTTGGAGTTCAGCAGTTTTTTAGTTGCCACACTAATTGTCTGGATTTCTGCATCATAATTATTGCAGAATTATCCTGTCGGTGTTCTGATTGTATCTCTAGGCTTGTGTGGATATTCTATATATACACCTGCACCTCCATTCCTCACGGCATTCTGTGCTGACCCATCTGTGTATACTCTGACCCATATATCTTGTGGATATTCCTCATCCAGGAAACTGAGAGTGACTGTCCTTCGCTGCACACTGTTCTGTTCGTCCTCGCTTAGTATTCCTTTCACATGGGTCTGAATGTATAATGGCATTCCATGCCTTTCACTCCACGGGGTTTGTTCTGGTACAGGCCTTAAGGGGCTGTCAACTTCAGGTAGGTCTGTAAGTTGTCTGCGGAGTCGTTTAGCTTGATGGATAAAGCTGCTTCTTTTCAGTCGTCCCATTGCTAGAATTTGGAATCTTTCCTTCATTGGATGAAATACTTGTTCAACTATGCCTCTGTTTGCTCTGAAGCCAGCTTGTTCTTTTGCAATTACTTCTTCAGACTTGTGTTTTATTCTTTTCAGGAGTAATTTGTGCATAACTTTACTCGGGTGCGCTACAAGACATTGCAATTCCTGTGGTTCTGTAATTCTTGCATACTTTCAGATTTTCTTTCTTGAAAATGGGTATTATTAGTAATTGTGTCCATTCAGCGGGCCATCGTTTTGTGCTCCATTTACTCTGGCAGATTTTGGCCATAGTATTTACCACATCTATTTTATCTTTCTTCTTCTTCTTTATCTGCGTTCGCCCTCATAATTACCACAACGAGTAAATCGTGTATTTCCGCCGCGAAGCGTGAATTACGTTGTACTACTACTTCTACAGTTGAACTGTGTTATCTGCACCTCGGTTGACTCACTTTCTGGTCCGAACATTCGAGGCCCAACACATTCGATTTCGTCATGCCTTTTATTCGGTTAGTGGGCTTCTCTCGCTTGTGACAGCCTACCTATCTATCGACGGGCGCGAGGGTGTGGTATGACTCTTCGCGTAGCCGATTGTCGTTCATTCGCAAGAGGTGTTCCACAGTCCGTGAAGTTGCCTCGTGAAATTAGACATTCTGTTCCTGTGCCCTTCGGGTACTGAACTTTAACTCATCCTCGAGACTGATTCTGGCTAAGGAAGAACTCGACAGTAGAATTGGACCAAGGTTATTTCGCCTTCTTAGTCGAGGTGTCGTTAAGCGACATCGTGAACTCCTCGTCCGTCCGAGTCTCACCGCGCGTTTTGCAGCAAGGCGTGTTATCGAGTTGAACGACATTGTCCCATTTGTGCCTGAGCCCAACGGATAATGAACCCTCTCAATCTGCGAGCATGTTTCCGGTATAGGAAAGCTTGACAGTAGAGTTGGGCCAGGGCTGCCTTCGTTATCCCGTTTGTGCCTGAGCCCATCGGGTACAGAATCCTTTTCTCTCAGCGAGCTTGTTTCCGGTATAGGAAAGCTCAATATTAGAGTTCGGCCAGGGCTGCATTCTTTTCTGGGTGTCAACGATTGGGTCTTGGTCTTTGCCCGTAATGAGCAGCGGTAACTTGAAGCTTGTCTCGAGCTAACAGTGCATGTAGTTCTGATTTCCTTAGAAAATATTCCCTTTTTAAATGCACTTGGTGCTGCCCTCTGATGCTGTGCTGTCCTTTCATTGTGCTCAGTATGTTGCCTTTCTGTCTCTCGCCATGCCTCTACCTTTTCGTGTCGTTTTCTTTGGTAGCCCCTCCAATGCACGGACCGGACTGACTAACGTCACTGTGTGTCGACAGTGCCACTGAATGTGTTGGTGTAGTGGTGTCGGAGATATTGATTGTCTCTTTTGCAGTCAATTCTCTTTCCATCTGCTGCCTCCACATTCACGGACACGATCCCCAAAAGGTTTAGCTAGAATCAGCACAAGCAGCTCTATTTCTGTTTCCAGGGTGCATCACGAGGAGATACTTTTGGGATCTTGGTTATCTGCTAACCCTGGATCGATCGAGAGCAGTGGAGTACCCTGTGCACCCATTTATTCCATTATATGTCAAGAGCTATGCTAAGATGTTGTCTACACCGGTGACTTCCTTCCTTTCAATGTTCGTATGGCCTCTATTTAATCTACTAGAAATTTTGCATTTCCTATTTCTGTGTTGTTTTGTTCAAAATTCTCTAATATAGTATAGTCAGTATCACATTTGCAATTACACAGTTCTTTGCAATACTCTGTCCATCTTTTGACTATATTGTTGTTTTATTATCTTTCGGTGTTTGTCTTCTATCGTAGATATCTTTGGTCTTTTTGACTTTTATCATTTTTATAGTGTCATATGCTACCTTACTGTTTCCATGTTTAAATCTCACATTAATGGTTTCACATTGTTCCCTCTAGCCATGATTCCTTTGCTTGTTTCATTTTTCTTCTGATATTTTACTATATTGTCCTGTCATTTCAGAGGCCTCTTTCTCACGTTTTCATTTCACTTCACACGTCTCACAATTTCATGATGTCTTCTGTTACCCAAAGTTTGTTATTCTTCTTGTCCTTAATATTTCTGTTGTTTATTCTAATAAAGCTTCTTCGAGAGTTAATATCTTCATTTACAAGGTTTAGAACTGCAAATTTCCTCCGACTGCTGCATCAAATATCTCTACTACTTCTGGATCTTTAAATTTTTATAGATTAAATCTTAATTGCTTGCATTTCTTTTGATGATGACTAAATTTAATCTGGATCGTCATTAGCATCACATCACGGTCGCTATAAATGTCTGCTCCTGAAAAAACTCTTATATGTATGTGCTTTATTTATGCTGGACCTGAGGTTCTTGGACGTAAGAATGGAAACACCGTGATTGTGTATGTCTGCTTTACGAGCATGCCATGTTTTTTTTTTGTGTGTGGAAAACTTGTGTGGAAATAGTGTATTTGAAAGAGTGAATGTAAATGTGTTAGAAAAATCCAAGTGTTATTTCTTGTTCATTCGTGTCTCCTATTCCAAATTTTCCTATTGTGCCAGTCCATTGATCATGGGCATCAGATCCCAGATTTGCGTTCCAGAGTGATTTTTGCCAATAGAAGACCTCTGTACATAATAAATTAGGCCTTCATTCGTTACATTTTTGGTTATTGTTGTGCTTTACTTTAGTCACTTTTTTATACTTAGAGTCGCCTGCCAAAAAATAACCAAGTCCGACCAACGAAAATCACGGAAATAATCAAAATAGGTCTTTCGTGTCATCTGTTCACAGGTCTGTTGAACTTGATTTTGGTCATGGTTTCGAGCGAGACCGGCTTGGTAAGAAGACATCTGTCTGAATTAACTAGGACTACATTTTTGTTACGTTTTATTTATTATTGACTATGATTTTCATTGGTCACTGTTTATATACTTTGAGTCGCATGCAAAAAATAGCAAAGGCATACCAACGAAATTAATAGAAATAATTAAAATCGGCCTTTCAGGTCGATTTACTTTCTGTGCACTAGTCTTATACACCTGAGACCAGTCACTGTTCCAGCATGCCCGTCTCCTAGAAAGACCTTTCAAAAGAATTAATTAGGACCCCCTTCGTTAGTTTAAAAAAAATTATTGTAAGAATTTCGGTTGTCATTGTTTACAAACTTGAAATCGCATGTCAATAATAACCAAAGCGAATCCGTGTATATAAAAAATGACCAACCAAAACCCAACAATAACCCAAAAAAAATTATGAAAGAGGTCCTAATTAATTCTGTTGGAAGGTTTCCTATTGCACGGAAATTCTCTATTCCAGTCGCCTAGTATTATTGATAGAACTTTTTGGTGGGATATTCTTTATTGTGACTTCTAGTGCTTCATAAATACAATTTCCTCTTCTTCATAGTCGACAGTTGGGGCATAAACTTGAATGATCGTGATGTTTTTGTGTCTAGCTGTTTAACGTATTGTTATAACTCTGCTGCTTAGAGGGGTGGAGCTATATGGTAGAGTTAACTTTCTCTTTGTGTACTATGAATCCCACTCCGTGTTTGGTGTATTGATTCGTCTCCACTAAACCAAATTTTATGACCATCATTCGTTGTTGTTTCACCGAATCCAGTCCACCTTACCTTTACCGTGACTCTTGACAATACTGTCTATACCACCGACGGTCGCGCCTCTGCCATGCGTGTCCAGGATGTCCCATGTGTATCTGTTAAGTTCGTTTGTAAGTTCGCTGACCTTTCCACGAGCTTACAGAGTGAGCACATAAAACAATTCTTGGTAAGTTTTAAAGCTTTGTTTCTTCTGTGTTTGATTATCCATTGCAATATTTCAGTGGGTGAAAGGTTTAGCTGGTGGTGCCCATCTCATCTTATTCTTACGATGTGATTACATAGATGTGTCTTTTTGCGTGGTCTTCATTGTACTGTACTGATGTTGAAACTACATCTTATTTGAACTACATCCCAAATTTCCCGCAAGGAGAAAAATCCCCACTGGCTGAGAACCATTGCTGTATGACACGCATTAGAACAATGGTTCTCAAACCTCTTTCGCCAAAGGTCCCCTATAGAGACAATTTTTCTTTCGTACCCTCCCCCCCCCCCAGCCTAAAGAGGAGTGTTTAGGTACTAGTATGCTAATACTGCCGAATTAATTTTTAATTGACCTCGAAGGAATAGGATGAAAGATTACATAAACTCACATCTGATTTAACAGTTGACATTCAGATGTATACATTGTCTTAGTGTTGCACAATGTAATAATTCACTTAGTAAACTTTCTGTACCTCACCCCCCCCCTCTTAAATGGATCTGTGACAGAACAATTTATTTTTTGTTCTTCTTATTTCATCTTAAAATCCATCTGGTCCCTGGGAAGACAGGTGACCCATGTTGGGAATCACTAGTTAGTTAGTCGTCATATCATCTTCACTGCAAACTGGACACGTTCATAGTTGCCCTGATCTCTCCCTGGGTGTATCCGCCATTACACTTTTGCTGACAGTTCCGGTCCTATGCTGGTTGACCATCATTCTTCTGCGCCCTCCAAAATGTTCACTTCTAGTAACACCACATTTCAATCCATGATCTTTAATCCTGGTAACTGAAAGGGGATCATTATATATGTGGCTCATCCACATTAGTCTCACTCTCGCGTGCTATATCTTTTAAGGAATTCAAAACGTCAGCGCGATCCATTGCTCCATCGCCCTGCGCCACAATCGCGCATGATACCAGTTGGTCCGCTCTTGCATTGCCCCGAACACCCACATGTCACAACACGAAAATAAATGCAACCACTTTCCGCTTCGTCTTTCTCATGTCTCAATCCACTCAATCCGTGAACGAGACCCACTTGTTCTTCCCAATCAGACTCACTTGAGTTACTCAAGATGCAGACCTGCGCCACCCCCCCCCCCCGCGTGCACACTCACCCAACTGTCCTGGTCACTGCCACAGTCACCACGGCCACGCCACCCGCAGTGTGCGCAAATCAGGGCCGGTCTTAGGCCATTGAAACCTATGCGGCCGCAGTGGGCACCGCACATCATAGGCCCATAAATTCATATTCGAATTTATTTTATTATCCTCTTCCCTACCCAGACTGGGCCCCGCGCAATCCGTCTCGCATTGGGCCCGCAATTGTTATGGCCGGTCCTGCCGCAAATGCACCACTCTCCTTCCCGATCGCTCCACCCGTGAAGGCCTAAACACTTCAGAGAATCACTGTATTATAACATTAGTGTCATTAGTGTTTCCGCAGCATTTTATCTTTCCAAATGTGCCTCGACCGACTTCTGGCCTGGTCTGAGTATTACCTAAATTATGTACAAATATGATGCTGGTGGTTATGATGTTGATGGTGGTGATAATAATGAAGCTGGTGATGAAAACGATGACTGTTTTGGTGGTGGTGATAATGAAAGTAATGATGATGATTGATTGTGATGATAGTAATAAAACGTCGAATGAATTCAAGCTAGTTGATATTTTCTTGCAATACCAGGTGATCGATTTTACTTTCACTTTCATATTGGTGTGTTTCTGCACTCTCTCTCTCTCTCTCTCTCTCTCTCTCTCTCTAATATGAAATGTTCCAGAGTATGGCTAGTCCCAGATGAGAGACACAATGTGTCTGGAGTGTGTACTAACATGAGCTGGATAATCTTGTATACCGGAGTGATCTTTGTCGTGACTTCCTTGCAATCTTATAGCATGTCGCATACAGCGACAAACTAAACAGGGGCGGCCGTCACGGATAGAAGCACCTAAAGTACTTTACAGGAGCACCGAAATTAAATTAGTTATTCAAAAATTGGCAGGGGCGGAGCTTGAGGAGCTGGTTAAAATTACTAATTCATAGTTAACTGCTGATTTTGTGCTGACCTGAGTATTGGATTGCTTTCATCATCAGGAATCACGATCGATGAATTTCTATGTGCATTTGTGGGGATAGCATATCAGATATGTGGGAAGCTGTCTCCTATTTTCAAAAACAAATATGTGAGTTGAACATCAAAACTGCACTATATAAAACGATCATAATACCATCACTATGCTAGCAATGTCAAACGTGGACAGTAACAACAGAATCCAAAGAAAACGTCTTACAACAGAAATGACTAGTCTCCGTAGATTCACCGGAGTAACAATAATAGACGGAATTAGACACAAAAACATCAGAAGACTAACAAACACAATGCCAATTCTGGACTACATCAGAAGACAACAGATTAAGTGGTTTTCGCATGCTTCCAGACAGTGCCCCTCAAAAAAAACATTACTATACATGCACGATGGATACAAAGCCATGGGAAGACCTTGCAAAGGATTGATTGCAAAAATAACAGTCAACGAAAACAAACATATATGAAGCACACACAAAAACCATCTCCAGAGAACTCTTCTACCCTTGACGTTGCAAGGCATAATGGGATATAATGCAAAAAGAGAGAAAAAAAAAGAAATTTTGCGGGGAATGGGGAGGGGGCGTATTCCCTATAGAGCTTTCTAATGGAGTTCGTGGGGACTGAATTACCAGAACCGTGGTCTCCACTGTTTTTTTTTAAAATGGTTGTAAAGCTCTGGTATAACCAAATATGACTAGCGTCATAACCGGGCTCAAGTCATGACTTGTGGTCTGATGACATAACCGGGCTCAAGTCATGACTTGTGGTCTGATGACATAAAAGGCCGGATGTGATTATTACCGTAAGTTCAATTGATCTTTTAAACGAGTCTTTTCTTGAATTTATTGCGCAAAAAGATACATTTTTTTTTTACATTCATTTCCTGTTGTGTGCTTCATGAAGTGGAAATTGTGTCTTCATGTACTAATACGTTGAGATAGGAGGCATTCTTCATAACAATACATGACGGTATATCCAGCGCTGGTAGAAGTGAGTTCACTAACCAATTCATGACAATAATTCCATTCATTTCTGTGTGATGGTCTCTACCATTTGTAGGTACTGCTTGGAAATTATGTTATGCACCACTGACAAGACTATTTGCGTTACTGTCTGCATGGCCTATTGCAATGTGTTTACCTATTCTGCTTGAAATTTCCTTGTTATTAGTTCCGTCAAGTGATTGCCACTCTTAATCAAATGTATGTTGAGCATTTACCCACGATTCATCCAGACATTGTGTAGTCACATTTTGCGTAGTAGTGAATGTACACTTCAAGCTCATATTGTAATAAAACTCTTAACTACATATATCAGTTGGCTAAATCCAACAAGATACCACTAGAAAAACACGCCGAATATTCGATACTCCTTTGAGTAAAATCGAGTTTAGCTATTAATTTACGATTAAACAATTACGTCATCCAACAAATATACAGCACAACTGACATTAAATGTCCTGGTGTCTCTCTTATAAGCATACCACATAATTTTCGTGATTTTCATTGGGGAAAATCTTGACAACACATCATAATGACCAATGAAAATCACGAAGATATTCATGCCAAAAATATTCATGAAGTCTGTCAATAACAATTAAATCTCTAAATAAACGTCAAACCATGATACATTTCGCACTTATGAAAATCGTGATTTTATACAATAGTGGGTCGATTTGATGCGCATGAAGAACCAAAACATAGTTGAATGTTACTGAAGTATAATCAATCACTAATGATATATTTTTATTTTATCGTACCTTTAATTGGTCAGTGTATTTATACTATGCTTCACAGCTAACGAAGAGTTGAAGAGAGAAAAAAACAGATATAAAGCTTATTTCCCCTCATCAACTGGGGCTGTCGACAGACTCAGCTGTATTATAAAAAATGACATATTAATTACATTCACAAAACCTTTATAAATTACACATTAATTGCATTCACAAAACCTTTATAAATGAATAATTTATAGAGAACATGTTTTAATCTAGTTGCAGTTTCTAAGGGCAAAAAAAAATTGTTTCATAAGGTCGTGGAGAATTTCAAGTTGAATCCAAAAGATCTTTTCGATCTAACAAGTAGTTTTGGAGAAAAATAATTCCAACTGAGTAACATGAATTATAGAACGTACTCTAGCATGGGAAATCAACAAAACAGTGAGGAAGCGATTTGGGTGAAGTGACCACCGACTATTCGTCCTTATCATTTAAAATGAATCCGCAGGGAATGTCCGTACCCTCCCAAGATGGAATTACAGACAAGCAAACTGGGGAGCACATGGAGATGAAGACATATGGTTCAATGACGTCTAATTACACAATACATGTTCACTATCAGTGGAACACCTCATGTGAGATAGACCGTGACCATAGGGTGTATAGAAGACCTAACTTCATAAAGTTAACATGCCTTTATGCGGTACCTTTTTTATTATTGTCTTGCTATTGGTACCCGATGTGCCAATCTGCCAGCTATCACCAAAAACCAAAATAAAATCCCCCGATAAAAGCACAACGAAAGTTTAACTTAGTTTCGCGGGATGATTACAGTTGCTAAATAGATCAGAACATATCATATTTCGACTCAGAAATTGACACAATAGACTAAATAGCCACAGGCCTATGTGCATCATATTTCGACTCAGAAATTGACACAATAGACTAAATAGCCATAGGCCTATGTGCCCATATTTAAAATTGGCACATGAGCAAGGTGTACATGTGGGCAAGCTAACCACATTGCAGAGCATACCCTTCAAGAATGTGAAACTATGACCCATTATGGTACACATACTGACCTTCAGATATGCCCATGAATGTTAAATTATAGGGTACAAAACCAGAAATGGAAAATAATGTCCAGTTTATATAAGAAACAACACTGCAGATATAGACATTCTTAACGAATTAAAGAATAGGAACTTGACGTATTTTATGGAAAGCCCCTATACAGAACTATCGACATAAGCTTTAAGATTAGCCAAGTATGGCAGAAATCTCATTTGCTTTCGGTTTCTCAACTGGCTTGTTTGTTTGTTAAATGGGGGATTAAGCCTCTTAGCTGAGGCACGATTCTTTCAACCTAAGACTGGCGATACTACTCGATATATTTAAAAGACATGGGTCCAGGGTTGCCATTTTGGTGCTTTTCGCACCAGATCAGGTGCTTGTTCATATCATCTGGTGCCAATATTTTAAAAATAGCGCGGCCACACTATTTTAGTGCTTTTCACAAATTTCTTTGTGATTGTTAGTGCTTTTTGTCATTATTTAGTGTTTTTTGGTGCTTTTCAACTCGTCAAATAATTTGTTTCTTTTTCTTCAAAAACTTTGATTTATTTTTAAACAAATTTGTGAACTTAGTGTTCACTTGGTTTTGTACCTTATAATTTAACATTCATGGGCATATCTGAAGGCCAGTATGTGTACCATAATGGGTCATAGTTTCACATTCTTGAATGGAATGCTCTGCAATGTGGTTAGCTTGCCCACATGTACACCTTGCTCATGTGCCAATTTTAAATTGTGTGCACATAGGACTATGGCTATTTAGTCTATTGTGTCAATTTCTGAGTCGAAATATGATGATATGTTCTTATCTGTTTAGCAACTGTAATCATCCCGCGAAACTAAGTTAAACTTTCGTTGTGACTTTATCGTGGGATTTTATTTTAGTTTTTGGTGATAGCTGGCAGATTGGCACACTGGGTACCAATAGCAAGACAATAATTTAAAAAAAAGGTACAGCATAAAGGCATGTTAACTCGTAATAAGTGGTAAATAGAGCCAAAATTATAAATTGCCATTGTTCATTTGCATATCCACAATCATTCCAGGATCTTTGCTGTGACTACAATACTATTTAATTTACATATGTGTATCATAATGAATAAGAACTACCCACAGCATTTCAGGGCCCAGTGGCTAAATGATTCGAGATTTTTTTAAATGGTGAATTAGAGTTGAAAGAGATGACACGAAGTGTTATTGTACGTACTGTAAATGTACAATAGCTGCGAGGGTAAAAGATATTGAGAGACGCTGATACAACAATACACAAGAAAGTTAAACAACCATTGCATGAACAAACACAACTTTCAGTTAACACTCTCGGTAATGACGTTAAAGCAACAGAAGCAGGCATGTCTATGTTCGTAGCTGGACATTGTTCCCTAAGAGTAGTCGATCATTTAAGTGAACTCTGTATAAAGGTATACTTTGGTGACAGTTAAGAGTGCAAGAACCTAAGGAGATGAAAGTGTAGTTAAGTTATTTCAAATGTGCTGACCCAATATTTCCAAAAAGACTTGTTATCTGATATTGGAACCAACAAATTCAGTTTATTAATGGATGAAAGCAGTGATACTACTGCAACTAAGCTACTTGGTATAGCAATAAGATATTTTTCCTTGAAAAGAAAACAGTTTAGTGTTAATTTTTTACTTTGTGTTTTCTCATTATTTTGTGTGCATTCTTGGAATGATACTATTGCCTTTTGGCAAAAACATGTTGACAACACTAAAGGCACCCGAAAAAAACACAATTTTTTAAAAATGTTGTATGACTGTGATTATGCAATATGGAAGAATATTATTTATCAGATTAACTGATATTACTAAATTATAATGTGTTATCATTTATTTTTTTACGGAAAATATTTGGTGCTTTTTTTAGTGCTTTCCAAAATTTTGTGTGTGCTTTCTGGTGCTTTTTAGGGTCACTTCTAGTGTTTTTATGATGAAAGGAGTTGTCAACTCTTGGGTCTATACAAAAATGAAAGTGGGAAATTAAAAGCAGTAGAGATGTGATTCTACAGAAGATGCTGAGAATATCATGGACTGACAGGAAAACCAATGTGGAGGTGTTGAAAGAGTCAAATTCGAGACGGAGCTTAATAATATGGCCTACAAGAAAAAAACAATCGTAATTTTTTGGCCACGTTATCATATGAGACAATGAGGTTTGGAAAACAGTCACAACAGACAAGATCGAAGTCAACAGAGACAGAGCGACAACGTGAGAAAATATTAGACCGTTTAACAACCTGGCACCGCGGAGAAACAACATCGATCCTGATTACTCCTGATACATTACTTGAGAGCAGTGACGTAGGGTGGGTCAATGGCGCCGGGGCGGAATCATAATTTTCCGCCCTTGTGACATTAAAAAAATATAGCAGTGATTGTGAAAGCCTGGAAGAAAATACATTTGCCGCCCTTCCGATGATGCCGCCCAGGGCGGTCTGCACCTCCGCCCCCCTCTCGTTACGCCACTGGTTGCGGGGCATCAACTTTGGCACGGCAAAGGCACTTAAATCCCATTTCAATGTTTATATTATTTTGAGGGGCATTTTGATGCCCGGTGCGACCGCAACCCCCTCAGCACGCCCATCACTCAAGGACACGGGGAAGAATATGCTAAAAAAAGATGGCGGAAATCCCCGTGAATTATAGCTTGTGTCCTGATATAGCCTAATTGGACTTTGTTCGCTGGTTGAAAAGGGCACGCCTCTCCAAAAGAAAGGCAAACTCATTAATCTACCTACATATGAATTATAGCAATTTTAGCTTAAAGCTGCATAATTACGTGCTATGAATGATACTCTCGGCTAACGCGTATCGCTTTGTTGAGAAGGATGGAATACATATGAGATAATCCAACTACAATTAAATAAATCCTCTATGTCTTGTCAACACTTTCCTCTATATAACCACATCACTGTTGCCTCTAATTTTTCCACTATCCTGTTTATTTATTGCCAAACTTAGCATAAATATTTTGAGTCTGTGGTAGGTCCCTATATAGGCCTGAGAAGATTACAGGCTTTCGAGTACAAATGCTACAGACAAATTCTACGAATCTCCTATAGGGAACATAAGGCCAATGTGTACGTAAGAAATAAAGTAGAGATGTGTGCAGGAGTTCAGGAACCATTGCTTTCAATAGTGAAACGACGAAAACTAGCATGGTTCGGACATTTATGCAGACATGATTCCTTGTCAAAAACAATACTACAGGGAACTGTCTACGGGGGAAGAAACAGAGGGTGGAAAATAAAGGCATGGACAGACAACATCAAGGAATGGACAGGACAATATATTTCCACACTCATCCGCATCGCTGAGGATATAATTCGCTGGAGGACTCTGTTTGCTGAAGCAACCAATGTGACACCCCTAAGACCGTGAAGGCTTACGGTTATTGATATAGGCCTAGACATGAAACTCTACAGCGCTTCTAATGACAGTGGCATATTACATAGCATATTCTTCTCAACATATTAACTAGAAATCTGTGTACCCATACAAATAGAAAATGTATTTCTTTTTAGATTTATAGGTCTATAATCGTACATATGGTATGCATGGCCTATTCTTCTGCTTCTGCGTCCATTCTCTTATAACCACAACGAATAAATCGTGAGATTTCCGCCGGCGAGAGCGAAGTACGTTGTGCCACAAGTTCCACAGTTGAACGGTGTTATTTGTACCTCGATTGGCTCACTTTGTGGTCTAGACATCCGAGGCCCAGCACATCTGTTTTTGTCATGCCATTAATTCGAGTGGTAGGCTTCCCTAGCCCGTGATAACCTGCCTATCTGTCGACAGTCACGTGGGTGCGTAGTGACTATTCGCCAAGACGATTGTCGTTCACGTCTATTTCGCACGAGGTGTTCCGCAGTGTGTGAACCTGCCTCGTGTAATTCGACGTTCTGTGCCTATGTCCATCGGATGGTGAACTTTTTCTCATCCGCGAGAAGAGTTGGACCATGGCTCTTTCTTAGCCGAGGTGTCGTTCACCGACAGTGTTAACCCCTCGCCCAATTCCGAGTCTCACACCAAGACATGACCTATAATGGTACACATGACATACAATGGTATCCAGGCGTATCTTCACTGATGTACATATTCTGCTCTCCCATATGGTATTTAATCTGGGCATTGCAGCCGCGGCTATTTCAAGTCTAATCTTCAAGCGTTGACTGCAACGGATCTCCATCTTCTATCTCTTTCACGAGGTTTCTATCTCTTTCACATGGTTTCTATCTCTTTCACGAGGTTTCTATCTCTTTCACGGGGTTTCTATCTCTTTCACGAGGTTTCTATCTCTTTCACGGGGTTTCTATCTCTTTCACAGGGTTTCTATCTCTATCACAGGAGTTCTATCTCTTTCATAGGGTTGCCATCTCTTTCACAGGGCTACCCTCTCTTTCAGATTGTTGCCATCTCTTTCAGATTGTTGCCATCTCCTTCACTGGGTTTCTATCTCTTTCATAGGGTTTCTATCTCTTTCACAAGATTTCTATCTCTTTCACAGGGTTTCTATCTCTTTCACGAGGTTTCTATCCCTTTCACGAGATTTATATCTCTTTCACTAGGTTTCTATCTCTTTCACAGGGTTTCTATCTCTTCCACATGGTTTCTATATCTTTCATAGGGTTGCCATCTCTTTCACAGGGCTGCCATCTCTTTCAGATTGTTGCCATCTCTTTCAGATTGTTGCCATCTCCTTCACTGGGTTTCTATCTCTTTCATAGGGTTGCCATCTCTTTCACGGGGTTTCTATCTCTTTCACGAGGTTTCTATCTTCCACAGGGTTTCTCTCTTTCACAGGGTTTCTATCTATTTCACATGGTTGCCATCTCTTTCACATGGTTGTCATCTCTTTCACAGGTTTCCATCTCTTTCACAGGGTTTCTATCTATTTCACATGGTTGCCATCTCTGTCACATGGTTTTCATCTCTTTCACAGGTTTTCCATCTCTTTCACAGGGTTTCTTTCTCTTTCACATGGTTGCCATCTCTTTCACAGGTTTGTCATCTCTTTCACTGGGTTTCTATCTCTTTCACAGGGTTTCTATCTATTTCACATGGCTACCATCTCTTTCACATGGTTGTCATCTCTTTCACAGGGTTTCTATCTCTTTCACAGGGTTGCCATTTTAAATATCTGGCTCATGATTAAGTTGAATATGATAGGCCGAATGGTGCAGATATCTTAACAAGGCTCTAGACCATGACACATGCATTTCGTTCTCTAGACTACATTCTACCAATCGATTTTGAGAAAGAATTTTAAAAAAACGAAATATTTGGCAATTTTTTCGCCTATTTTTAAAGCATATCTACTTTCACATATAATCTTGTTTAAATTTATCTAAAAAATGTACTTACGTGAAACACATGTTTTTAGAATGGTCCACTTAGCCACAACGGACTATTACTAAAACTAGGGTGTTATGATGTAAACAAGAAAACCTATAAATTACAATACACAAAACATTTTCAACATTTATATCAAAAGGCTGATCATGTTTTCTTGTTTGAACTATCATTCAAAGCCTCCAAGTAAAATTGATGAAGCAGAATCTTAATAAAACTGGCTTGTTTATTTGGGTGGTCTTTGTTCATTTTGTTGCTTCTTTCATAAGTCTCCATTGAAGCCATATCTCTCCACATCTCAAGGGGTTCTACATTTGTAGAAACAACTTGTAAACAACTTGTAGAAAACTGGCAACCAAACCACAGAATAAAACAGTCAGTCCTGAGCCATATCGATAAAATAAAAGGCAGCTATCACCTCCCAGACAAGAGACAAGAACTGCAAAGAGTAGAAAAATGTTTATCACCACATGCAGGTTTTAAATTGCCGGAAAACAAGAAACAATTAAGAAATAATGCACCGAAAAGTTCCGACCCAGTAAGTCTTATGAAAGCAACACAGAAAACAATAGACACCTACCCAGAACAATGGATTCATGTCTATACTGATGGGTCTGCTTTCAAAGCCACCATCAAAGCAGGTTATGGTGTCTATATAGAATATCCAGACCTAACATCTGATGAGTTGTTTGATGCCTGTGGGGAGATATATTCTAACTATGAAGCTGAAATAGCAGCACTAGAAGTTGCATTGTACCACTTGAAGACCATATTTGATGCCTTTCCATCAAAAGTTCAAAACATTGTTATTTTCACAGATTCTATGCTCGCTCTTCAAGCACTAGAATGTGATGGACATTGTAAGCCAGAGCTGGTGGAAATATATCACCATGCCAACAAGCTACTTACATTGTCATGCAGTGGATATCTGGCCACTCAAATACACCTGACAATGACAAGGCAGACCGACTAGCAAAGATGGGAGCTCAACAAGAACAGCCATATACATAAATAACCATGCACACAGTTAAAATGATGCTGAAATCTGTGACTAAAGAACATTTGATGAACTATGTTTCAGATGGGCTATGGGAAACACTGGGAGGGAAATCTATAAATATATGACCAGCCCAAATCCTAAAGATAACATCAACCTCCTGGGAAGAAAAGACCAGAGTATCATCTTCCGACTGCACGCCACACAACATGTACAGCTTAACAATCACCTGAACAGAATACAACCCACAACACACTCCAGAGTGCCGGCTGTGCACTCATCCCCATGAAAATGTTGACCACCACCTTTTTAAATGCCCAGTGCTGGATGACATCAGGAAAATGCTTCTCCCTCCAGAGCTAGATAAATGGAACACATTATTTGGAACAAAACAACAGCTCACAAACACATGCATATATCACACAATGGCATTGTGTCAAAGGGCATGAGCCCATGGACCGCTTGATCAGCAACCAACCAATAAAACTTGCCTAGGAAAGAAATCGTGTGAAACATAGACACTATGCATTTTGGCAATTTAATTAATTTGAGGGTCTCCTTGTTCATATGAAATTTTGCACTGGCCAGCTTTTCGACCATCTGTAAAGACACAAAAAGCTGTAATTTTGTATGTGTTCTTCTAACTATATCAAAGATTTTGTTTTAATGTATTGGGGCAGAGGGTAACTTTGTTTCGTAAAATGGAGTCTCAGATCAGTTTGTTTCTATAAAATGGGGTCATGACTCAAACATATTTCAGAATCAGAGCGATTGATGTAAAAGAAATCTCTTATTTCTGAGACATGTCTAAATCTGGACAATCATTCTTTGATATAATTCTGTCATTCATTGTGGTTTAAAAAAAATGACAAAGTACTTCATATAATCTTCAACAATTTTATTTACATTAAATATCTATTCTATCTATAAACCTGCACCCATCAGGGTCATAAGGGTACCACATTGAAATCTTTAGCACACAGTCCCCCAGCGAGGTGAAAATTCTTGAGACTAATGGGAATCGAACCAGGCCCATTCTAGTGGTACCAAATCACCTTGCAAGGTATGGTTTTCTGCATCCTTAAAATTTACTATATAAAAAGAAAAATGGTTAAAAAAGTTAATAAATCAAGTTGCAAACATGTCGAATGATGTCGTCACTAATTTTCACTAAATGTCCCAAGAATCTATAGACTAAGCAAAATTTTTCAAACACTCTTTTCCCAGACGTCCAAGTACCTAAAAAAAATTCATAATATTTTTCAGGTTTAACGTACAGACTTGGTTGAGGTATCGTTGACTTGAATTTTTTAAGGGATATCTAACTATAATAACTATATTATTTGTAATTATGTAGCACAATTTTGAAAATTGTGTTCAAGCTTAGGCCTAAGTTTTAATTTTATGTTAAGGCTTTTTTTTTAGACATAGATTTTTATTTTACTTGTCTCTCGGTTTCATTGCAATTTGATTTAGATCTTCATTGCCGAATTACATACGGTTGAACGAATCATGATGTAAATATGGAAATCATTAAATCTGTTTCAGTAACGCAGATATTTAATTTCTACGATGTTAATGTGTTAAATTAATGAACAACCAGTTCTTGATTCAGCAAAACAAAAACATTATTTGAACCGGAAGTTAAAGATAGTAGAATTTATTTACCAAGGGCCATAGCTGGACATATACTCCAAATTCAGGGGATGTAATAAGTATGAGCTATTAATAAATCATCAAAACACACAAATTTTGATCTGACAATTGGCAATATCATTTAAATGAACAATTCTAATTTATTTTGAGAGATTTTATGTAACTGTTCCCCGTTCTCCTATTTATAAATACGCTTGTTGAAAGCAATATGCGCGACATTCTTCCCTCACTGTTAACATGGGTAAGAAAACGTGTGCCGTATATACGTATGAATTATTTTCCCTTGTGTCCATATGAGGTTTCAAGTTCCCCGTGGAACTTAATACAAGTTGGGCTTGAGCTTGTATGGGAACCCGTCCCTTGAGTTTCATGTCTAAGACTCCACCGCGGGGTCAAGGTTCAGTCAGTGTCTAGTCAGCTCGCTCGTCACAGTACAGCTTGCGATCAAGGTTGGTTCCTCCCCATATGACATGTGAAGGGCGAAGTCACCGGGGCGAAGTTTTCGGTCGTACGGAATGTGAACAGCATAAACGTGCTTAGCTGAGTGATGGCAAGCTCAGTGTCCGAGTGGCTTTCGATCTGCGGCGCCTGCTATGTCAAACGGCCTTGAGAGAGGATCACGGGGGCATAGGAGAGCTCCGTATAAAGTGCTTCGCTCGACTTTTTGGTTATTTTTTTAACTTTTGTTATTGCCTCTGTGATTAAAAACAAATGTTTAGTCAAATTATTTCCTTTTGTTTTATTGTAAAGAAAACATTTTTTTTAAATAAAGGAAAAAGTTTTTCGATACATAGTGATAATGGATAGTTTTTAATGACTTAAGTTCTTAATTGTCACATTATACAAGAAAACGATTTTTTAAAATTTCTGTAGATTCTTCGATTTTTGAGTAGGAACAAGTGTCACATCACTGGGGGTATTCCTATATATGCTCTGCTTGCCGTTCCGTCAGCCATCTAAAAGTGTATAAGCTCAGTATCCCAGTCAGTAGCTGATCATGCGTTCTTCTGATCTTTCCGGAGAGGGAGCACCTTCTCCCATCACATCTAGTCAATACCATTTCTTCCATTCTCTGAATATGTACATTGTCACGTTTCTGAGGGGGAAAACGGAATTGCAGTTTATGAGTTTTAAAAACTTAATGGTTGAGAGAGCATTTACTTTCAACAATAACGCAAAATCACAAGATAAAAACATATATTGTGTTGGTTGAGTTTTTTTATGTAAACTTAAAATATTTTGACTTAAATATATTTCTCACTATAATAGCGGAAATGTGCATTTGTTTATGTGAATGGCAGATATGTCACGGTCTCACGGGGATTGTCTTGGTTTTATATCGCTGCCTGATATCTCGCTCGGTTGTGACGTATCTCGGTCTCTATCAGTTTACTAATAGGCATATAACGAATGTGTCACGTGTTCTATTCCACACACTTGGTATAGCTTCGTGAAAACAAGAGAAGTGTGATCATGTTTACGAGTTTGGCATGCTTTTTGACACGGTGGCATGGTAACACTAAGCGCAGGCGATTGTAAAGGCTTAAATCTATTTATACATAGATCAGTGGTCATAACGTATTTTCTGTAGAGGTATTAAATTATTTCAAAAATATTATGTGATTGTCAGGAGTCTGTCAGGGGATCATCCAATGAATAAATTAGATTTCCAACACAGCTAACCTGTGTTCTTTGATACAATGAAAAAAAAGAATATCTTTGACAATTTGTTTCTAGTGAACAATCTGAAAGCAATGGTAGTTAAATAAACTTAATTTCCAATAGAAACTGCCCTTGTGTGGGCTTGGGTGGGAGCAATGGATAAAAATTGCCCTTGTTTAGCCGGGACTGGAAGGGGAGCAAAGAATAGCTACACTGTTACCAGTCAAACATTTCGTAAGCAGCAACTAAGTGGATTTTGATGTGGAGTTCATTGTTCCATAAAGGCCCACAGATATCTATCAGGGCCGTAGAGACGTTTTCGATGTGGAAGGGGTTTTAGCTAAAAAAAACTAATGTAAATAAGGCATGCTTCCGTTGTTGTATGAAATAATTCCATCTTTTTACTGAGAAAGGGGTGATTACCTTTTTTGTAAAAAGAATCGCTACGGGAGGAGTTTCACCCGCCATTTGGATAAATTACTAGCAATAAAAAAACATTTTTTGATTTCTTTAGAGTGGAAGGGAGTTAACCACCACCTCCCCACTTATCAATAGAAGTATAAACCATGCAAGTAGATATATTTGTCGATTTAATATTGATTGACTGATTCAGAACCACAAGAAATGTGCGCTATTAGCTCTTTCTTCCTATATGCAGTGCGGTAACTTTTTTCTGAGCTTTCTTTCATACACAGGAGACTTCAGCTCAGTGCAATGCCTATTGAATGAGTTTTCTACTCAGAGGAGGTCTGTAATTGTATAGATGACATGCTACAAGCTTTCATAAAAGAGCCTCAATATAACGGCATGTCATCTACTAAGGTATTCTGTTGCATGGGTGGTTTGTCTAGTGGAACATTTGTGGGACCCACAGGTGCAACCGCATGCGTTTAATATTGAAAGTAATGGTTCTTGTAGACATGTATGAATCTATAGCATTGATTTTGTTTTCTAAATGATAGTTGGTCTTGACATATCAGCTAAATCCATCTCCAGCCTTAAGCTAAAATCACCTTTTTTACAAGAAAATCCTGTGACTTCTGGATCACTGGATCACTAGACCATCACTGGAATTGGTCAGCCAACTCAACCCTCAAAACTTTCTTAGTCACCATTTACGATGTGCATGTCAGGTAATAGTGCAACTAATATGAGCTCCATTTTCTGGTTTCCGCACCACACGGACTGACCACTGATCTATAATACATAGCACACTCCACATCATACGGACTGACCACTGATCTATCATAAATAGCAGTCTACATTATACGGGCTGATCATAAATCTACCATACACAGTTTAGTACACATTACTCGGGCTGACCACTGATCTAAAACACATATCACAGTCAACACCACGCAATGTTTTTGTTTTTGTCTTTCTTATAGGTCCTAATTTGGACATCTTAGCAGAAAAATCTTACTTTCGTGAACTGTACGAGATAGAAAAAGGGCTCTGTTTACAGGAAGAAAACTTGACTATTGTGTCTTAGATAGTCACTTTGATTTAACATAAAGCTTTATTTTTTTTTAGAAAAAAAACCACAAATTTAATCACCGTAAACATTTGATAAAAGGTGGTTATACGTTTGCAATCACAGGGAGATAATACGAACAATTGTCAATAAATTTGTTTAAACTAATTATTCTCCCCTTATTAGTTATCATCCCACTGTGGCATACCAGGAAATTGAAAAGGCAGACAGATTGGCAAAGGATGGAGCAACACAGGGACAAATAGACCAAGAAATCGCCTACCAAGAAAAATGACACTCATCAAAACCATCAGGAAAGTTGACCACTCAAAAGACAATTACCAAAATCTCGACAGAGCAGAACAGGTTATTACCTTTCACCTCAGAACAGAACACAACAGATTAAACAGGCACTTAAATAGACTGAGACTGGTCCCATTACCTCTGCGCCCTTGTGGGCAGGCATCACAGACCACTGAACATATTCTACAAGACTGCAATACACTAAACCGGTTATGGTAAGAACACTGGCCCACGGAGATGGATATCCACATAGAGATGTATGGGAGCACTGAGGAGCTTTCAAATACAGCAGCATTTATTAAGAAAACAGGACTTGCTGTGTAGACACGTCAAACTGCGAACGAGAAGAGGAAGACTAATTATTTTGTCAAAAAAGAGAAGAAATGTACTCCTGCTACATCTTGAGTTTAAACACGAATTAAACAAATAGTTTGTTCTTTTTTTCTGTTGTATGCATCTGTCTAAAATGTTAAAAATATTATTATGAAAAATTCATACGTAGGTTGACCATGATTCCTGTGTACAAAAACTGGAAATTAGAATATGCCTTGTGAACCAAATAAGAACCAAATTGCGCTTATTACAAACATGTAACGACGAATGCAAATCATGCGAAACATGGGTACTAATAAAACATTGTCTAATATAACAACATCATTTGAATTAAAATGCTACAGAATAGTTTTGAGAAAACCATGGACAGCAAGGAAAACAAACTAGGAGGTGCAAAGCACAATCATCGCCCGAGAGGGCTAGCTTCTGAAACCCATATTAAATGAGCAACTAGCTTTTTTCGGTCATGTTAAAAGACTTGACGGTATGGAGATAGTGATATTTGAGGGACGATAGAAGGTAACAGGTGTAAAGGCCAACCAAGACGCCCTTGGACAGAAGACATACAGGAATGTCTGCCCTAAAGGAGGCGGTACACCTTGCTCAAGACCGAGGAGAATTCAATAGAGCCATAAGGAAGACCACGTTCTGGATAGAATATATCACGTTTTGATCCCCTTAAGGTGCTCCAATAATAAAATTGGTATGATACAAACGTGATGTATTATATACCCCGGCAGTTTTGCATCAGCAACACACTCTTAAACACATACTCTTGAATTCGCGGTGACTGGATTACCAGAACACGACCTCTATTATTATAAGCTGATGGTTAAAAACTTTGATGATACAACCACATTGTCGCCTGAGTGTTTCCGGGGTCATAAATTGGAATAAAAAATGGCGACGTTGCTACCTGCCAATCATGTTGTAAGAGGCGACTAAGCATGTCTTGGGCTCGCGTTGGTTGTTTCATCCCAAAACGAGTAAAAGTGACGCAGAAGCTATGCTGAAGTAGGATCTGGAAGGCCTAAAAGCGCATATATCGAAGCTAAGATGTACGCTATAACACAATGCACTTCGTTCTCCGAACTACATAAAGCTGATCAGGAGTCTGAGAACGAACGCAGAAGAACAAGAGCGAAATTGGATCATGTCGGCGGTTGAAAGAATAGCACCATTACCATAAGAGTACCACCAATGCAACAGAAAACCTTAGTAGATGACATGCCGTTATATTGAGACTCTCTTATGGAAGCTTTGTAGCATGTCATCTATACAATTATAGACCCTCTCTGAGTAGAGGTCTCTTTAAATAGGCACTGCACTAAGCCGAAAGCTGAAGTCTCCTTGGTATGAAAGAAAGCTCAGAAAAACCATCCCACTGCACATAGGAAGCAAGAAATTTGGTTTGAAATGTGGTGTCGCTAGAAAGGAGCAGTTTTGTGGGCAAGAAAAAATGATGGTCAATCAACTGCGTACTGTGACCGTCCGTCAGCGTATAATGGCGGCCACACTCATGGAGAGATCTGAGCATCTATGGACTTGTCCGGAGTGCAGTGATGATGATCCAACGACTAACTAACTAACTATAGGAAGCAAGAGTTCTCACAATTCCTGGGGATCTCAAAAACACAAACCATAATGTTACTTTAAAAAATTATTATAATAATAAAATATTGTGATACAAACAAGGTAATAATGAAACATGAAGATCACAAAACACAGATTTATTACACAGACATATTTTGATCAAAATTATTCCTTGATGACCCATATATATATATATTTAAGCTTACATATGGGACTGTCTGACCATCATTTAATAATGAACATGCGCACGCACGCACGCACACACACACACACACACACATACGCATGTGTGTATGTATGTATGTATGTGTGTGTTTGTGTGCGTGCGTGTGTGTGTATTTATGTATATATGTGTGTGTGTGTGTGTGTATATGTATGTATGTATATATGAGAATAGGGAGAACTTCGTGGAAATATAACAAAATGAATAAAAAACTTTTAATACTCTGTATGAAAAAAAAGAACTATTAAAGAAATAAAGATACAACAAATATTGTATTTTGAACATATTAAAAGACACGACACCTTATTGCAGACCTTACTTTATTGAGTGGAGGCGAGCAAGTGTATGCAGAGATACACGTGGGAGAGAAATATCACGAGATGGACAGGTTACAGTCTGGCAGAGTACATAACCAAGGCAAAAGAAAGGTGATGTTGGAGGTCCGTTCCAGCCAACTTTCGTCGCGAAGATGGCGCATCATGATGAAGAACGATGACTGACAGGCACATATGTGCCCAGTATCTCCCAGCAAATGTCGAAGGGTATGCATGTTAATTGTTCCTGTGTTTCGCTGGGTAAGTACGCTCCCCATTTACCCTGTGTGGTTCCAGCGGTACTATCTATGTTTCTTCAACGCAGAATGAGGTGCAAAGGGCAGAAACCAGAGCTCATTTTTCAGAATACTCTGGGAGTCTGTTAGAATCACCATTACCAACGCATATCAATCAAAGAGTAAAGAAATATGCAAGAAAAGTGATTTTGATTGTATGGGACCTCAAATGTGTCATAATGAAAAAATACCTGCCTCAATGCAAGACGACTAAATGCCAGTGGTACGTTGATCTCCATACAAAACTTACTTAAAATGACTGACCAGAAAACGAGGGATAACTCGCACTCAAATTATGCTCTTGCTTCAAGACAATGCACCTTTGCATAAAGCATGGCTTGCGTTGCTGTCAACGATTTGAATATTGAAATTATTCCACACCCATCATATGCTCTAGATCTGAATATTGAAATTATTCCACACCCATCATATACTCCAGATTTGGCTCCATATGTCTTTTTCCTTTTAGAAAATCTTACAGGTGAAAGAAAATAATTTTGATAGTTAAGATGTCATACTGTCTTGTCTTCTTCTTCTCGTTCGGAGTTTGACATGTCTACACAACAAGTCCTGTTTTCTTAATAAATGCTGCTGTATTTGAAAGCTCCTCAGTGCTCCCATGCATCTTTCTGTGGATATCCATCTCAGTAGGCCAGTGTTCTTCCCTTAACTGGTTTAGTGCATTGCAGTCTTGCAGGATATGTTCAGCTGTCTGCCCACATAGGCACAATGGTGATGAGATCAATCTTAGTCTATTTAAGTGACTGTTTAATCTGTTGTGTCATGTTCTGAGGCGGAAGTTAATAACCTGCTCTGCTCCGTTGAGATAGTGGTAATTGTCTTTTGGGTGGTCGACTTTCCTGATGGCTTTGATGAGGGTCTTCTTTTCTTGGTAGGTGATTTCTTGGTCTTTTTGTTCCTGTGTTGCTCCATACTTTGCCAGTCTGTCTGCCTCTTCATTTGGTATCCACTGTAGTACTACCCTTCTTTGAATGCTCACTTCTCGCATGGCTTTCTTCAGGTCTGGCAGTTTATCGCTGTCAAGGGATGGTAGGACAGAAATATCATCAGTAGGAAATACAACCTGCTGACATTGACTTGTGTTTTTAATTATTTCTGCAGCAATGTTTAAAGCCTGTAGTTCTGCAGAGTAGTTCGAGCAGAATATTCCAGTTGGTGAACATGTGGATTCATTTTCTTTTTCTGGATATTTTATGTACAATCCAGCACCTCCATTCTTTACTGCTCTGGTTGCTGATCCGTCGGTATATACTTGTATCCATGCTTCTCTGGGGTACATATCTTTAGTCATGTTGCATACTATTGTTTTCTTTTGAAGATTATTCAATTCTATCATAGTGTGGTAGTTGTTTATGGTGGTTCTGATAGTGATATTTTAGTATTGCTCCCGCGGAACTGGAAAAAGTGTTGGTGATATCTCTCTTTGTCTGTTATGTCTGGTAGTTCATCCTTATATTTTCTGTTTAATTTTTTGGATCGGTGTATAAAACTGCTCCTCTTCAGTCTGGCCCTCATTGGATGTGCTGACATGCTCTTGTACCTTTCTGCATGTACCATGGTCTTAGTGTCTCGCCTGTATGGTAAGGGGGTGATGCTTGTAATTTTTTCCATTTCATTTATGGGAGAGGTCTTCATGGCACCTGTGATAAGGCGAAGTGCTTGATTTTGTACCTTGTCCAGGGCTTGTAGATGGGAATTGGCTGCTAAAGTATGTACCATATTCTAGTACTGGTATAATTGCACCAGTATATACCTTCTTCAAAGTTGCCTCATTGGCCCCCAGTTTGTTCCTGCCAATTTCCTCAGGAAGGCAAGTTTCTTTCTTGCTCTTGCTTCTATTTTCTCAAAGTGAGGCCTTCATGTTAGTCTCTTATCTAACGTAGTACCCAAGTACACTGGCTCGTCTTCTGTTTGGAAATGTACATTTCCGAGTTTGATCTCTCCTGCTTTGTCCTTATTTGAGAGTGTGAAGAGTGTTGTTGAAGACTTTTCAGCATTTATCTTTACAGGCATTTTACAGGAATGTATCTGCCCTTGCTGCTATGTTGTCTGCTGCCTTTTGTATTTTTTGTTGGCGATCTTTAGATGTTCTTCTACACACCACACCACCAAGTCATCAGCGTACATTGCAGCTCTTACACCGTGTGGCAATTCACAAATTATATCATTTATGAAGACAAGAAACATAGTTGGAGACAATACTGAGCCTTGAGGAACTCCATGTTTTAGGAGAAATTTTTTGCTGTTGTATTCTTCCATGGTGACTTGCTTTCCTATTGCTCATGTTTGCCCCCTATTCCGTTTCTTTGCAGCTTTATTATCAGTCCATCTTTCCAGACCTTGTCGAAAGCTTTGTGAAGATCTATCCATAAGGTGAAAACTTTTTTTCTTTTCTTGAAATGCATCTTCTATGATCTGGGACAGGAATGTTATTTGATCTTCTGTGCTGTTAACCTCTCTAAACCCAGCTTGTTCTGGCACGAATAGCTTCACAGATTCTAGGTACCACTTTAGTCTTCTGTTGACCATCCTTTCCATTGTCTTGCAGACACAACTCGTTAGACTTATTGTTCTATAGCTGTCAGGTTTCTGTTTGTCCTTGCCTTTTTTAATAATAGGACACATAAACGCTTCTCTCCACGACTGTGGTACATTGCCTGTTTCCAAACTATAGTTGTATACCTGTAATTATTTGTACATTGCTGCCTGTCCTAGGTTCCTAAGAATTTCATTGGTGACACCGTACGGTCCTGGTGGTTTTCTATCCTTTAGTTTCCCTATAGATGCCTTTAATTCTTCTATTGTGAATAATTTGGACATGACGTCTGGGCAGTTTGTGTTGTTCTTATCATTATTCATTTCTTGGTTAATGCTTCGTTGTCTACATGTATTGATGGAAATTATGCTTTCTTTTCTGTAAGATTCCGCAAGATTGTCTGCTGCTTGTTTGCCAGAGTGGAATTTACCTGAATCTTCCAGCGTAATTTTTTTGTCGCTGGGTATTGCTGTCATCATTTATTTGCTTGGTTAGCTTTCTCCCTTCCTTTTCAAAAATTTATTTTTCAGTTTTTTCCCTCCAACTTCTTCTCTGTGTTTCTATCTTTTTTTTAGTGAACTTTGCTTTGGTTTTTTGTAGAGCGATGTGATTCTGTTGTGATGGTTGCTTCTCTGCCATATTACGTGCTTCAGTAAGCTCTTCCTGTAGTTTTTGAAGTGTATTGGTCCAATATGGTACATAATTCTTCCTTGCTCCTCTTGGTATTGTCTCCTTAGCTGCCTGAAGTACTCCTTTATTAAACTTCATGATAATAGTGTTGATGTCTCTGCCTGTTAATTTTATGTCTTTTGTAAGTAGGTTTGCTCTATGTTTATATATGTGCCAGTTTGCTTTCTTGTAGTTCCATCTTGGCTTAGTTGGTCTTGTAATTGTTGATTTGTTCACTTGGATGATAACTGGACGGTGATCACTGCCACCAAGTTGTTCGCATATTGTTCTTTCCATTATTCCAGCCAGTTCTGAGGTGCAGAATGTCATGTCTGGGGTTGTGGTGCTATGCCATCTTCTTGAGTAGAAAGTTGGTGGATCCTGTGGATTGTTCAGGAGGATTAGGTTGTTATCATCTTGACAACTTTCTATTTCTTCTCCCCTTCTGTCTAAATTGTTATATAGCTTTGGGAGTGGCTGTTAGTCCCCTACTACCAGAAAGTGTTTGTTTGGGATGTTAATACTGATCATGTTTAGTGGGATGTCATTTGGACAGTAGAATTGCAGTATGTCCAGTTCAAGGGAGTTGTCTTTTATGTGAATCCTCTGGTATTCGGCACCTTCCTCTTGTATTTTCGTTTCTTTTACGTTGATGTTATCCTTGACCAGAGTTAGTATGCCGCCTTTCGTCCGATCTTTCCTGTCTACTCTAAAGCATTGGTACCCTCGTATTTTGAATGTTATTTTTTCGTTGAGATTGATTTCCTGTATGCAGCAAATACTAATTTATTTCTGGTGCAATGTGTTTTCTAGTTCGGTTTTTTTCGTTCTAACTCCCTCTGCATTCCAGTGCATAATATTCAGAGGGGTTTTCATCCTGTCTGGTTGGCCAGTCGCTTTCCTCTTCTGCCTCCTGGCTCCACGAGGTAGACTAGAGGGACCTCCAGTGGGGGTGGATTCTGTCGAGGTTCAGAATCCGGGACTGCTCCTGCATGGGGGAACAAAACAGGGCGAGCACCATGACGATTTTTAAAATTTTGTCGTGCAGACATGTCAACTATTCGTTTTGCATGATACCATGGTTGCTGGTGCGCCTCTCGGGCTGGCATCTCTGACTTCAGCACCTGTGCTTGCTTGGGCAGGATTGTGACCCTGCTCGATATTGGGTTGCCTCGATCAATTTTAGTTTCCAGCCTTTGCTGGCTGAACTAAGCCCCATCTCCACGTCAAGGAGGTGGCATCGATGGGGACTGGCGTGTGATAACTGGTTTAGTTTGAAAAATAGGTTATTTTATTCTGAAAGTCTTTTAAATGTTTTACAGAGATGGCATACATTCTAGTGATCGTTAAGTTGAGGAGAAATAATCGTTGTAATAAATTTCAACTTTTTTATTCTATTCCTTCGTGGTCAGGGCAAAGACATATCGTACGCCTCCTGTATGTCTTTAGAGGGCAATCGAAGATCATGGAATTCGCTTGTAAACTCCGTACCCAGTCTCTTTAATCGCTTCTTACAATATACATGGTATGCGGTAGTGTTTTGTTATTATTCTTTGCTCTAGTTTTTTTCTTCTATTCTCCTTTTCAGTTCTGTTTCACATCTGCCGTCATTTAACACTGTAATTTTACCTTTTTAAAAAAAAAATTGTTAATAATCACAGCTCGCAGCTACTGGGGTGAGCAGCGTTGCCAATGCTGGGTTTGTTTTCCACTAGGTCTGACAATTAGCGGAACATATCTGGCTGTCCATATGGACGCAGAGGTGATGGAGCCAGTCTTAGTCTATTTAAGTGACTGTTTTGTATGTTATGACCAGTTCTGAAGCGGAAGATAATAACCTGCTCAGCTCTGTCAAGATATTGATAGTTGTCTTTGATCGTCTTTTTTGAAAGCTTTGATGAGGGTCTCCTTTTCTTTGTAGGCGATTTCTTGGTATTATTATACTGTGTTGCTCCGTAATTTACAAGCATCGCCTATCTGTATTTTCACGCCCTGGTATGGGATGGTATCCACTTTAGTACTACCCTTATTTGGATGCTCACTTCACGTATGACTTTCTTCTGGTATGGCAGTTTATTGTTGTAAAGGGCTTGTAAGACAGATATTGCACAAGAAAGAAATACTACCTGTTGACATTGGCTTGTTTTCTATTTAGTTATTTCTGCAGCAATGTTTATTCTTTTGCTGATATTTTATGTTGGTTGGTTGGTTGGTTGGTTGGTTGCTGATCCAGCGGTTCATGGGCTGATGCCCTTTGACCCAATGCCATTAAATGGCATGTATTGCTGGGAAGTCTGTGGATTTTCGGCCCACCCCGGGACAGAGCCAGAGAATAACTATCACACCTCCAGGAAGGTAGGTTTCAACCTATGCACTGCTCCGAGCCACTGCAACCAAGATAGGGTTCACTGTGCTCATTCCCCGCCAATAATTGACTACTGGTTATGCCGAATTTCTCTATTGCTCTAGGCATGCAACCAAATGTTCACGTCAAAAGGATTGTCACATTCTGAGTCACTGTGCCTCTATGATGGGTTTCAGCCATAGGGAAAAAACATTGCTGTTAGTTTCCTCTTCCCCAGTGCTGCACAGTACATTTCTGGCTCCCTCCCAACCACAGAGGGTGCATACATATATTCAAGTAATCATGAAACACATTTCAACAACAAAATAAAAGCATAATTATCATAATTGTATAAATGACGTGCCATGAAGCTTCTACAAGAAGATAACCTCAATATAACGGCATGTCATCTACTAAGGTTTTCTTTTGTATGGGTGGTTTGCCTAGTAGGCCATTGGTGAGACCCACAGATGCAACCACATGCGTGATATTTATGTAAACTTCATGTCTACAGTCAAAAAATAGCTCATCATCTTGTGAAAAGAGGAGAAATGCTGCAGACCAACAGCGGAGAGTAGCTAGAAAGTCACGGATAGACCAACATCCGCCTACAGTCGTCGTTCCATGTCCGAACTCTCTAAGAACATTTACAGCTCGAATAGGGCTCATTAGCCATCTACGAGCTATTATGCATGGTCATAATTTTAATTGAATTTTCAAAAGTGGATGTAAAAATGGTCATCATCACTTATGATGGACGAAGACACACATGTAAACTTCAGCGCCTCCATGTTTCTATGTGGTACATATCTTCAATCATGTTTGCATACTATTGTTTTCGTTTGAAGATTATTCATTTATCTCATAGTGTACCGATACTTGTTGTTTATGGTGGTTCCAGAGGCGTACCACGGGTGGTGCGGGGTGGGGTGCTGTCGCACCGGGCATCAAGACTTGATGGGCATCAAAATGCCTCTCAAAATAATTAAAACCTTGAAATGGGGTTTAAGTGTCTTTGCCGTGCAAAAGTTGATGCCCTCACACCGTTAACACAATTTTTGTTTCTTGTTAAGCACATTTGGCCATCGTGTGTCTGTTGAAGATTCTTTTATCGACTTTATTGACACAGAGAAAAAAAATTCCGCCGGGATTGCAAGATTGATTTTGAAGAAGTTAGAGGCGGACGACCTCGACATCATGGACTGCCGAGGTCAAGTGTACGATAGCACTGTGTTGTGATGAAAGGGGAACATTCGGCAGTTCAGAAACGGATTTACGATATAAATCCAAAATCCCCGTATATTGCCTGTTTGAGCAATAGCTGGGATCCATGCGGCACGAGAAGAAATAAACTCTGTGACTTTCTTCAGCAGGTTTGATCGTCTGCACACCTTCTTCTCCAATTCCACTCACCGTTGTGAAGTGCTGATTAAAACTACTGGAATGAGTATCAAACGATTAGCCGAAATACGCTGGAGCCGAGAGGCGAAGTGGTCAAAGTGGTTAAAAGCCACTTTCTGAAGATTCTGGAAACACTTGAAATTTTAACTGAGAGAACCGAAAATTCGGAAACGAGTCCGCGGCTGACAGCATGCTGGTGGCGATGCAGTCATTCACGTTCTTGACGTATCTAGGGTTTTGTTCTTGGCTCCAGTTTTAATGGAAATAAATGACACGCAAGCATATATGCAGAAGAAGAGCTTGAGCGTTCAGGATTGTGCAAAAAAATGAAAGCTTTGAGTGAATTCCTCACAACTTCGAGGGAAAGAGTAACGGATTCCAGTTTGAGTTATACGCAGTCGGTGTGTTCTGAACGTGGAATCGCCACGGAGCCACAGCTGCGAATACGTCGTAAAAAGAAGATGCCTGGAGAAAAAGCCTTCGTAGCCGGGTTAAGCTACAGAAATGAACTTTGGTTGGAAATATGCGCTTCCATGGGCAGAGTGAATCAGGAGAGTTCAACAAGAATTGCACAAATGCATGAGGTTGCTGACAAGTTTGCCTTTCTTTCTCCAAAGCAACTGTTAGACGATCGAGTCGACATGGATCTTCACAACGCTCCTTTATGATGATATCGACAAGGATGAATTTTTACTCGAGAGAAAGTGACTAATGAATTTGTCGTAGCATCTTCGGTCTTGAACTTAAAGGACCAAGGGCCTATGGAATTACTTGTCTTCATTTAGAAACATCAGCTTTCTCATTAAGTACCCAACATTGTCTTTTACTGTGTATGTTTCTAACTCTAGGAGTTAGTATAGCTATACGTGAAAGAAGTTTCTCCAAACTCAAATTAATAAAAAACTATCGCATATCAACTATGAGCAACTTGAGATTAAACAACCTCGCAATTATATCAATCGAACATTAGCTGGTCAATAATGTGAGCTTCGACACAGTCATTAATAACTTCGCTAGTCAAAAAGCTCGTAAAGTGAATTTGTAATTTTAAATTTTTAAATTTATTTCTATCTTTGTAAAATGTGGATAAAATCGATAGTATTAATAAACTTGTAAAATTTTACTCGGAATTTTAAAAATTAATTTCAGGCAAGGGGGGAGGCGGTCAAAATATTCATCGCACCGGGCTGCAATTACCCTATGCACGCCGCTGTCCAGAGGTGAGGGAACGAAAAGTAAATTTTTTGGAAAGTCACGAAGATCACACAATCAACATCTGACCGGGACTCTGAGTCTACATACACTGGGATGTCTGTTGGAGCGGAGGGCGGAGCACTTATGGGAATGTCCCGCCTGCTGTGAAGCCAATTTCTAATCAAGAATCAAGAACTAAAATCGACTGGTTCGCAGAAATACATAGACTTGTACACAATGGCGTCCGGGGCGGAATCATAATTTTCCGCCCTTGTGACATATAAAAATATGTCAGTGATTGTGAAAGACTGGACGAAAATAAATTTGCTGCCCTCTCGATTATGCCGCACTTGGCGGTCCGCACCTCCGCCCCCGCTACGCCACTGCTTGAGAGCCGCGTAGCGCACTGGCTTCGCATATGAGTGGTCCTGGGTTCATTCCCCAGTTGAGACGGAAATGTTTTTTCAGATCGCAACGGCTCCCAAGTCGACCCAGCATTAAATCGGTACCATATTAATCCGGGAAGTAAAGACTGCGAGGGAGAGGAGATGGCTACCTACCTCATTTGCAGAGCCTCTGAAATGTGAAATCGCTAACATCTCACACCCTTACAGCATTAATAAATGCTATGGGTTACTTTACTTTTTTTTAAAACTGGATATAGAGAGCTGTGAAGAGTCATGGTCGCCTACGCTAGCCGGCACGGCACCTGATGAAGATAGGATAGGCCTATATATGCACTACTCAAACCAACTGATGACGTGATTTCCTGTTTGTTTTTTCATATTTTACTGTTATCGGCCGTTTCTTGGAAAAATGAGATAGAAAGCGAATGCGAGTCGAAAGTTTCGTCTTCTCTCTGCTAGCACCGAGCTTTGCCACGAGAAGTTCGTGACGTTATATGTGCTTGTTGTAGAACCGTTTCTCTAGAAAATAAATCCGGATGTTATATAAAAAGGTCACTAAGGAAAGTGCACATTTCACATTGTATTATTTCATGGAGCCTGACTAGCACATTCATAAGTCGATAAGAAATCAGATTCATAAACTCTAGGCCTAGTTGTACATAAGTCTATATTTTAGGGCATTTCAGTTATTACTATAGTGTAGTGTACACTAAAAACTGTACAGTTTATATATAATGTTAAACTCATACCAGTTTTAGTTTAACTAAAACATGGCTAGTAACACTAGCATTGTAAGTGAAGACGACTCGATAACCGTTTTTTTTTGCGGTGAAATTCAACCAAAACATTTCACAACCAAAATTGACACTGATCTGACATGTGAGAAAGTTATAGAAATATGTATCAATTACATTCAAAATATTGTATGCGTACCAGATAAAAATGGTCAGATATATGGACCAAAATATTTTCCGGCATTTGGTTTGGTCACTTACCCAGAGGAAATAACATGGATTCCATTAAATCATATATTCAAAAAAAATACTGAAAAGGAACGTACATATAAATTTAGAGTGCGTTTTCGCCCGCCTGCAGATCAGTTTAGCGACAATTTTATGTGCGAGTACTTGATCATACAACTCCTGGATGATTTTTTGAAAGGCCCAGTTGGTAAAGATCCTGGACTAGAAACAAAAACATTATTTGGACTTCTGCAAGTAGCTCTTATGATCCCTACCACTTTGCCACTCATAAGTCAAACACCTGTAGATAAAAAGTTCAAATGTCGCAATTTCAAAATTTGGAATTTCACTAGGTTGATATCTAAAGAAATAGCCAGGAGATTCATTAGTCAACCTCTCGTGGATCATTACTGGGTATATGTAACAATCAAGGAAAAAATAAATGATTTTAAAAGACATAATCCTCCTGCACCTCTAGGGTTTTATAAGAAAAAATTGTATAAGTTGCTCATGGAAGCTGTGCCAAGCTACTGTTTTGAACAGTATTGGGTTACTACAGTTTCTGACACAGGAACTAGTAATTCTACAGTGAATCTCCGTCTTTATAAGGAGAGTGGTGTGTTGGAAGGTCTTTATTATGGTGAAGTAAGTTACTTAATCTGGTATCTTTACTGAAATTGTATCTATGTTGAATAAGTCTTTGTTATATCTCTATTTCCGCAGAAGACGGATGTGTGGAGCCATTGGCGTAAAATAAAATGGTGACACAATGCATTTCCATTCTCTAGACTCCATCCAGCTGGAAATCTAGTAGGACCATTGTCCTGCTATATGAGAAATTCAGTGGAAGTTTGAAAAATAAAATGCTGAAGAAGAAAATATCCCTATTTATGGAGAAATAAATTTTATGTTATGTCTATTTGCTTCTAAAAATGGAGCAATTTCATCGCAAGTAGTGATTTAAGAAAAAAACACACCAAGAATATGTGTCAAACATTATAAGAAAATGCAGATGGAAATATCTGGGTCACATTTAAGACTAGATGACAACAAAATAAACCAATAAACTTTTATGTAGACACCTGATAATTAAAGAAAATGAGGAAGGCCTAAAGTAATCCTAAAAACACAATACGTAAAAAAGGGGAAATAATAGGCTGCAAGACCATACAAGAACTAAAACTGCAGGCAGCGGACCACAACACACAGAATAAAAACCTCTGCCCTTTTTTTCTGCCTGCGGCACAAAAGGAACAACTTATTAAATTTTGCTTATGTCATGATCCGACAATATTGCACACTGAGCAGACCAGAGCCATAGGTGCTCAGTTTATCCTAGTAGCCTATACATGTTGATGGCTCTCTAGTTCATCAGCTCTCTGCCCTTTAAGCACCTAGTTGCGCTTGTGCTACACTTAATACTAATCCCCACCAATCACAACCTAGATGCCACCAATGCAGTATGCACAAGCAACAGATACTATCAGAACAGCTTTGCATGTTTTTTCATATACTTCATAACTCACTGTTATGTTATGTTCCTCCAGGGCCATAGGCGGCGCATAGGGCAGAAACCATAGCTTTCCATTTCTGTCTTTGTGTTGCCAGGTCTTTCAATTGTTGCGTGTTGTTTAGGTTCATTGACATGCCTTATCTATTAATGGTTCTTCATAAAGTTTCTCTAGGTCTCCCTCTTCTTCTTACTCCAGGTGGCACCCAATATAGTGTCTGCTGGGGAATTCTTAGGCTGTTCATTCTGAGAACATGGCCGATGTAAGTCCATCGCCTTTGTCTAATGAAGGAAGATATATAGGTTTGTTTGCTTTCCTCTCTTATAGTAAAGGTAAAGGTAGGTCCCATGGCATCTGCCGTCGGGGATGAAGATAACTCTTCATGTACTAAGCCGCTGCAACTATTAGGTGGGGTGGCCAGTTCCCTTCCTTGCTGTTTTTTTTTACCTTCCCTAACTCATGCGTCAGGTACTCATTTACAGCTGAGTCGACTGGAGGAGTGGTCGTGTCAAGTGAGAAATCACAACCCGGATTTTTTTTTATGTCCGGACGTGGTTTCGAACCTGGCACGCTGTAACCAGATGATAGCAAGCAAGCTCACTATCCACTAGGCTACCGCGCTCCTCTTATAGTAGTGTTAGATTTAAAGTCACTCCACTGAAAATTCAGAATGGTACGTAGGCATTTGTTTTCAAAGGAGTCGAGTCTCTTATCTGTGGCTTTTGTGGCTTTCCAACTTTCACATCCATATGATAGAATAGGGATGATGTTGGAGTTAAACAACTTGAGTTTTGTGGTGTTTCTTAGTGTGTTTGACGTCCAGATGTTACGTAGTTTATTGAAAGCACCCGCTGCAAGGGAACCACCATCCTTAGGCCTATACTAGAAGTATTTGTTCTGTATACTCTTTTGCACTCCACAACTCTGCCACAAACATTGTCTATAAAACTCCAGGCAGAGATTTCTCATTATGGCAGACAGATCAATCTGGTAAAACAATGATTATGTTATCCCCAATGTTATCAGTTCATCTCCTATCAAGACCAGTACGTGTAGAGCTCAAACCATTTTCATCCTGCCATGAGTGCAATATATATGTGTGCTCAGGTGGCAGAATATTAAGTTTGCCAGGCCTTCCTACACATGAGCAAGACTATAATCTGCACATGAGCAAGACTATAATCTGCACATGAGCAAGACTATAATCTACACATGAACAAGACTATAATCTACACATGAGCAAGACTATAATCTGCCCTATAAAATTTAAGTTCTAAAGCATGAGGCCTACTGAAGCTTAATATTTATCCAGGAGACAAATAACAATCAGGATATCATTTATTAAGGATTGGAAACATGACTATGCTATGGTGTTAGCTTGTGGTATTCAAACAAGGAAGTGCCCTGATTTATACTTTGAAATGGTCCTACCCAAGTTACTGGAAGTTCTTCTCAATTGCACTGATGTACCAGGATGCATGAGATAGAGAAATTGATCACAAAGACCACTGAAAATAATGCACTGGAATGCCAAAGGTGTCCACAGCAAAAAACATTGAACTAAGCAAATACTGAACAAATGAAAGAAAAGTAAGTTAATGTAGGCATATGCTTCTTGCAAGAAACCATCCCAACAAAGGTATAATGTTAAAAACCGTAATTCTAAGTTTTTTATGATTTAAAAAAAAGTTTGTTTGCTGTGATTGTGAGAGAGAACTGGCAAAATATGCTGGAATATTGGGGATAAGGTCAGTCAATTTAAGTCTCATAGTGAAAATATTTTCCCACTGCAGCTAGTTCTGCTTATCTAATGACCAAGAAGCAAGAGAGTATCTGGCAAAAAGGCACAGGCTACAGTAACAAAAATGGACAGTACTATAATTAATGACAAATAGTGATATGTTATGAGTAAATAAATATAATAAAAAATAATGAAAATGTATAAATATAGGCCTAATAGTCACATCCTATTATAACAGCTTGGTCCAGATCTATGAAATATTTATGTAATAACTGAAATTTGCAATAAACAGTAAAGAATATACCAGTAGATAAGTGGGGAATTTAAAAAGTGTTGTGTTAAATAGGGTAATTTTTGTTATAAATGCATTTGATTTTTATAACATTATAACTTATTGTTAATTATAGTTCAAATGTGTCTTTCTTGCTAAGGGTATCAAATGTGTATTTATTGCTCAGGAGCTAAGGGGATCAAATGTGTATTTATTGCTCAGGAGCTAAGGGGACATGAGTTTTAAGAGCTAGGTAACCCATGTGTTGCTCAGTCCTGAAAGGAGAGCAATGATTAGAAACACTATGACTTGCTATAAATATCGTAAGAGTTGACTAAGGAGGTTTGGAGGTGGTGTTGATTGACCCAAAAGCCATGTTTATTCCGGATACATCAAGCTGAAAGCTCCAAATATCACATCCATGCTGTAATGCATGACGGTGCATTCCATTCTCCAGACTACGTCCTGCTAACAAGTAGAAGTTTAAGAATGAACTCAGAAGAAGAAGAGTTTGGTAGTGAGGACACACAGCTATTAACTCTTAGTAGACCAGGGACAAAACCAGCAAATAGGGAAAAAGGATAAATAGGTTGTCGCTTGGTCCACTGCAAATTAATGTGACACAAATATTGTAGTTTCTGAGACATAGTATTAATGTTAAACCAGTTTTCTTTAATGTTCAGATACTATTTTGAGTATATGTAAAATTATATTATTTGTAATTTAATGTCTTCTCTGCTAAAATACTATCAGTTATTTTTACTTACCAGCAATACAAATGCAGTTTGAAGGAAATCTCCAACATCGAACTTAAAAAACCAACAGACCTCACTAATAAGATATGGCAAGTTAATGTTCAAACTTACAAAGGATTGCCAAAGGTTTGTTTTCTTTATTTCATATAGTAATAATAATAGTAATAGTCATCCATCACAGGTAATAATAACAGTTTTATATTTGTGTTTACGTCTCTCTCTTATCATCACAGGTAATGATAACAGTTTTATATTTGTATTTACGTCTCTCTGGTATGTGCAAAGATGATTAATACTGGTAAGTTAAATTCTAGCATAGACTCCCCTGCCACATTTGGGGCACATAGTTAGAGTTGGACATCAGTGTGTTTGTTGTTCTGTTTTTTTGGGACACATTTTCTACCTCTGAAATTTGATGCTTCTCAGCAATGTCAGCAAATTTGCTGGTATTGCTGTTCCATGTTGGGTGACTGAGTGACAGAACCCCAGGAGATGACATCGATGTTAAAACTCTTTGGAGACATTTTGAGAGTCCTTGAATTGTTTCCTCTGTCTACTGGCCAGTCCTCTCCCATAAGGAGCTCACCATACATAAATTGTTTTGGAATATGTTTGTCGGGCATGTGCACATTTTTCTATATACAGTAAAACTAGTCTTAAGTGAAATCGGCCATTTAATTATGGTGTGCTATTAAAATTTAACCAGATGTGCATATAACTAAGATAAAATGTAACCAGACATAGATGTAACTAAGATAAAATAAAATTCTGTACTCCTGTACTTATTCTTCTTTAGTGTTCATTCTCCAACTCCCGCTGGTTCATGGTCTTACTAGATTTCCAGCAGGATGTAATCCAGAGAATGGAAACACATTGTGTCACCGCTTTATTTGTCCCAATGAACCAGCATATTCACCTTCCGCAAAATACCTTATTCACACTATAAGTGGCTTGTAATAGTCATGCACTCTCCAGAGAAGTATAAATGTGTATACTCTAAAGATTATAGTTTATGTGCATGAGTTTTCTTCAGTGTACCAGAGAAATATAAATATGTATACTCTATAGATCAACAGTTTATGTGCTTGTGTCCTTTCAGTGTACTAGAGAATCTAGTGTTGGTATGGTTAGTTCGTTTGTTCCTTTGATGCCAAGGGTGGCACATAGAGCAGAAGTCATATTTCTTTATGCCTTGTGATTCGCTGCAGCTGTTGTAGTTCTTTGGTGGTGTTAATATCCATTGTTGGTATTGTATTGCATAATATACTTTGCCAGCTCTTACAGAGAGGTACAGAGCATGCCTTGGATTGTCAAATAACAAGCTCAACCTCCCCCCCCCCCCCCCCCACTGGCAGCTGTGCATTTGAACTGTTTGAGAAAGTAGCGGAAACCTTCTGAATGTATTTATAAATAATAACCAAACTGTAATAATCTAACAAGGTGGAGAGTGCTGCAGTAACAAACTAAACATAACACCCATGATAAAGTATTATCGTCACTGATTACCAATATAACTAATAAATAGCAAAAATAATGTCAATGAGAAATAAAACAAAGGAACAAGGACTTGTCCACATTGTGGTCCAATAGGAACCTTTATCAAGAAACAACAAACCAGAAATAAACACAAAATCACCCTCTTACCATACGGAAAGGACACTAAGCACTAAGGCCATAATCCACTCAGGAAAGTACTAGAGCATACCATAACATCCAATGAAGATCAGATTCTGTGACCTAGCTTGTGGAAGGCTGAAGAGAAGCAGTATTATTCATCAATCCAAAAAGCTAAACAGAGAATATAAGGAAGAACTACCAGACACAGCAAAAGAAATAACACAAACACTTTTCCCAGTTCCGTGGGAGCAATATTACAGTCTCACTATCAGAACCACCATAAACAAAAACTACACTATGAGAGAACCGAATACTCTCCAAAAGAGGAAAGTAAACAAGAGAGAAAAACTGTAGTAAAATTGTCTACCATGCAGTAAATGAAAATTGATAAAACAACATAAAAATGGTTAAATATCAGTTTTATGAATAGACCTCAGAAAAGCATTTGATAAGTTCTGGAAAGAAGGGCTCCTAAAGAAATTGCGAAATTGCAGGGTTAGCTCAAGAATGTACAAATGGGTAAAAGCATACCTGCATAATAGAAGAGCCAGGGTACAATTAGATGGTCGCAAGAGCAAGAAAGTTCTACTGCGTCATGGAGTCCCCCAGGGAGGAGTCCTGTCACCCACACTTTTCTTGGTTTACATCAATGACCTAGTTGCTGAACTACCACATGGGATCAAAGTGGCAATGTATGCCTACGACCTGGTGATCTGGTGCACGGAAGAACATGCGACAGTGGCCACTAAACAAATACAAAGAGCTATCAATGCCCTAACCTTATGGGCTAATAGATGGTGCGTCAGCATTAACACAGATAAGTGCAGCACTACACTCTTTACCCTCTCACCAAAACAAAAAGCTGGTCATATCAAGATAGACGGAGAGCTCTTGAAAGAAGACAAACAACCCACATACCTCGGAGTTACTTTTGATGATAAACTGACATGGAAGCAGCACATAAACAAAGCAACAACAAAAGCCAGGAGGAAGTTAGCTATCCTGAGAAAACTAAGTGGAACCACATGGGTAGCCAGTGGGAATATACTCAGTAAAGTTTACCAGCAAGGTATAAGACCACACCTGGAATATGGTTCAGCTGCGTGGTGTCCTGCATCAAACACCACATTACAAGATCTAGATAAAGTGCAAAACCAGGCACTTAGAATAATGTTGGGAGCAATGAAATCAACACCCATAGCAGAAATGCAGAAAATGGGAAGAATGCAAACACTTGGCGAACGCAGAGACACAAAAGTACTAATTCAGGCAGAAAAGTTTCAGTGTATGCCAAGTCATCCACTGAAGGAAAGATTCCAAAATCTAGCAATGGGGCGACTGAAAAGAAGCAGCTTTATCCATCAAGCTAAACGACTCCACAGACAACTTACAGACCTACCTGAAGTTGACAGCCCCTTAAGGCCTGTAACAGAACAAACCCCGTGGAGTGAAAGGCATGGAATGCCAATATACATTCAGACCCATGTGAAAGGAATACTAAGCGAGGACAAACAGAACAGTGTGCAGCGAAGGACAATCACCCTCAGTTTCCTGGATGAGGAATATCCACAAGATATATGGGTCAGTGTACACAGATGGGTCAGCACAGAATGCCGTGAGGAATGGAGGTGCAGGTGTATATATAGAATATCCATACAAGCCTAGAGATACCATCAGAACACCAACAGGAAAATTCTGCAATAATTATGATGCTGAAATCCAGGCAATTAGTGTGGCAGCTAAAAAACTGCTGAACTCCAACTCTGACTTACAGCCTGTGGTATTCCTGACAGATGCAAGGTCAGTGCTTCAAGCTCTCCAGTCTGGAAAACTAACAGACTTGAAAAAACTACTTAGCGAATTGTCTTACCAGTATAGGGTAACCATGCAGTGGATACCCTCTCACTGTGGAATACCAGGAAATGAAAAAGCAGACCAACTGGCTAAGGAAGGTGCTGCCGAAGACCAACCAGATATACCAATCACCTACCATCAGAAAAAACAGATGATCAAGTCAATAAGAAAGCCACAAACACCAACACAAGATGACTATCATATTATGAACAGACCAGAACAAGTTATAATTCTACGTCTCAGAAGAGGACACAACCGACTCTGCAGTCACATGTATACACGGTTCAAGATTGGCAACACGGCCATGTGTACATGTGGACAGACAGCATAGAATGCCAAACATATTCTTCAAGAGTGTTCTGAGCATGAAACGCTGAGACAGACATATTGGCCAGAGGAAACAACACTAGAATCAATGCTCTATGGGCCACTGTATGAACTACAAAAGACAGTGAGTTTTATTAAGGAGACATAATTACAGATATAGACATGTTTCAAGTGAACGAAAGCAGAAGAAGAAGAATGTCGCACCATTTGGTAGTCGTAACACACTATTTATGAATGTTATGACAAAATGTATAAAACAAAAGTAACACCAGGAATTAAGATAGATAACAGAGAACTGGAAATCGTCGACAAGTTTGATTATATGCATGCAAATTTAAACAGCTTAGGTGATTGTACAATGGAAATTAAGAAAAGATTAGCGATAGTGATAATGAAATTAAAAGAAATGAAAAACATGGAAAAACTGTTATAAAGAGATAAAAGTTATACTTCTTAGATCATACATTTTTTCCTTTGCAACTTACTGCAGTGAAACTTGGACAACAAATAGAACAACTGTAAAAAGAATATCGGCTTTTGAACTGAAGTGTTATAGGGCAATATTATGAATTTCCTGGACAGAAAAGATAAGGAATAGTGAGGTTTTGAATATGCTAAATATAGAGGAAGGATGACTGGTAAATACAATTTTACATAGAAAACTGAAATATTTCGGACATATAAAAAGACACAATGACATAGAAAGATGCATATTAGAAGGCAGAATTCCAGAAAGTAGAAGAAGCGGCAAACACGGAAGGAGATGAACATCAAAGACTGTATGAAGATATCATTGGAGGAGGCAGGCAGATTGGCACAGGATAGTCTGGTTCAGGACTTCAATTGCAAAAACAACTTTCTGGAAAGAATATGTCACATGATGATAGTGTAAACAAATGAAAAAATGGCAGAGAGCATTGTTCAAGCTGAATTCCACACACTAAATGATAACGTCATTGTGGGATAAAATTGTCAGCTATTTTGTTCAGTTCTGAAATTTGACATGAAACACACAAAAAATGGCATAAAACACTAGGCTGTCGATTTATTTCGAATAAACTCTAATTATGATCAGTAAATGGACAGTCAATACATCTACTTTAGTAAGATTGGATAGCAAGATTTCAAGACTAGTAAAATTGAAGGTGAGTAGAACAAAAAGATTGTCAAAAGAAATTATGTTTGTGATGTAATTTTTGTATTTTATTGTTACAATTCTTATATTTTTTTATTGTGTTTGGATTCAACATTCAATTACCTTTCTTTTGATACCTTATATGAGCTTCCATAACTAATACTTTGTCTTCAGGAAACTTGCGTCTAAATCGTGTTGTGGTACAATAGCCTATAATTAATTACCTTCAAACCCCGAAATAATTGTGTTCTGAAAGAGTTACGTGTCATATTATTTATCATGACATATTATTTACCATGCCACATCATTTACAATGCCGTATCATTTACCATGTCACATCATTTGCCATGCCTTATCATTTACCATGCTATATAACATACCACTTACCGTGTCATTACCATGCCATTTACCATGTCATCATTTACCATGACATAAATTATCATGTTTATCATATACCATGACATATAATATTCTCATAGTTTATTCTCGCTATATGTCTTCAGATCCTTCAGTTTAAGGAGAAGGAGACAGCAGAGTCTTTTATGACAATGATCATGGGCTACTACAAACTGTTAGTCAGTTATGATTATATTTTGTGTAGGGAGCTGCAGACGACAGGTGCAAAAATCAGCACTGACCTCAGAAGTTTTGGACCTATTGGGTAATTTTATGTTTGAAATGTCTAACATCTATCTATCAGCAGCAAAACTAGGCAGGTCCATCTTGGGAGCACCAAAAGCAAACCCCACTGACCTCACATACAAAATGAATTTATTTTATTGGGGGAGGGGGCATTAAAGTCTTGCCTATCATCATCAGGCAGTATATCCTAGACATGATGTAGCAGCCATAAGTCTTTTGAAGCTCATGATCTTCAGCTAATCTTCCCACTTCTGTGTGTGCTATGCTCATGCAGTCTTTTTGATATCTTGTGTCCAACTTCTTCATGGTATATTTTTCTGTCATTCTTGCATCATTCTCTTATTATGATCAATTCAGAGCTTACCCAGAGCAACAGAATGACTAGCTATAGCACTTATGTCTGTTTAGCACTTATTTAGAATGTCTGTGTACAAATTTGCTCCAGACTGATGAAATATTGTCATCATGACTGAATCTGTATTCTTCTTAATCATTCTCCAGTTGAAGTCTGATGCTGATATAGATTTCGCCAATGAACTGGACTGTGGTCACCAGCCCTGATACAGAGCTATGAAGTTTTTCCACCAGAGCTATTTTGAATGGCCATAGTTTCCTTATTGTGGTGTAGTAGAAAGTTGTGTAGTTTCCTTATTGTGGTGTAGTAGACAGTTCTGTAGTTTCCTTATTGTGGTGTAGTAGACAGTTCAGTAGTTTCCTTATTGTGGTGTAGTAGACAGTTCTGTAGTTTCCTTATTGTGGTGTAGTACCGTAGATAGTTCTGTAGTTTCCTTATTGTGGTGCAGTTGATAGTTTTGTAGTTTTCTTCCAGTGGTGTTAGTCGGTCGTCTGATCATCATCACTGCAAAATGGACACGTCCATAGTTGCTCAGATCTCTACCTGAGTGTATCTGACATTACACTTCTGCTGACAGTACAGTTCTCTGCTGATTGACCATCATTCTTCTGCGCCATCAAAAATGTTCACTTTTAGCAACACTGCATTTGAAACCCTGATCTTTAATCCTGGATATTGAAAAGGAATAATCATAATCTACACTAGTCTCACTCTCACATGCTATATCTTTTATGGAGTTCAAAACGTCAGCTTGATCCATTGCCCCATCTCCCTGTGCCACAGTCGCGCATGACACCAGTTGATCTTTCATTGCCTCGAGATCCACATGTCCCGACACGGACATAAATGTAATTACTTTTAAGCTCACCTTTATCAAGGCCTCAATCTACTGTTCGCGAATGAGACCCACTTGTAGTTTCCTAATCATACTCATGGAGTCACTCAAGATGCAGACCTGTGTTACCATCAGTGTGCCCACCCACTCAAATGCCCTGGTCACAGCCATAATCTCCATGGTCATACTACTCGTAGTCACAGCAAAGGCTTCACTCTCCCTGATCATTTTATCTACGCACTGAGCTGTGAAGACCCAAGCATTGCAAACTTCTAATCACAAATCCATCAGTGTATATAATCACATCCCCCTCTTTATCATTCTCACTGACTAAAGCCTGCACCTCTTGCTCCACAGCCATGGGATACCGTTCTCTGCATTCTCTGCTAAGTGTTATTATTAACTCTCAAACAAGTTTTGAAATCTGTGGGTAGACCTATCCATTCCGCACCTGCTGCCACATCTTGCAATCTGCACTGCACACACTTTATATCAGCATGTAACATCCACGACTTCCCTATCCTTAAGTCTGCTACCTTTAACTTTCTGTATTTCAGAATGCAACAGATGTTCCTTATTTGCATGTATCTGAAGGTACGCCCATGCACAGAAATACTGTAATCTGTGCTCTGCTGTAGGGCAGTCAAGTAGGTACCACATAGCTCTTGTTGATGTGTCTCTTGTGCACCCAAGAATGATGTGCACTGCTGCATTTTGGATTCTATCCAGTCTTTCGATCTGAGTTTGGCTAAGAGTCAGAATTGCAAGTGCATATTCCACCATAGCCACCACCAAACCCTGGTACAAAAGAAATAAATTTACCAATGTGACCGTCGATGTCATTACTGTTCGTTTTCTGTTATATGTTTTAATTTTGTTTCTATTGTTGTTTTGATAAAGGCCTTTTGGTTGAAACGTCGATTTGTGTGTGTTATTATATGTGTCTCTAGTTATTAGCCAAACTTTATTACCTTATTCCTGGATCTACCTGTTGGATTTCAGTTTTGCGCAGTAAGTACATATTATCAATTTTCTGTACAAAAGAAATAACATCTTTTGCTCGCACCGAGCAACTGCCATAACCTTAATTATTGCTAAGCCTGTGCCTGTTCTTATGATAACATGGGCAACATGTTCCCTGAAATGCAGACTTCTGTCAGACAACACACCCGGTTATCACAATGTGCTGGTTCTTTCTAACCTGTTCTTGTGGTGTAGTACAGTGGACAGTATTGTTCCCCGTGTGCAGTAGTGCACCTTGGCCCGGTACTTTTAATTTCTACATATAATTTGAAAACTGATAAAATAATCAATCTTGAGACCACCAATCAACAAAGTAATAAAAGTAACCAAAGACCAAAAATGAGCACATTAACATCAAGAAAGAAGAGAGAAAACTTTGATATTGCAGTATTTGTTGAATTATTTTAATTTAATAAGATTTTCTGCTAATGTACCAGAGTTTATAATAATATAAAACACCCAAACAACACATGATATATTGAACGGTCATTATCAATATGTGTGAAATACAAATTATCTGGCAAAATTTTGAGATCTTACACCATACCATATAAGACTGATAGATAAAATGTAAAATTCCTTATGCCAAAAAAATATGCATACTAAAACATAATTTAACAGAAATTCAGTGTTTCAGTGCTTTCTAAACAGAATATGTGACTTCTTTTCTGAATGTGATAGATTAGAACACGGTTTAACCATTCAGAGACTCTGAAACAATGTTGTTATTGGTCTAGCAAACTGACAGTGTAGAATTAAAATGCTCGTAGGAAACATTAACACCTTCAATTAACACCTTTACTAAGAAACAAAGATATTACACTAGAAACAAAGAAAGCGCTTTACAACACCATTTTCGTACCAACATTGTGTTATCAGTGTCAAACTTGGACATTGGATTCTAGAACAAGACATAAGATTAACACCACTGAAATTAAATGTGTGAGACGTATGATTGGAGTTAGCTTGAGAGACAAAATCAGGAATGAAGCACTAAGGAAACAATTAGGGATCAAGTCAACAATAGAATACATCCAGAAACAACAAGTTAAATGGTACGGCCACATAACCAAGCAGAAAGAACAAAGTATTATCCAAAAAACACTTAACAAACGATACGAAAACAGGAGACCTATTGGACGCACTCGTAAAAGGTGGATAGTGTATTAGAGACACTCGGAAATATAACAGCAGAAGAGGCAAATAGAAGGGCAAAAGACTGTACACTCACTCTCCCCTCAACACCGAAAGGTACATGACAGAAAGAAGAAGAAGAAGAAGTAGGAAACATGAAGAGTTCTCAGAAGATGACATTCATTAAACGTAAACAAACCATCACATTTGAACATCTCTAGAGAACTCTTCTATCCCTGAGGCTGCAAGGCAGAAAGGATTATAAAACAAAAAGAAGGAAAGAAAGAAAATGACTTAACAGCAATTGATTATTTTTAATTCAATTAACAGAAAGAAACCTCTACTTGCAAGTCACTGTCTACCAAACAAAAGAGATGCAGACTAAACAGAATGTTTGATAGCAAGAAAAAAACTCACAAATCAGTCTTAAGATGATTCTCAGAAGGTAGAGAATTTGTTACTGCGTTGAAAATTTATTTGAACTTGACATGATGCCCATTAAGAGCTTCATCAATTGATGACCAAAAGCACGAAAATGAATAATGATATATATATATGTATATATGTAAGTTATTGAAGATATCACTCCGATCTAACTTATAGAATCTTTAAAAAAACTATTGGTTTTAAAAATGTCTTTTAATTTGTATATCTCAGACCACACACTGCAGAAAGTTACTTAGAGGAATCAAAAAGTGAGACAGAATTTAATGTTGGAGGATTCCTCATCCATGACAGTTCAACCAACTTTTCCCAATATGAAGTAGTTTGTTGGCTCAAAACAAATCATGGTGAAAGTCAAACACATAACATGGATTCAAAGAAACACTTATTATCTGGTACAATTGAATATTTGAATGCCACTGAGCTCAGGCTCAAAATGGATGGTAAAGAGAAGACATTTGGCAACTGTGATGAACTGAGACGACACCTGTCAAATGAATTTGGTCAACAAGTATGTCCCCGAAAATGTGAGTGCATGGTTATTTGTACTTAGTTTCATTAATTTGATCAGAAAAAATGTAAACATTTTTTTATCATGAGTGCATACCTGTCAACCTGTTGAGACTAAAAACCATAAAAAAGTTATGAAAACCCATAAAAAATTTCAAGGGGTGCTCAACATCACACACCTTTTAAAAAAAGGTCCTTCAAGTTTGTTTGCCACCCTTTCTGACTCTGTCAATTAACAGTAGCCTGCTCAAATTCATAATCTGTTTTGCTAGGAGGATGTAAACATCCTCCTCCTATCTACGGCCTTGGCATCAGCAGGACATAATAAGCAATTTATTATTCTTAGAACCCTATTATTATATTTTTGGTGGAATGTATATTTATTCACATTTGTTTGTGAAAGTTTAGTTGTTTGTGCACGTTTACCCCTTACTTGTTGCTATGTGTAAATTTCATTATTTACCTTGACCCCCGCCCCCCCCCCCAATCCCTTTTACAAAAAATGGTTTGAATGACAACACCAAGCATCACAACATACTTCTTTATCAGATGTTTTTGTTACACACTGCTAATACATATACAAAGCTGATTTAGGCCCTAATATTAAAAAAATAGGTTGTATATCCAGGAAGCAGCCATCAACCCAGCCTTTTTTTAATGTAGTGATCTTCTAGGAATATGGACTTTTCTAGACTATGAATATATTATTTTCAAAGAATATGAACTGGATATAAATATCAAAAACCATGATAATCAGCAAAGACACAGAAGTACAAGAACTAAACATAAACATACATGGAGAAACTACAACTAGTAAAACATTATCAATATCTTGGACACAGCCACAAATGATGGCAGATGTGAAACAGAAGTTAAAAGGAAAATAGGAATGGCTTACAGTACCTTCAGTTACATGAGGAAAATTGTAACATCTAAAGAAATTACAGAGGTAGGAAGAGATACAAGTGGGAGAGTAACATCACAAGATGGACAGGTTACAGTCTATCAGAGTGCACCACCAAAACAAGACTACTTAAACTTAATTCAGATTTACAGAATCTTATACTGGTCAACTCCTTTGACCTCCAATATGTGAACACGATTTCTCTTCTCTAAATGTCAAATGAGTATTTTGAAGCCATGTGCCATCATGAAGTGAATAATTTTATTTACACAGATAGTAGATCAATTTGTTGCATCTATCTCTAAGATTCAATTGCATCTCATGTCCATTTCAACAAAGACAAATACAGTGCGAAATTCCATGTTCTTGAAGAAATTTCAGACATGAATTCTTAGTTTAAATAAGCAGTTGTAATTCTTTTTCATAAACAATTAGACATCCCAGCAGATGAAACCCAGAGTCTTGGTCCGAGCTCGCATGTGTGTGTGATATATAACTCTACAGTAAACACGTAATGTACAGAGACCCATATGTCCATTTATTCAGTTTAGAAACATTCAAGTAAAAATAACCAAATATCATGTAGTTATATCTTTTTAATAGTTTGCTTGTATTGCTGATGTATTTTGTTTGTTTCCCTACAGATTCTAGAGTGGCAGATATCAATGATGATTTTCAAGTGGAGGTAATAGAGTGTTATGAAGATCCAGCAGGTAATGAAAATGTTCAGAGTGAATATTCGACTCCACTTCCTGTCATCAAAGGTGACTTGACATATATAAAACGGATACCAGGTATCATTAACTTGTGAAAACTCTGATTTGAATTCTAATTGTTCTATTCATTGCCTGTTCAGTAGCACAAAATTAATTGTTCAGTTGCGTATGCATTTGCAGGAGGTAATCTAGTCCATTTGTTAGTGTTCTGACTTTCTAATCAGGTAGTCTGTGGTTCAGTTCTACTAGAGGTTGGAGATGAGTGGGTGACAATTTTTGGACCATGAGCATGCTCTTGAGTTCACTTAGTCTATGGTAATTGGTACTAGAATACATTTTGCAAAGTAAAGATGATTGCTTTATGTTGACCACATCAATCCGAGAGTGCTATTGTTATGAAATTTTCTTTCCAGAAAGTAATCTACTTTATGGATGCTCTGAACTCACAATTCTAGATGAGTTTACCTGATGGTTTACCCAAGGACATGTTAAATTAACCTTAGATATCTTTTGCCCATCGTTGGACATTTTACAAAATATGAATGAATAGGAGACTGAACCAAAATTGTTTACCTTATGGTAAATAATTACAAGTAAAAAAAAAAAAGAACAAAAGCTGGTTTTTAAACTGCTGGTCTACAGTTAATAAATACACAGAATAAGTGTTTCTACCAAAAGCCTATATCAAGATTGAAATTAACAGAGCTATTTGTAGTTCTCTGACTGTTACCTTCCATGTTTGTTCATTCCTTTCTTGATAAAGACTGTTTGGTTGAAATGTTAATTCTGTGTATTTGTTCAACATGAAACTGCAATTCAACCAATGTTTTAAAAAATAATTTTTATTCTGTATTACATGTAACTATATGCCTTCTTCTATTAGCTTCAACATGTTGTTTTGTCTCTTTATATAACCAAAAGATACCAGCTTTCTCATTATAATGTTGTTTCTTGCTAATGTGTTGTCAAAGCCCGAAAAGGGATCAAAGAGTTGTTACCTGCCAGACATTGTAAGAGACAACTAAGGAGGTTTGAGGGAAATAGTGGGCTGTATATCTCATAGAGGGTGATAAATTGACTCATAAATCATGCTGAAGGTAGATCTGTCACGCTGAGGGCATATTAAGGTAGATGTCATGTCTTCAGCATATTAAGTACTTAAGCGCATTATCTTGTCAGGCTACTTTGTTTTTTCAGCAGAATTTATAATAGTTGCTAACAGTGGTTTTTTTTGGGTAAAGTGATGCCCGTTATCAGGGCAAAGTGTTGCATTCAAAATGTATGGGAAAAAAAATACTGATGTCATGAGGAAGTTGCTGATGCCGATCTACTAAAGCAAGAAGAGATAAATATATATGGTTATAATGATCATCCAACCGTACAAAGACATTATTAGCTTTAGAACAGAATGTAAAAACTATTTTTTTACCCAAACTTTTTTTTTCCAGATTAAAGTTACAAACTAGGTCTATTTATTTATTCAGATTAAAGTTACAAAGCTAGGTCTATTTATTTATTCAGATTAAAGTTACAAAGCTAGGTCTATTTATTTATTCAGATTAAAGTTACAAAGCTAGGTCTAGGCCTATCTACCGGTATTTATTCAATCTATTCTTAGCACACATTTACACACTGCCAATGTGATAAACCTGTAATAGTGGTGATCTCTGGGTAATTGAGAGCTTAAAATGCCTGTCCCACAATGTGATCAGTTCCATCATTTGCAAAAATTTCACTAATTTGGATAAAAATGGGGCAAAGTGATTTTTTTTACATATGTTCATAAATTCTCATTTTAATTTCTACACATAACTGTCATCATCATTAGGTACCATGCCAGCTAGCGTAGGTGGTCATGGCTCTCCACAGCTCTCTGTCCACAGTAGTATGGATCAAGATCATTGTTTTTTCACTGCCATGCCAGGTTGTCAAACTGTCTAATTTTCTCACGTTGTCGCCCTCTGTCTCTGTTGCCTTCAATTTTGCCTGTTGTGATTATGTTCTCCAAACCTGCCTGTCTCATAACTGTATGTTTTCAATAGCATCACTAATGTAAGATGGATGGATAATCTATACCCCGATAGCAGTTTGGTCTCTCATAGTTAAGTCTAATTGTCAGAGTACGCTAAAATGCGAAAAGTGTGAGACTTTGTCCCCAGCTATATTAACCCTTTCGCTGCGGAGGTATCCTTAAGGATATGATGATGGATTGCTGCTATTTTGCTGAGATCTTCTTCTTCTTAGTTTCCAAGGAAAACAATTCATCCAGATGCTTTATTATGTTTCCAGACAGATTTTTTCCCTGGGAAGCTAAGAAGAGGAGGATCTCCACAAAATAGAGGTGGCTTTTACTCATATCGCAAAGAATACCTCCTCAGCTAAGGGTTAAGTCTGAAAAGTAAGTGAAATAACACAAAGCAAAAACAAAATATGGATCAGTGATGATGATTTGGTGGTCTCTATAAAAGATTATGCTTGTGATGACATGATGATTTAGTGGCCTCTAAAGTATAGAAGACTACGCTTGTGATGACATGATGATTTAGTGACCTCTAAAGTATAGAAGACTACGCTTGTGATGACATGATGATTTAGTGACCTCTAAAGTATAGAAGACTACGCTTGTGATGACATGATGATTTAGTGGCCTCTAAAGTATAGAAGACTACGCTTGTGATGACATGATGATTTAGTGGCCTCTAAAGTATAGAAGACTACGCTTGTGATGACATGATGATTTAGTGGCCTCTAAAGTATAGAAGACTACGCTTGTGATGACATGATGATTTAGTGGCCTCTAAAGTATAGAAGACTACGCTTGTGATGACATGATGATTTAGTGGCCTCTAAAGTATAGAAGACTACGCTTGTGATGACATGATGATTTAGTGGCCTCTAAAGTATAAAAGACTACACTTGTGATGACACAAGTATTAAAGTCTATGCTCATGATGACAAGCATATTTTGATGATATTACTAAAATCACACAAGTTCTTTGTGAATATATTTCAGATAAAAATCCACTTGTAGCAAAGTATGAAGTGTTTTTAAAAACAGATAAAATGATGCTGGTCGACCTACAGTCTGAGGACGGAGCATATGCTAAAGTAAATATTTGCAAATTATTTGTTTGTTTCTACAAGCAATAGGTAAATATGTTTCTTAACAGTTAAAGTTTCTACAACTGATAGATAAATACATCATTTGACAATGATTGATTAGTTTCTATAGGTTAATATGTAAATTGATAGTTTGACAATTAGTGTTTGCTTCTATAGATAAATACTGTGTATTATTATGTATAAGCAGTGTGCCACTTTTCTTTAACAAAAGTGACCAAATTCTTGATTCCAATTATCACCTGAATTGAAATTATATCAATAAATCGATTATAACGATTCAATGAAAACTTGTAGCTCTTATAAAAATTATTGCCATCAAATATAGGTATGTTTATGAGGTCATTACCTGTAAAATATTTATATTACACAGAGAAAGTAGAGAAATGGTGCATGAGATGCTTATATACAACATGCTTATATCTGAAATTGTGTCTATTCTATAAACTTGACTGTGTTTTGCAATTCATACAAACATCTGTAGAGGTTTTCTTCCACTGTTGTTTCTCTGGGCCAGTATATTTGTCTCAGCATTCCATATATTGGACATTCCTGAATAATATTCTCTGCATTGTGAGATGCCTGTCCACATATACACTTGGATGTGCTGCCAATCTTGAACTTTGTATACATGTGGTTGCAGGGCCAGTTGTGTCATATCCAGCTTACAGCCACAAATTAGTCCTGATTTCCATTCTTTTAGGAATGCTAAAATATCAAACTGGATTATTTTTAAATTTATGGTAACAGAAAGCTGATCAAAGCCTTGTTATTGCAAGCTATGATTTTCAGATAAAGTTATGAAATAAGTGAATTACTGTGAGTGGAGTTTATGGTGAGAAAAATAACTAAATGCAAATGTAAAAAGTGGTTTTTCAAGTCTGATCTCTTTTAGATGCTTTTAAAAAAAATAAAAAAATTTTGACCTATTTTTGACTTCGTCTTATTGTTTTTATTACTAACAGTCTTTCCGCGAGGGACTTGAGACACTTCTTAAGCTGAGCCGCATCAATGATAAGAAGTTCCTTAAGTTCTACAATATGGTATTAGATGTACAGTTTTCTGTACTCATGGAGTATGCACCAGAGCAAGATGTTTTGACCTACGTTTGCAATAATAAACCAAGTGTGGCCCATATGTTGCATATCATGCAGCAGATTGCTGAGATCCTCTTAATTATGGTAGGATATTCTAATTGAAATTTTAATAAGTTTGCATTACTTATAGCATGGTTTTGATATGATAGATGTCATTTTTGAAAACTTTTGATAATATTTCGAGGTGTGGTATGTGACATCATTATTCCTTATATTTATCCATATTTGTTTAGTATGCTTATTTTTATAATGTATGTTTCATATACTTTGGTTACATTCATTATTTTAAAAGATGGAAAGCAGAGATAGAAAAATAATAGCTGCAAAAATAATTTTTATAAGACTCACACAAGGTAAATTCCAAGGCTTCTTTATTACCCTGAGGGTTGTGCAAAAACAAAACATGTATTTTTTTTTATTGACGCTATCCCTGTCTTTCTCATGCTAATCATCCATATTCAGTTTGACATATTTGTCAAACTTGTTTATTTCAGGACAATGCTAAAATTTTCCATGGAAACTTGCGGCTAAGAAAGTTTATGGCTTTCCCTACAAATTCAGGTTTTGTTAGCATCAAACTTGGGGATCCTGGAATATCTTCCTTTCATGACACTTTGCCTCTGAAACATGATGATAATATTGAAAGGTATGAAGGAGTGAATGTTTGAAATATGATGATAATTCTGAGAGGTATATATATGAATGAGAGTATGGGAAAAGATCAATTAATCTTTTATTAATTAACCCTTTCACCACTATACGATTTTCCTATTGTCAATAATCCTCACCTTTCTGGGAAACAATATCTTCATCCATTAAATACCAAAGAATTCTTTGGAATTAGAATAATAAAAATAATTTTCCTTGAAAATTTATGCCATTGTTACAGATTAAAATAATATTCACTAGAAACTTACTGCATGGCCTCTTGTTGTGAGCACCAGCGGAACAAAAGATCAACTATGTCTACTTCTGATTCTTATGTTATCTGGATGAGTAATGTTAGTTTGCAGTCATGATTTTCTTGTCGAATGAGTTGCATAGCATCGGGCACATCAAGTCACACAGTAGCTGAAAATACATTCAGTCTGCCGCATCAGTGCGCCAATCATGTGCTAATGGTTAATTCTCAATCGCTTATGATCACTATTATTTTTATGTGATGGGTATCTTTGGTCTATTAAAAAATTGGTAGCATATCCTATCCAGGACATAGCTATCAACCCAGCATTTGTTGGCTGTGGTGATTTTCTAGGCAATATAAATACGTTCAGTAGGTTGCCATTGCTTTCTGAACGGTCCGGATGCACAATTGCCTGTGGTGAGGATCGAACTTGGTACCTTTGCCGTCACAGACACGCTCTGTACCACTTCGCCACAGAGCCGGACAAAATTTATTTAGCTTTCTTAGGTCTATAGTCATACAAATATATTTTCTGACCTTAGTGAATTGCAGGAGTATTGATAGAAGTCCAGGCATATATCTAATTTTTACAATGAGAAATGCCTAGTGCATTCAAGAATGTATTCCCTCATCTTTGATATGTTCCATTCATTCACATACTGGGAATGCAAAAGCGTGAGAATACCTAATCCGAAATCAACAGAGAGAATTAACTGAAGAAGGACAAGAATTCACTGCTCAAGTTGTGCAGCACTGTAGATTTAATTGCTGTGAGGCCTTGCTTGCAATGTTGTATGTTTGCTCAATGTATTTGTATGACAGGTTGCAGATCAAAAGTTATTTCAAGATAACATAGTCATGTCACTGAGTTCAATGTTTTTTACATCAAAATTAATGTTGGTTAGATCAACCTTCATGATACAATTATAAAAGAGGCACAGAGAAAACCTAATTTACTTTCATGGGATGGATATTGTCATTTCCACTTGTACCATTAAACATGGAGGGGGGGAGGGTTTAAAGTTGTCTGTCTTTGGCCATTCAACCGTGTCTCTTTAGGGTTTCTTTGTCTCCACTCATCTAGCTCTTGGTCTTCCTCGTGCCTTGTAACCTGATCTTCTGCGGTTGTATGCACGAAGGGCTGGTTGCATTGGTTTTATTCTCATGAGGTGGCAAAACCACCAGGTTTTCTGTGTGATGTAGTCAAGAGTCAGTCACAGGATGACTACCATCTGCTAAAAAGACAAAAACATGTCATCATATTTTGACTCAAGTCAGTACACAATAGATTAAGTACGGTAGCTATATGTAAACAAAATTCAAAATTGGTAACCCTGCAAAGTGTACATGTAGTCAAGCAAACTAAACTACAGAGCATATCCAAGAATATGCAAACTTTAACACATTTAGGTACACATACTGGTCTTCCAATATGCCTATGAATGTTAAATTATAAGGTACAAAACAAGAAATGGAAAGTACCATCCAATTATACAATTGCACTGCAGATATTAGACATAACTAGTCTAATTAAAGAATTAAAGAAAAGGAAGTTTTCATCTTATGAAATAGTTGTGATTTTGTTTCCATTTTTTGTGCTAATGTTGATATTATTTTTCATCTTTTGTTGTAGTTTTGTCTTTATGCTTGTATCGTCTGAGGTGCTTCAGTGTGGCAACCATGGCTCTGACATCTAGTTCAGGGTGCAAAGAATAGGGCCACTGTCTTCTTTTCAGACATGTTGTAGGAAGCAACTAAGGAAAGTTAGGGGGATATGCTGACATCCTGTCACCTGTGAAAAAAATCATCGTCACATCATGTCTCAATTTCTTACTTTGTCTTCTAATAAATAATACCCATGGATGTCAAAGATATTCAGGCCTGCAGACTTTTCATCTTTGCTATTTTATGGCAGACCCCTAGGTGATGGGGAATGCTGAATGTGCCATCACTGTGGATGGATCAACAGATCTGACAGAAGAATTATGAGATAGTTGGCCCAAAAGTATGCTGTGCTTCTGGCAGAATATGGTAATCTTGGGATACTGGCACAATGGAATACCTTTCTTCAGGGACTAAATATGCATCCATAAACCTCCTTTACATGACCAAATAAATTCAAGTAGGAAGCAAGAGGATAAATAAAAAATTCTTGAGACCAATAATTGAACCGGTCCAGTTCAATTCCTGTTGGTCTCAAGAATCTTTACACAACCATAGCTTTGAGACTTTATATGACTCCGGGTGTTGGCTCAGTTACACAACTTAAAGGAATCTGTGCTTTTGTCAAAATGGCTTTTGTCTGTCAAGAGCTATCTGCCCAAAGCTAAAGGGACTATTTCATCATCATCACCATTTTCTGAGGTGGTTATGTTTTTATTTTTGTAAATTCTGTTTTTATCTGCTGTGGTAGTTGTGTTATTATGTTTGTATTTACTGTAATGTTATATATGCTGCTCTATCTATTTACTGTTAATTTCCTGTTTTAGAACACCGTGGCTGTCACCAGAACGTAGACAAAATCTGAAGAAAATTACTTCTGGATCAGAAGTATATGCTGTGGGAACAGTTTTGTATGAACTGTTGAATCGGAATGATCAGTTTCATGAGCTGTTTAATCTTGGGAGAGACAAAAATGTAAGATTTCTGTTTTTATGAAGTCGTAATCAAACTGTAATTATCATGTTTGATTTTCAGTTCTATATTTCTTCTTTTTCTTAGTTTTGTGAACCTTTTTTTTTGTGCATAATTCCCTTCCACCAATCTCCATACCTGGACTAAGTTCTCCAATTTCTTGAATGACTTCCTCTGTATTGTTCATCCTTCATTTTCTTAGTCTTACTGTCTTACTCCTTGTATTTTATTTCAATAAACAATTTTATCATTCTGATACTTCTGATTCATACTCTCCATTTTCCTCTTGATATTATTTAATTATTCATTTCTATCTAAGTATTTTATCACCAAGCCCATTATTATCTACACCGAGAATAGCTTTAAACATATAGAAGGAATGTCAGGATTCGAGATCAGTGGGAAAATAATAAACAACCTGAGATATACAGATGACACTGTCATTTTAGCAGAAAGTGAACAGGAACTACAAATACTATTAGATAAAGTCAATAAATCAAGTAAAGAATATGGATTAGATGTAAACATCCAAAAAAAACAAAAATCAAGATAATCTGCAAAGTCATAGAAGAACAGGTGCTAAACATAAAAATACAAGGAGAGAAACTACAACAAGTAGAACAATATATCGGACGCATAATGACAAATAATGGCAGATGTGAAAGAGAAATTAAAAGGAGAATAGGAATAGCTTAAAGCACTTTCAATGACATGAGGAAAATATTAAAACCTCTAAACAAAGAAGCAAATAATGAGAATTATAAAATACTACATCTATTCTGTATTAATGTATGGCTCAGAGACATGGACAATCATCATGTGACATATTCTTTCTAGAACATGGTTATGGATTCTCTGAACACTCAGTAATTCTGGGCAAGTTGACCTGTTGCAGCTAGAGACGTTTAAGCAATCGGATATATCACTGCACCATCGTCATCTTGGACGTCCTCTTCCCCTGTTGCCGTTAACTCTTCCTTCAGCTATTAATCTTTCCATGTTGTTATGTTTCTTTATATGACCAAAAAAAACACAGCTTTCTTGTTAAGATGTTGTTTAGGAGCCAGCCTCTTCGACGTTTATTGATCTTAACACTTCTTTATTTGTCTTTGTAGCTATCCATGTTATATGTAAACATTGACAATACACAAACAATTAGAAGACAGAATTGATGCCTTTGAGATGTGGATATATAGAAAATAGGGAGAGAATCATGGAAAGAAAAAATAACAAAGAGATTCTAACAACGTATTGTATGAAGAATTATTAAAGGAAATAAAAATCAAACAAATAAAATATTTTGGGTATATTAAAAGGCATGTCACCTTGTTGAAGACCTTACTTGAGGGTAAAGTTGAAGGGGGGCAATCAAGAGGGAAGCAGAGATACAAGTTGTAGAGTAACATCATGTGATGAACAGGTTACAGTCTAGCAGAGTGCAACACCAGGGGATGTTGGAGTTATGTTGCAGCCAGCCGTTGTTGCGAGGACAGCACCTAATGATGATCATCTAAGGATCTGACAGTCCATATTCTGATAACAACATTCTTGAGTTTTTAACTCTTTCAGGACCTGAGTATTTTTAGGTTTGGACCAGAGTAAATTTTAAGTGTAGAAAAATTTCCTTACATGTGTTCTTCATTGTATCCCTTGACATACTAATATTGATAAATAGTGTATGTGTAATATATCATTGGAAAGGGGAATGGATACAGAATATGAATATATAAGTACATTGATGATATTTGATTACTTCACAAGATTAGAGTTATTAAAACACAAAAAAAGAAAATGAAAATGTAAATTTATTAGTATAAATATTGTGACTTACCCAAATGTATCCATACTTATCATTGATTATATCCATTTGTCAAGAATGTTTACACAAGTATATTCAATTCTCTTAATTATGCATTTTATTTGATGAATTTCTATCAATAAATGTTAAAGTTATGTTAATTTTTCTGAATGACACCAGAAGCAATAAAAATATGAAAATATTTCAGGGGTAGAAAAATTTCCTTACATGTGTTCTTCATTGTATCACTTGACATACTAATATTGATAAATAGTATATGTGTAATATATCATTGGAAAGGGGAATGGATACAGAATATGAATATATAAGTACATTGATGATATTTGATTACTTCACAAGGTTAGAGTTAGTAAAACACACAAAAATAAAATGAAAATATTAATTTATTAGTATAAATATTGTGACTTACCCAAATGTATCCATACTTATCATTGATTATATCCATTTGTCAAGAATGTTTACACAAGTATATTCAATTCTCTTAATTATGCATTTTATTTGATGAATTTCTATCAATAAATGTTAAAGTTATGTTAATTTTTCTGAATGACACCAGAAGCAATAAAAATATGAAAATATTTAGGGGTAGAAAAATTTCCTTACATGTGTTCTTCATTGTATCACTTGACATACTAATATTGATAAATAGTGTATGTGTAATATATCATTGGAAAGGGGAATGGATACAGAATATGAATATATAAGTACATTGATGATATTTGATTACTTCACAAGGTTAGAGTTAGTAAAACACACAAAAATAAAATGAAAATGTTAATTTATTAGTATAAATATTGTGACTTACCCAAATGTATCCATACTTGTCCATGATTATCATTGTTGATATCCATTTTTCAAGAATATTTACACAAATATATCCATTTTTCTTCATTATGCAGTTTAGTTGATGAATAAATATCAATAAATGTTAAAGTTATGTACATTTTTCTGAATGACGTCAGAAGCAATAAAAATATGAAAATATTTACATCCAGTCACGGCTTTATTATTTACAAGTTTTTATTTGTTACAAATGAGATCATCTTGTGTGATATTCCCTAAAGCATGATTTAGCACACAGATGTGGCTTATGTGAACATCCTATGCAGTAGTAGCTACTGCGCTTTCGTATTTGCTTAGTAGCACAATGAGCACATTGCCTGTCTTTTCCACCGGAGTCAATGAGATGGGTGGTTCCCTGATACCTTTCAAGCTCTGTATTTACTGTTTTTCTTCCTGGCTTGGACAATAAAGCAGCATCAATGTTATTAGGTGCCTCTAATTCAAATAAACTACATAGCTCCTCTATCAATATGTCCTTGAAGTTTGAAAGGGGCATAGGCTTCTCTGTGCAAGGGCGGCTAAGTGTGTATAAAATGTGGGCGTTGAGTTGTGTTATTTCCAACACCCACATAAATACTTTTTTCCACCACTTTACTGTTTTTCTTGTGTGGTTTCCATAATATGAAATCATCTGATCTACTCTATCACATCCATTCATTGACATATTGTAATTATGAATGGGTGATGGTTTCCAGACTTCGCTCCTACCCTCAATTCTAATTTCACATGTTGCGCTTCCACATGTTGTTACCAGTTGGCAAGGTTTCTTCGATTTTTTATCTCTCCAGCTGACACACATAACTTTATCTTCATCATTTATGAACCATTTTGGTTGATTGACAGCTATTTTCTTATTCTTCATTTCTTGTGGAAACCCTCGTCTGTTCGCATTGAGAGTTCCAGTATAATGGTGATTTCTCTGCCGCAGAAACTGGACAAGAGGTAAGGACGAATAATACCTGTCAGCAAACAAATGGTGATGTCCTGTGATGCCTTCTAGTAGTTTGTCAAAAATTTTGACAGCATGGGTAGACTTTGTATCAGTTTCCAGCCTGTATGTCGTGTCCGCACCAAAATATACCAGCAGGTTGAAAACATATCCGGTGATGGAGTCGCAGAGTCCGTATGATTTTATATGATATTTTTTTGGCTTGCTTGCATTATATTGCTTGTGCCTAAACCTTCCCTTGTGGCCTATAACCATCTCATCTATACATATGTTTTCAGAAGGATAGAATGCATTCTGAAAGCTTGCAACTAATTCATTTATGAACGGCTCTATTTTAATTTTACCCTGTGCATCAGCTCCAGCCGCATGAAGCATTGATTGGTAAATCAATAAAAATTTGGTCCTGCTGAAAATTGATCCAAACCAGGGGCTACTTCTGTGTGTTTTTGTGGACCAAAAATCTTTTATGGAATGTTTGGGGTCCAAACCCATGTTTATCAGGGTGGCGAGAAACTTCATAAAAATATTTCGGTCGAGCGCAGTCCATTTTGAATAAGTAGAATATTTCCTTCGAGGTGTATTCATTTCCAATTTCTGCTGGGCATAAGAGTTTACATTGGCTATTAGATTGTCAATTATTGGTTCTGTCATCAAGGATAGTAAACACTGGAGAGGTGAGGCATTTTCAGGAAGGCCAAGTTTGCAGCCAGAATGTATCTGTCTGAAGTGAGACACTCCTATACTCTCTCCTTCTAGGGCTTCACGCCACACAGCATCAGTCCTAGGCCTACCTTGTCGATCTGTGGAAGTATGATTCATAGGCCTACTTGTAGCATTAGTAGGCCTAGAAGTACCAGCTAAATCCTCTGAATCAGTAGATTCATCACTACTATTAGATGCTTCTTCAGAGGAACTAACATTACTTGATCTGATGCAAGCTGTTAAATTTTTTATAAAACCTACACCAGTATGCTTTGGTTTCTTACCTTTCGACAAGTCACTAGGCCTATAATCACTATCGGAATCATCATTATCAGATTCACTAACTAGCAAGCTCTGAAACATAACCATAGCTTGTTCTGCACTGTATCTAGAAGAAGTGGGCGTTGCCATTTTTTTCAGAAATAAAATTTACAGAATATGTCGATCACAAATCTTCTTGTACACACCACATGTGTTTCGGTACCGGTTGTAAAACGGAAGAGGATCTTTCCCGGATGTTCAGAGGTTAACATAAAAACTTGAACTGGGCAAAACGAAATATAACTGATCAATATATGATCGATCTAAGACGTTGATCAAATCAAAGCCAGTATACTGGCGATTGGTCCTGTAGACCCACAGTATAAAGCCAGTATACTGGCGATTGGTCCGGAAAGAGTTAAGTTTAGGTCTAATCTTGTTGACCATCATGACTGTCTTCTTGAGAGCATAATGTGGTAATTTTCCATTTGTTTCCCCAGCAGTATAAATATTACAAGCAATTTATAATATTCCAGGAATATCAGTGTATGCATGTAACATAAATATATTGATATGCAAACAACACTGATTGCCAAAAGTGAGAAATACCTAAAAGAAACACCATATTAGTAGCAGAAAGCAAAGACAGAGGCAACATTCCCAAAAATAAGAGTCTACAGAGTAATATATCCCTATTATTTGAGGTGAGAAAGAAAGAGCTACATAACATTGATTCTAACATAGGGATATGAGTCGTGGACAAAAAGTAAATAGGATAGTGAAAATTAGAGGCAAAATAGATGTTAATCTATAGAAGAATGCTGAAAAAGTACCATGGACAGCTTGAAAAATGAATGGGGAAGTGTTGTAAGAGTCACGTGTGAGATGGTGAAGATTTACTTAGTAATGTCTGGAAAATGTGTTCGTTTTTGGACATCTTGTGACATAGATGTCTAGTGAATATAGTTACACTGTGCAAGATTGAAAGCAAGAGAGACCAAGAGCAAGTGTGAGAAAATACTCAACAGTTTAACATCATGTCATAGCAAAGAGTCAATAGCGATACTGATAAAGGATGCTTGAAATAGAGAGTTGTAAAGATTCTTGATTGTTTAAGCCAGTCGGCATAGCACCTGATTATGATATCCAATTCTTAATTCACAAATATGAGTAGGTCTAGTATTTTATAAAACAATTTACGACAAATCTATCAGGTTCATTCATTCTCACCAGTAAGAATATAATGAATTGACAATGAAACCACATAAATTCTGAAATCATTTTTAAATATTTTTTGTTCTTGTTTTGTTTGTTATAATTCATTAGTTTTTTGTGAATAAAATGTCTTTACCACTTTATTATACGACTGGTATCACACACACACACACACACATATAAAAATTACACCAATATATGCAGTATTCAATTATTTATTTATATGTGCAAATATTATTTAAATATCTCTAACAACAAAAAAGTTATATAATTTTCAGAAAAGGGTACCAACAATAACACCAATTCTCAAAAAAGAATTGAATTCAGCTGCATGGGAAAAGTTTGGTTTTTTATTTACAGTGTGCTAAAAGTTAAGCAAATGGGTAATGTTTTTGGATTTTCCTTTTGTGCCCATTATATACCAACTACCATTGAATTCTGATGTGTCGAGTCATTGGCGTTAATAAAATGACAACAGTGCATTTTCTCTGAACCACATCCTGCTGGAAATCTAGTAGGATCATTGTCCTGCTATAAGTGAGATCTGGTAGGAGTTTGAGAATGAATGAAAAAATATATATATCCACTCATAGCAGGATCTATTTCACTTCAATCCAAGTATTCAATCTCAATGTCACTTCAATCCAAGTATTCACAATCTATGTCACTTCAATCCAAGTATTCAGAATCTATTTCACTTCAATCCAAGTATTCAGAATCAAATGTACCACGAGTTTTATCTCAGTTTTTATAAGTTAAATCATATCTTTTTTTTTGCATTTGCTCTCAAACTCCCACTGGATCTATCTTGTAGCAGAACAATGATAGTACTAGATTTCCAGAAGGATGTAGTCTAGGGAAATGACAAGTTTTATGTTGATGTTTAAGCCAATGGTCTGACACATCTGACTTTGATGTAGTAACTAATATGTTCAGTATTTTTAGCATTTCCAAGAATTATGGATATCTGTAACCATATCGATAGTAGGCCAGCTGCATGAGAGAAATGGTTCCCATACCGTACACTGAACATCAACCTGAAAGCTAATCACAGTCAAGCATGCTTGACATTTTTTGTCACTAGATATTGCTATCGACATAGCTACAGACACCCTTGATTATAACATTTTTTGTCTAATTTCATCTTCATTTTATGTTTTTAGATACAGACATACCTTGAGGTAAACAAACACTTGCCACAACCAGTATTTCTTTCTGAATGTTCTGAGGATTCATTAATTGATGATCCTGAGGGACAATCATTTGTACCCAAGGCTAAAAGTGTTCTTAACAAGGTGTGGAAAATCTGTTTGAAATGTTGGAACGAGGATGAGGAAGAGAGACCAGCCGTATCAGTTCTGTATAATGATATAAAAGGTAACCATCAGAACTTTGTTAGATCTGTGTGTAATCATGGCGAGTGGTTAACTTTGTTAGATCTGTGTGTAATCATGGTGAGTGGTTAACTTTGTTAGATCTGTGTGTAATCATGGTGAGTGGTTAACTTTGTTAGATCTGTGTGTAATCATGGCGAGTGGTTAACTTTGTTAGATCTGTGTGTAATCATGGCGAGTGGTTAACTTTGTTAGATCTGTGTGTAATCATGGTGAGTGGTTAACTTTGTTAGATCTGTGTGTAATCATGGTGAGTGGTTAACTTTGTTAGATCTGTGTGTAATCATGGCGAGTGGTTAACTTTGTTAGATCTGTGTGTAATCATGGTGAGGGGTTAACTTTGTTAGATCTGTGTGTAATCATGGTGAGGGGTTAACTTTGTTAGATCTGTGTGTAATCATGGCGAGTGGTTAACTTTGTTAGATCTGTGTGTAATCATGGTGAGGGGTTAACTTTGTTAAATCTGTATGTAATCATGGTAAGTGGTTAACTTTGTTAGAGCTGTGTGTAATCATGGCGAGTGGTTAACTTTGTTAGATCTGTGTGTAATCATGGTGAGGGGTTAACTTTGTTAGATCTGTGTGTAATCATGGCGAGTGGTTAACTTTGTTAGATATGTGTGTAATCATGGCGAGTGGTTAACTTTGTTAGATCTGTGTGTAATCATGGCGAGTGGTTAACTTTGTTAGATCTGTGTGTAATCATGGCGAGTGGTTAACTTTGTTAGATCTGTGTGTAATCATGGTGAGGGGTTAACTTTGTTAGATCTGTGTGTAATCATGGCGAGTGGTTAACTTTGTTAGATCTGTGTGTAATCATGGCGAGTGGTTAACTTTGTTAGATCTGTGTGTAATCATGGCGAGTGGTTAACTTTGTTAGATCTGTGTGTAATCATGGTGAGGGGTTAACTTTGTTAGATCTGTGTGTAATCATGGTGAGGGGTTAACTTTGTTAGATCTGTGTGTAATCATGGTGAGTGGTTAACTTTGTTAGATCTGTGTGTAATCATGGTGAGTGGTTAATTTTGTTAGATCTGTGTGTAATCATGGCGAGTGGTTAACTTTGTTAGATCTGTGTGTAATCATGGTGAGGGGTTAACTTTGTTAGATCTGTGTGTAATCATGGCGAGTGGTTAACTTTGTTAGATCTGTGTGTAATCATGGCGAGTGGTTAACTTTGTTAGATCTGTGTGTAATCATGGCGAGTGGTTAACTTTGTTAGATCTGTGTGTAATCATGGTGAGGGGTTAACTTTGTTAGATCTGTGTGTAATCATGGTGAGGGGTTAACTTTGTTAGATCTGTGTGTAATCATGGTGAGTGGTTAACTTTGTTAGATCTGTGTGTAATCATGGTGAGTGGTTAATTTTGTTAGATCTGTGTGTAATCATGGCGAGTGGTTAACTTTGTTAGATCTGTGTGTAATCATGGTGAGGGGTTAACTTTGTTAGAGCTGTGTGTAATCATGGTGAGTGGTTAACTTTGTTAGATCTGTGTGTAATCATGGCGAGTGGTTAACTTTGTTAGATCTGTGTGTAATCATGGCGAGTGGTTAACTTTGTTAGATCTGTGTGTAATCATGGCGAGTGGTTAACTTTGTTAGATCTGTGTGTAATCATGGCGAGTGGTTAACTTTGTTAGATCTGTGTGTAATCATGGTGAGGGGTTAACTTTGTTAAATCTGTATGTAATCATGGTAAGTGGTTAACTTTGTTAGAGCTGTGTGTAATCATGGTGAGTGGTTAACTTTGTTAGATCTGTGTGTAATCATGGCGAGTGGTTAACTTTGTTAGATCTGTGTGTAATCATGGCGAGTGGTTAACTTTGTTAGATCTGTGTGTAATCATGGTGAGGGGTTAACTTTGTTAAATCTGTATGTAATCATGGTAAGTGGTTAACTTTGTTAGAGCTGTGTGTAATCATGGTGAGTGGTTAACTTTGTTAGATCTGTGTGTAATCATGGCGAGTGGTTAACTTTGTTAGATCTGTGTGTAATCATGGTGAGTGGTTAACCTTGTTATAGCTGTGTGTTTATGGTGAGAGGTACCCTGTTAACTTTGTTAGATCTTTTTGTGATAATGTTGAAAAGTTAATCTGTTAACTTTATTAGAGCTGTACTAGATAATGTACTTTCACTATCTATATTTTTTTTTAAGAAGTGGTCATTCTCAGACAGTGGTCATTCTCAACCACACCAGTTAGGATTACTATATTGAATGAAGATGTACTGAAGGTAGTGCAAATTTATAATATTTTAGTACATTAAAATAAAAAAGTAGTATCAAACTTTTTCTCAACATTTAGTACGCTGGAAAAGTGGGTTTGGAGCAACTAAAGCTAACTCTAAAGACAAAGATTATGATCTATCATGTCTGCATGTTTACTATCTTTTTCTTTACGGATCCAAAACTAAGAACATGCAAGGAAAAGACAGTCCTAGATACAAATGGCTAACGTAATCGTAAGTTTGTTGATCTTATCTGCAACTGCTGAAGATGTAGTACTTCTGGTACAGTTGCATAAAGTGCTGCCGGATGTAAAATTGTGTGTGCCACCCAATGAGAGCACGACCCATACAACCTCCTAAATAAATATCTTAACCCATTGATGGGTTATTATAGACAAGGGAAATAATTGCTGAAAATAACAAATGTTTGCCTACTCCTTGACATTGATTTCATTTTACTTTCTGCAAAAAAATGTAGTCTCATCTACCAGTATTGTACCAGATTTAGTTCAAGAAGAAGAAAAGCATTGTGTCATTGTTCTGTTGTTGTTGTTCGTCCATCACAAGTGATGATGACCATTTGTTACATCCACTTTTGAAAATTCAATTTTAGTTATGTCCTTGATTATGAGTTCGTAGATGGCTAATGAGCCCTGTTCGAGCTGTAAATGTCCTTGGACAGTTTGGACATGGAATAACGACTGTAGACGGATCTTCGTCTATCCGTGACTTTCTAGCTGCTCTCCGCTGTTGAGCTGCTGCATTTCTCTTCTTTTCACAAGAAAAGAATTTTCATTGTTCTATTGTGTAAATGTCATAACATATCCAACTTCAGTGTGGTAACTAATGCCTTCAGTGTTTTACCACTTCCACTAAATGGTGGATGCCTATAACCATATCGCTAGTAGACCTGCCATATGAGATAACTTGGTTCTAACCTGACAGCAAACTACAGTCAATCATGCTTGCCCTTTCTGCTGATGTAGGTATTGCTATCAACATAGCTATAGACACTCACAGTAGATGTTTAATCTCCTTTTTTGTGAGTATGGTGTCCACATTGCAAACCCATAAATTAGAACACTGAGTATGAGTACAAATGCCTGGTACACATGGCTGGTGGATCAATATTTTTGTTTCCCATGTCAACTTTGTGTTGTTCCAGGTTATTCTTGGCAACTTTACCAAAATTGACAGAAGTATTTCCTATTGGAATGCTTATTTCTTTGCCTAGGGAGAGATTTGTTGTTACTGTGGATCCCAGGTAGTTTAAACTATTTACTGACTGAAGTTGCAGGTTGTTCACTGTGATGTTTCATATTGTAACAATATCTGACAAAATAGCAGTTTTCTTGATATTTGTTGATAGCAACAACAAGTCACCAGTCCTTGCCAAATTAATCAAATCTAGCAATACGGTCTCATTTTGGAATACTAGGGCTACATCATCAGCATACAGAAGCTCCCTGAGAATAATCTCAGTTATTTTAGTTTTCGCTTTAAGGCGGGCTTAAACACACTTTACATGTTTTAAACATCTTAATTCTTGATTAGAAACTGGCCTCACAGCACGTGGGGGCATTCCCATAAATGCTCCGCGCTCTGTTCCAGCATGGTGTTTCGAGTCTAATGTCACCGAAACAGACGTCGACATCAGGGCATTACTCTGGCCCTTGCGACAGGTTTCTTTGTTGTTCCACCCACCCATGCCGTGCCCGCAACTAGTTCAAGCACAACGTCGGCCTGTTGGAACAACATGGTAACTGTTATCAAAGTTACGACTACGGGATTGTATAGATGATGTGCCATGAAGCTTCTATAAGAAGATAACCTCAATATAAAAGCATGTCATCTACTAAGGTTTTCTGTTGCATGGTTGGTTTGTCTGGTGAGACCCACAGACGCAACCGCTTGCGTGAACATGTTAAACAGAGGTTAAACGTGTTGCCATTATGTCTTGGGAAAATAAAGATGTCACCTATCGAGTTTTCAGAGGTATAAAACAACTGAGAAGAAAAAAATTAAGAGGGTTGGAGAAAGGACACATCCTTGCTTTTAGTTCCACAATTGACATCGAAGCTGTTAGATATACATCTATCAAACTTGATGACTGCCTTTATATTTTCATGGAGTGAGGAATTGAGTTGTAACAGCATTGGAGAACATCCAATGAACTTTAAATAGCTTATAGAGAGAGATGCTGTGCTTTGTTAACAGTGTTGAAAACTTTTATAAGGTCAACAAACACAAAAAGAGGACTAACCTGCTCTTTGCATTTGTCCTGAAGCTGTCTACGAGTAAAACTCATGCCTGCGGTAGATCTACAAGATCTGAACCCACACTGTGACTCTGGAAGTACACGCTCAGTTAGCTATTGCAGCCATTTCAAAATTACTTGAGTGATCACCTTCCCTACCTTGCTTAATGATATCCCTCTATAATTATTAAAATCACCCTTATTGCCTTTGTTCTTATATCCACAACTGTACATACTTTTCCTTCCTGAGCAGGTTAAATGGAGAAACTGCCTTTCCCATTTTACACTAAGCCCATCTAAGTTCTGTTGATGAGATCCAAGGGAAAGACACAGCCAGTATTCTTGGAATTGAACAGAACTACAGAACATGACAGATGATGGTTTAATACTGTCAACTGTTTTATGGTCTCCCTTCAGGGTTCAATACAGGGACGAGTGTCCAAATCACATGACAACATTCCAACTTTTAAATTTCATACACTATTGCAGAAAGCTTCTGTAATTTGGAAATTTTAAAAGTCATAACTTTGGATACCAATATATTGATTTGCGTGCATCACACTGGACATCCACCCCCCACTTAGTGTGTAGTACACATATCGTGTGATCAGGGGCTCTCATCGCGTAACACGTATAACATTTGATTCGTCAGTATATGCGTCTTTATCTGAATTTAGTTCCATTTAATTATGCTAGTTTTTTTTTCTGTATTCACTGATCCCTGTAGAGTACTCCCTTCTGATATGAAATATGATTGCAGATTATCATCAGTGCATTCCAGACAATTCAATAGTAGCTCCAACCCCCTTCTGAATAAACCCATCAGTGTAGCAACAGACAGTTCCAGTTAAGTGTTCAGTGATTTTGTATGTATATTTTGTTTCTCTTTCTGGACTGTTTCAATCTTTACTCTGATATGTGATCCACTCTCTTACCCAGAGGTGCAAAATGAAGCTGTTGACATTCAAGAAGATACAATTTTTGAGGCAATACAGAGTGTGGCTTATGATATGGGTATACTAAAAGAGGACTTGAAAAAAGGTATGTAGCTTATCTTCTAGTATTTCTCACACATACATATGTCTTATTTTGTAGTACCTCATACATACATATTTCTTATTTTGTAGTACCTCACACATACAGGTCTTATTTTGTAGTACGTCACACATGCATGTCTTATTTTGTAGTACCTCACACATACAGGTCTTATTTTGTAGTACGTCACACATGCATGTCTTATTTTGTAGTACATCACACATGCATGTCTTATTTTGTAGTACCTCACACATACAGGTCTTATTTTGTAGTACGTCACACATGCATGTCTTATTTTGTAGTACGTCACACATGCATGTCTTATTTTGTAGTACCTCTCACATACATATGTCATATTTTGTAGTTCCTCACAAATACATATTTCTTATTTTGTAGTACCTCACAAATACATATTTCTTATTTTGTAGTACCTCACAAATACATATTTCTTATTTTGTAGTACTCATATATACACATTTCAACCACTGTAATACCACACATATACACATTTATTCTTTTGTAATATTATACACATAGGGGCCTATCGCCCATGTGTTGTCGGGGCCTGAAAGGGGAGCAAAGAATAGCAATACTGTTATTCCATGCATGTCATACGAAGCGACTACGGAGGTTATGGGATGGAGTTGGCTGTCCCATTCCATATAGGGTCAGTGACCCAAAGCCATGCTGAAGTCGGATTGTCAGGCCAAAAGGCGCAGATATCGCAACAATGCTGTAAACCATGACACAACGCAGTCCGTTCTCCGGACTACATCCTGCTGATCTGCAGGAGTTTGAGAACGAATGAAGAAGAAGAAGAATAGGGGCCTATACATTTTATATATTGCCATATTTCACACTTAAACATTTAATATTTTACACCTATACCATTTTTTCAATTGATATATTTCACACATTCTTCGATTTATATATTTCACACCTGTACCATTCTTATTTTGATATATTTCACACCTGTACCATTATTCTCTTTATATATTTTATACTTTTATCATTCTTATATTGATATATTTCACACCTGTAACATTCTTCTATTGATATATTTCACACCTGTACCATTCTTCTATTTATATATTTCACACCTGTACCATTCTTCTATTGATATATATATCACATCTTTATCATTCTTTTATTGATAAATTTCACACCTGTACCAATCTTTTGTTGATATATTTCACACCTGTACTATTCTTCAATTATTATTTGTATTTATTATGTTTTATTTATTTATTACTATTCTTCAATTATTATTTTTATTTGCATTCGTTGTCAAACTCCCACCAGACATCTCTTAAAGCAGAACAGTGATCCTACAAGATTTCCAGCAGGTTGTTGCCCAGAGACCTGAAATGTGTTGTGTCACCTTTAATTTGTGCCAACACATCCGACTTCAGCATTAGTAACTAATACATTAAGTGTTTTTACCACTTCCAATGAGTAGTGGACATCTGTATATTGATAGTATAGCCGGCTAGACATACAAGAGTACTGGTTCCTGTACCTACCCACTGGTTGTCACAGCCACAGATGCCATTGATATATATTGATTGATCAATTGAATTAATTGGTATTACTGTTGGAGTTTACAATGAATATTGAATTTTTTAATTGTTCTTGTATAATTAATATCTTGTATAATTGAAGATATGCTGATGACACTGTTCTGATTGCTAAAAGTGAGGAATACCTTCAAGAATTAATGTAGTAGTCATAAAAAGTAAAGAAAAGGGCCTATTCCTAATTATCAATAAAACAAAAGTAATGATTATTTCAAAGAAATAAAAATACCACAACTTGCAAGATCAAAGTCAATGTTATAGTATTAAAACAGGTCCACAAATATTTAGGTACAACAATTACAGAAGATGGAAAAAGTTCAACAGAAGTAAGAAGCAGAATAGGGCAGGCAAAAACAGCATTTAGAAAACAGAAAAATATATTGTGTAATATGACCCTGTCATTAGAGGTAGGAGAGTTCTCCAGTGCTATATAACCCCCATACTAACATGGATGTGAGTCTTGGTCGATAAACAGGAAAGTGGGAAATTAGAGGCAGTAGAGATGTGGTTCTACAGAAGAATGCTGAGAATACCATGGACTGCCAGGAAAACTAATGTGGAGGTGTTGAAAGAGTCAAATGTGAGACGGACCTTAATCAATAATATAAGAAATAGACAATCTTCAATTTTTGGCCACTTTATGAGACAAGGAGTTTTGGAGAACATAGTCACAACAGGAAAGATTGAAGGCAACAGAGACAGAGGGTGACAACGTAATAAAATATTAGATAATTTAACAATCTGGCACGACAGGGAAACAGCAATGATCCTGATACTTAAATACTGGAGATAGAGAGCTGTGGCGAGCCAAGATTGCCTACGCCAGTTGGCATGGCACCTGATGATGATAATAAATTTATAGTGAATTGTTTTGTTCTTTCTTTATATATTTACAGTGAATTAATTGTTATTGCTGTTGGCATTTACAGTAAATATTGAATTGTTTTGTTGTTCTTGTATACATTTATAGTGAATTGTTTTGTTGTTCTTTTATAAATTTAAAGTGAGTTGTTTTGCTGTTTGTTTATAAATTTACAGTGAATTGTTTTTCCTGTTTAAATTTTTAGCGAATTGTTTTCTTGTCCTTGTATAAATATATAGTTTATTTTAAATTTTTTTAAAATTCATGTCTAAATTTAATGTGAATTGTTCTGTTATTCCTATAGTAATTTACGTAATTTTTTTTTATTAGCCCTGTGAAAATTTACATAAAGCTATTTTATTAGTTTTGGTGTTACCTATGTGTTGCTGGGGCCCAAACAGGAAGCAAAGAGCAGCAAGGCTGTGACTTTCTATACATGTCATAAAAGACGACCTGAAGATTTAGGGGCATGGTTGCTCATCAAATCACATATGCTCTGTTCATTCTAAGAATGAAGTAGATCAGTGTTTCTGATTGGTTGTTGGACGGCGAACGCATAACTCGAATGTTAAGTGTGCAATAGTATATTTCATTAGATCATAATACAGTTCTTAATTTAAGTCTATTATTGCAAAGTGAAACATGTCTATCACAATAGTAATGTATGTTTTAAAATAAATCTTCATATAATATACCTTCAACATCCAATGATAAATTACCATACTTTCTGTTATATCATTGCGCAGGCGCAAAGAGGTCAGGGGGCAACTATTATAGTGTGTCATGTGACGTATTCCTTCCAGAACGTTGTCTTCCCAATGAACTCTCTGAACCTCTCTCTGTCTTGGCGATGTGGCTTGCATTTTCTAGCGATGTATTCATGTTATCTTTAATGTCGTCAGTCCATCGTCTTCTTGGTCTGCCCCTTCTCCTCTTTCCAGGTACTCTTCCCTCCATTATTTGTCTTTCTAAACAGTTATGTCTCTTTATATGACCAAACAGGTGTAGTTTTCTTTTTGTTATTGTGTTTAGTAACCAACACTCTGAAATATTCAGTGTGTTTATAATATCTGAGTTTCTGATTTTATCCTTCCATGATATTCTAAGTATCTTTCTATTATAGTTCCTTACAAAATGTAAAATGTTCTGAATAATTAATTATATTATTGTTTTTTAAATGTCATAAACTGTATAAAAATCACTTGTTGTTGCTGAGTAATATATGGGTGTGTTTTGACCCACTTCAATTTTAGAATGAACAGAGTATAGCAGACCAAAGTGACTTAAAAGCTATGCTGAAATTGGATGTGTCAAGTTAAAAGCCGAAGTTATCAGGCATGCTGTAAACCATGACACAGTGCACTCCATTCTCCAGACTACTTCCTGAAAATCTGTATGCAATTTAGAACAAACACAGAGTCCTGTGAAAATTTACATTGAGCTGTATTGTTAGTTGTGCAGTCCAGAGTATCCAATTGTCACAAGCAAAACCATCAGACTAGCTATTTGATGCTGCCAAATCTGTCTGGGAAGCAGCATTTGAATGCCTTCCTGATTTGATGCTTATCCTTCAGCTTGTCTGACATGGGGATTCTGGTTTTATTTTAGCTAATCTCAACATATTAACTTTTGAGGTCAGAGAAAGATAGAAGCTCTATACTACAAGGACAAACATACAGTAAATGATCCTGCTCAACTGCTCAGTTCTTAAAGGAAATGGAAGTGTATTTTACATACACTAAGGAAGGCAGAAAATTGCATAACAAGACATGCATAGATATGTAATCCATAGGGATAGGGAAAACAGGAAATGCCTAGAATAACTTGAAGAAGACAGGCACTGAAAGTTATCCTTAATATTAGCATCATCAAGAAAAACCTGAAAAGGAAATCTAAGCGTAGACTGAATGAATATGTCCATAGGTTTTGTTATGAGGGCTTAGGGTTTGATTGATTAACGTGTCAGATTATGATGACATTAGTGTGTTTTCTAATATAAACTAACGTAATCTAGTACCAGGTAATGAACAAAAGAGAATGATGAACTTGCAAAACATATTTCAACACAAACTCCAGGCGAAATACTTGCCGACAGTATGTATTAAAATGGAAAGCAAAGAACAACTAGGATCAGTAAGTATTGTATAATAATTAATTAATTATTCTTGGGGTTTGATCACATATCACAGGCCTACTCATTATATGAAATTTGATACGAAATAAGGGAAATTTATTTTTCTTCCATATTATTACACTTGTTTAATAATTAATTAATCTGTCAATAATTAATTACTAATCAGTGGTTCGTGGTCGAGATTTTTATTTCAGTAGTGTTGCATGGGTGGGTCACTTAGTGGATGGGGGGGAGGGGGGCTCTCAGTATGTTAAAGCAAAGATTGCTGAATCCAGCAGCTGTCCTCATCATGACTTTAACACAATTGTGCATCTCTAATGGTTGGTTGGTTGCTGATCCAGCGGTCCATGGGCTCATGCCCTTTGACCCAATGCCATTGTGTGATATATGCATGTGTTTGTGAGTTGTTTTGTTCCATATAATGTGTTCCATTTATCTGGCCCTGAAGGGAGAAGCATTTTCCTGATGTCATCCAGCTTTGGACATTCAAAAAGGTGGTGGTCAAAGTTTATAATGGATGAGTGCACAGCCGGCACCCTGGAGTGTGTTGTGGTTGTATTCTGTTCAGGTGATTGTTAAGCTGTACATGTTGTGTGCGCAGTCGGAATATGATACTCTGGTCTTTTCTTTCCAGGAGGTTGATATTGTCTTTAGGATTTGGGCTGGTCATATATTTATAGATTTCCCTCCCAGTGTTTCCCATGGCCCATCTGTTCATCCAATTTTCTTTGTTCACAGATTTCAGAATCATTTTAACTGTGTGCATTGTTGTTTCTGTATAAGGCTGTTCTTGTTGTGCTCCCCTCTTTGCTAGTCTGTCTGCCTTATCATTGCCAGGTGTGTTTGAGTGGCCAGGAATCCACTGCATAACAATGTTGACATCATAAGATGTGAGCAGCTGGTTGGCATGGTGGTATATTTCAGCTAGCTCAGGTTTTCAATGTCCATCACATTCCAGTGCTTGGAGAGCAGACATAGAGTCTGTAAAAATAACAATGTTTTGGACTTTTGATGGGAAGGCATCAAATATGGTCTTCAGGTGGTACAAGGCAATTTCTAGTGCTGTTATTTCGGCTTCATAGTTAGAACATGTCTCCCCACAGGCATCAAACAACTCATCAGATGTTTTGTCTGGATATTCTATATAGACACCATAACCTGCTTTGATGATGGCTTTGAAGGCAGACCCATAAGTATAGACATGAATCCATTGTTCTGGGTAGGTGTCTATTGTTTTCTGTGTTGCTGTCATAAGACTTACTGGGTCGGAATGTTTCGTTGCATTATCTCTTAACTGTGTTTTAATTTCCGGCAATTTAAAACCTACGTGTGGTGGTAAACATTTTTCTACTCTTTGCAGTTCTTGTCTCTTGTCTGGAAGGTGATAACTGTCTTTTATTTCATTGACATGGCTCAGGACTGACTTTTGTTTTATTCTGTGGTTTGGTTCCCAGTTTTCTACAAGTTGTTTATTTGGGTGGTCTTTGTTCATTCTTTTGCTTCTTTCATAAGTCTCCATTGCAGCCATATCTCTCCGCATCTCAAGGGGTTCTACATTCGTATGTATTTCACATGCAGCTGTCGGTGTAGATCTCATTACTCCACTAATAAGATGTAGGGCATTGTTCTGCTCTCTGTCTAGAGATTCTATGTTTGCCTTGAAACATGTTGTGAGGAGTGCACTGTTGTATTCTAAAGCAGAACGTATGTAACCAAGGTATAGTCCTCTAAGGGTATCCTTGTCTGATCCCCAAGATGTGCCAGTGAGTCTTTTCAGTAGTTGTAACCGTTTACGTGCTTTATTTTTGATATTTTCTACATGTTTCTTGAGGGTGAATTAAACAGGTTACTAAAACACTTACCTTGCCTATTAATAAAAATATATAAAAAAACATACAACAAAACTAAACAGGACAATTCTCCACGTATCGGCTCAAATTGAACCCTTTTCAAGAGACAAACAACAGAAAACAACACAATAAAACAAATATGGTAGATGACTTTAGATTTCATCAAGCCCCGTCTCCATAATGCAGGGATGGCAACGCTAAATGGAGACGGGGCTTGATGAAATCTAAAGTCATCTATTTTGTTTTTTATTGTGTTGTTTTCTGTTGTTTGTCTCTTGAAAAAGGTTCAATTTGAGCCGATATGTGGAGAATTTTCCTGTTTAGTTTTGTTGTATGTTTTTTTTATATATACTTTTTTATATATTTTTTATTAATAGGCAAGGTAAGTGTTTTAGTAACCTGTTTAATTCATTTTGCTTGACTATTTTTTCATTAGGTTACTGCGGCACCATCCACTTTGTCGGACACCCTCTGACCATTTGGTTATTTATTCTTGAGGGTGAGCTGCCGATCAAGCGTGATTCCAAGATATGTGGGGTGTTCTTCTCTTGGCAATTTCTGTGTATCCAACCATAGACTGATATTTTCTTTGGCTACCTTTTGACATAACTGTTTAGAAAGACAAATAATGGAGGGAAGAGTACCTGGAAAGAGGAGAAGGGGCAGACCAAGAAGATGATGGACTGACGACATTAAAGATAACATGAATACATCGCTAGAAAATGCAAGCCACATCACCCAAGACAAAGAGAGGTTCAGAGAGTTCATTGGGAAGACAACGTTCTGGAAGGAATACGTCACATGACACACCTTATGACTCTTGGTAAAGATGGTATAGACAGTTTTCTCACAGTTTATTTTTATCTTCCATGTTTGACAGTATTCATGTAGTCTTCTTAAATCTCCATTTAGTCTTTTGGCAGCACTTTCAACATTCTCATGGCTCTGCCATATTGTTAAGTCATCAGCATAGAGGGCTTTTTCAGCTTTGATATGTTTGGCACGGTCATTGATGTAAATGAGAAAGAGGGTGCAGCTTAAAGCAGAACCCTGTGGTAAGCCTTCCTCTAGAACTTCTTTAGGTGTAATTGCATCATTTATCTTTGTCCGGATTGTTCTATCAATGAGGAAGTATTTTATCCAGTTGTATAGCTTTCCACTAATTCCCATCTCAATCATCTTCATCAAAAGACCCTTTCTCCATACTCGATCATAAGCATGTTGTAAGTCAAAGAATATGGCTACAGTGTGTTTGTTTTCCTGGAATCCATCATGCATTTTCTGTGTCAACTTAAAAAGTTAGTATTCTGTGCAACTGCCTTTTCTGAAGCCAGCCTGTTCATGGCAGAGGATGTTTGAGCTCTCGAGGAACCAGTAAAGTCATGCGTTAACCATTCTTTCTGCCAATTTTCCAAGACATGATGTTAGGGATATGGGGCGGTAGCTTTTGGGTTCATCTGGAGGTTTGTTACTTTTCAGGATGGGAAAGATGTGAGCATTTCTCCAATGTTTAGGCAGTTTTCCATTTCTCCAGGTCATATTTATTAGTTTAAGGAGTACTTCTTTCCCTGATGTGCTCATGTGTGTTAACATTTCATTATAAATTTTATCTGGCCCAGGAGACTTTCTTGGCTTTAGTTTCTTCAGCCCTTGTTGGAGTTCCTGCATACTGAAGTCATCATCAAATATGGTTGAGCCAGAGGTTTGGACTTTTTCTTGCTGCTTCAGTAGTTACAGATGCTTCTTGTCAGCCTCGGACAGCTTCCCTACTCTGTTCACACTGGCAAAAAAGTGGTTAAAGTGTTCTGCCTTTTTCTGATCTGTGGTGATTGTTCTGTTTCCATCTATCACAGGTTTATCATTTGTTCTTCTTCTTTTCCCAGACAAATTATTCATCAGCCCCCAAGCCTTTCTGCCATTTTTCCTTAGATCTAAATTTGCGCATGTTTTTGCCCATTTATCATGTTTGGCCTTCTTCACTATTAGTTTTACTTTGGCACATGTTTTATTGTACAGGATTTTTGCTTCTTGTGAAGGTGAGATCTCAAGGGCTTCTCTTGCTTTTTTTCTATTGAGGATTCCAGCTTGCATTTCTTTGTTGTAGAATGGTTTGTATGATTTCCTACTGCCCCTTGGGATGCTTTGTGATGCTGAATTGAGGATAGCTTTTGTCACCTCTGCAGTAACTGTTTCTATGTCATTGCTTTTGATTTTACCTAGCAGGAAATCAGATGTTTCTTGGAATAGTTTCCAATCTGCCTTGCCAAAATTCCACCGAGTTTTCTGTTGAAATATGCTTTGTTTGGTGTAGTTATGGTGGTGAGGATTGGTCTGTGGTCACTTCCAATGTCATCAAGTATTTCTAGATAGCAAGCGTCTATTATATCAGATGAACAGATAGTCAAGTCAGGTCAACTGAGAGATAGATGGCTCCTGTGCAAAAGTGTTGGTACAGACTTTGCATCTTGAAGGACAGACAGGTTTGTTGTTTCACAGAGTTCTTCTAGATATCTTCCTGTCTTATTGTGGTTCTGGTAACCCCAATGGGGTAAGTGACCATTAAAGTCACCAGCAAGTATTGTTTTGATAAATTGTGTTGTATGGATTTCCAGTAAATTGCATGTTGTCTGAGGTGGGCTGTATATGTTGTAGATTGTGTATTTTCCTCCAGTGTGCCAGATGGTCACCTTCTGCATGTCTGTGGGATTGGCTGTTAGTTGGGTGACTTGTCCCTGAATGTCATTACTGATATAAGTAATTATGCCACGGCAGTTGGTACACTTACAGGCATAGCTGGTATATCATATCAGGCATAGCTGGACAGATATGGGTCAGTGTCTTTGTGTATAGTCTCCTGTCAGAGGGTCACATGTATCTTATGAGCATGTAATAAATTAGCGAGCTCTAGTGTTTTGTTTCTTATTCCACAGATGTTCAGTTGTAGAATATTAAGTGAAGACTTTGTTTTATGAAAAACTTGGCTCTGCTGGTTCTCCCTCCGAGGTTTTCTGGGTTTAATGTTTTGGTGCTTGTGCAGGTGTTGTTGCTGTGTTGTGTATTGTGCATGTCTGTGTTTGTGCTGATGTTTTGGGTGCGTTCCAGTAGTTAATTTCTCAGCCAGAGCAGCCTGGTTACCCACTGCCTGCAGTGGACCTTGATAACCGAGGCGATGTCCAATCTCGTTTGTAATTATTATGTTTTGTACTGGTATTATATTGCTGGGGAGTCTGTGAATTTTCGTCCCACCCCGGGCCAGAGCCAGAGAAAAACTATCACGATAGGGTTCACTGTGCTCATTCCCCACCACCAATAGACTATTGGTTATGCCAAACTTCTCTATTGCTCCAGGCATGCAACCAAATGTTCAAGTCAAAAGGATCGTCACGTCCTGAGTCAGTGTGCCTCTATGATGGGCCTCAGCCATAGGAAAAACAGGGCTGTCAGTTTCCTCCTCCTCATCGTTGCGCAGCAAATCTCTAGCTCTCTCTCAACCACAGAGGGTGCATACATAAACAAATAAAGAAAAAGAAAACAACATGGCATAAAATACATTGTAAAAAAAAAATTAAAAGTATGAGAGGCCATGAAGCTTCTATAATAGATAACCTCAATATAACGGCATGTCATCTACTTAGGTTTTTCTGTTGCATGGGTGGTTTGTCTAATGGGCCATTGGTGAGACCCACAGATGCAAACCATGCGTGGTGCATCTCTAATAAACTTACGATTTTGTATCTAAGGCTAAAAAGGCAGTAAATGATGTCACAATTAACTAAATAAAATGTAGCTTGGTCACAGATTTTTTAAACTTTTATTTCCGGTTCATTAGGTAGGCCGGTTCATTAGGTAGGCTGGTGATATGTGATCATACCATTCTTGGTTATTTGGTTCAGTAGTGAAACTAGGTCAGATTATGTGGCGGAGCGGTACAGGGCCCGTATGTGACGGCCAAGGCACCAAGTTCAATCCCCGCCACAGGCAATTGTGCATCCAGACCGTTCAGGAAGCACCGGCAAACAACTGAATGTATTTATATTGCCTAGAAAATCACTACAGCCGAAAAATGCTGGGTTGATAGCCATGTCCTGAATAGGATATGCTACCCAAAAAAAGTGAAACTGGAACAGACCTTAATCAATAATATAAGAAAACGACAATCTTCATTTTTTTTTGCCACTTCATGAGACAGGCAGGTTTGGAGAGCATAGTCACAATAGGCAAAATTGAAGGCAATAGAGACAGAGCGACAACATGTGAAATATTAGACAGTTTGACAACCTGGCATGACAGGGAAATAATAACGATTTTGATACATAATGCTGGAGAGAGAGAACTGTGGAGAGCCTTGATTGTCTACGCCAGTTGCCATGGCACGTGATGATGATGATGAGTGAAACTAGATAATAAATTGTCATGTAAACTGTTGAATGTTGTTAGTTGTTGTTTCAATTGTCAAATGTTGTCAATAGCTGTTTGAATTGTTGAATGTTGTTAGTAGCTGTTTGAATTGTTGAATGTTGTTAGTAGCTGTTTGAATTGTTGAATGTTGTTAGTAACTGTTTGAACTGTTGAATGTTGTTAGTAACTGTTTGAACTGTTGAATGTTGTCAATAGCTGTTTGAACTGTTGAATGTTGTCAATAGCTGTTTGAACTGTTGAATGTTGTTAGTAACTGTTTGAACTGTTGAATGTTGTCAGTAACTGTTTGAACTGTTGAATGTTGTTAGTAGCTGTTTGAATTGTTGAATGTTGTTAGTAGCTGTTGAATGTTGTTAGTAACTGTTTGAACTGTTGAATGTTGTCAGTAACTGTTTGAACTGTTGAATGTTGTTAGTAGCTGTTTGAACTGTTGAATGTTGTTAGTAGCTGTTTGAACTGTTGAATGTTGTTAGTAGCTGTTTGAACTGTTGAATGTTGTTAGTAGCTGTTTGAACTGTTAAATGTTGTTAGTAGCTGTTTGAACTGTTGAATTTTGTTAGTAGCTGTTTGAATTGTTGAATGTTGTTAGTAGCTGTTTGAATTGTTGAATGTTGTTAGTAGCTGTTTGAATTGTTGAATGTTGTTAGTAGCTGTTTGAACTGTTAAATGTTGTTAGTAGCTGTTTGAACTGTTGAATGTTGTTAGTAACTGTTTGAACTGTTGAATGTTGTTAGTAGCTGTTTGAACTGTTAAATGTTGTTAGTAGCTGTTTGAACTGTTGAATGTTGCTAGTAGCTGTTTGAATTGTTGAATGTTGTTAGTAGCTGTTTGAATTGTTGAATTTTGTTAGTAGCTGTTTGAATTGTTGAATGTTGTTAGTAGCTGTTTGAATTGTTGAATGTTGTTAGTAGCTGTTTGAACTGTTGAATTTTGTTAGTAGCTGTTTGAACTGTTGAATTTTGTTAGTAGAATTTTCAAAACAATTTTCAGGGTTTGAAAACAGTATGCACACAGAAGGTAACGTAGGTCTGCATCTTGAGTGACTCTATGAGTATTATTAGGAAGGTACAAGTGGGTCTCATTTGTGAACAGTGGATTGAGACCTTGAGAAAGGCAAGGCTGAATGTGGTTACATTTACTTTCGTGCCAGGACATGTTGGTGTTCAAGACAATGAAGCAGGTCAACTGGCATCATGCACGATTGTGGCACAGGGTGATGGGGCAATGGATCAAGCTGACTTTTTGAACAAATTAAGAAACATAGCACGCGAGAGTGAGACTAATGTAGATGATGATTCCTTTTCAATGGTCAGGATTAAAGTTCAGGGTTTGTAATGCGATGTTGCTAGAAGTGAACATTTTGGAGGGCACAGAAGAATGATGATCAACCAGCATAGGACCGGTACTGTCAGCAGAAGTGTAATGGTGGATACACTCAGGGAGAGATCGGTGCAACTATGGACGTTTGCAGTGATGATGATCAGACGACTAACTAACTAACTAGTAGCTGTTTGTACTGTTGAATATTTTTAGTAGCTGTTTGAACTGTTGAATGTTGTTAGTAGTTATTTCTTCTTCTGCGTTCGCTCTTTTATAACCACATCAAATAAATTGTGTGATTTCCGCCAGGAGCGTGAATTACGTTGTACTGCAAGTTTCAAAGTTGAACTATGTTATTTGTGCCTCGGTTGGTTCACTTTGTGACCGGGACATCCGAGGCCCTGTCAACGATTGCGCAGGTATATAATGACTCTTCGCAGAGACGATTGTCATTCACGCCTATCTCACACGAGGTGTTTAATCATCCATGAACTTGCCTTGAGTAATTAGACTTTCTGTGCCTGTGCCCATCAGGTACTGAACCTTTTCTCCTTACCAAGACTGGTTCTGAAGGAAGAATTCAGCAGAAGGGTTGGACCCAGGCTCTTTCGCCTTCTTAGTCGAGGTGTCATTCACCGACATTGTGAACCCCTCATCCAAGTCTGAGTTTCACCACGCGTTTGGGAGCAAGGCGTGTTCTCGAGCTTTGTCCCATTTGTGTCTAGCCCATTGGGTGCTGAACCCTTACTCTCTGCAAGCATGTTTCCAGTATAGGAAAGCTTGACAGTAGAGTTGGGCTGGGGCTGATTTCATTGTCCCGTTTATGCCTGAGCCCATCGGATACGGAACCATTTCTCTTTGCGAGCATGTTTCCGGTATAGGAATGCTCAAGATTAGAGTTGGGTTTGGTCTTCTTTCTTTGCCATGCACCCACAATTGGGTATGGGCCCGTAAGGAGCACAGATACCTAGAAGCTTGTCTTGAGCTGACAGAGCTTGTAGTTCCAATTTCCTTGGAACATTTTCAATTTCTATTTGCAGTTGGCGCTGCCCTTTCATTGTACTCAGTATGTTGTCTTTTCTTCTCTCGCCATACATCTACCTTTTCCATTGGCCACTCCTCCAATACTCGAACTGGACTGACTAGCATCACTGTGTGTCGACAGTGCTACTGCATCTGTGGCACTGTTGGTTTCGAAGATATTGTCTGTCTCTTATGCAGTAAAATCCCTTTCAATCTGCTACCTCCACATTCATGAATACAATCCCCAAAAGTTTTGGCCAGAATCAGCATGAGCCACTGTATTTCTGTTTCCAGGGTGCACCACGAGGAGGTTCTTTTGGGATCTTGGTTATCGGCTAACCCTGGGTCCGCTGAGAGCAGTGCGTTCCCTTTGCACCCCAGTAGATATTTGAACTGTTGAATGTTGTTAGTAACTGTTTGAACTGTTGAATGTTGTTAGTAGCTGTTTAAACTGTTAAATGTTGTTAGTAGCTGTTTGAATTGTTGAATGTTGTTAGTAGCTGTTTGAACTGTTGAATGTTGTTAGTAGCTGTTTGAACTGTTGAATTTTGTTAGTAGCTGTTTGAACTGTTGAATGTTGGTGGTAATTGTTGGAACTGTTAAATGTTAAAAGCTGTGTCTTAATAACTTGTTTGAAATTATATATGTATTACAAAGATAATTTCCAAAGAGAGAATGACATGCTTGTTTGAACAGTGACATCTACTTCCAACTACACTTGGAAGATACCACTCAAACAGAGAAATGGTGTAATGCATCTGTCTTTGCTCAAGATATTTATGAGTTTCCATGCACATATGTAATTGTTGTTGATTTGGAGTACACTTACAAGATGGGAGTTCCTTTGTATCTCCCACAGGATCAGTTGTAGGAACTTAACAAAAACCCTTTTCTTTTCAAATTGAATTCTGCAGCCTTGTTTCGGCAAAATGTGGTAGTGACATATGGCAGTCGGACATTAGATCTGACACAACAATAATTCCAAGACTTCTGCAGGGTTCACCTTTATATTCTTTTTTATATTTAATTTTTTATATATATATATATATATATATATATATATATATATATATATATATATATATATATATATATATATATATATATATATATATATAAAAATATATACTGTCATTTCCACTAGTGCTGTTAAGAGTCGTGGGTTTTTTGTCTTAGCCCATTTGAGTTGCATTAGTCATGGTAAGCCCATGTCTATTTAATTTGATTGTTTCTCTGTTTCTTTGATTGTCTCTGTCCATCTAGTTCTTGGTCTTCCTCGTGGCTTGTAACCCAGTCTTCTGCTGATGTATGCACGGAGGGCTGGTTGCACAGGTTTTGTTCTCATGACGTGGTCAAACCATCTGGTTTTCTGCCTCTCTATGTAGTCTTGACGAGATACTTCTTTCCTGATATCTTCTTTTCTCCGGTGGTCTCTTCTCGTGACATTTATAACTTTCCTCAAACATCTCATTTTGCAAACTTATCTTTTTTCACTAGTGCAAGAGCCATGTTTGACATTGATAACATAGAGTTGGTATACAAATACTGTTTATTAATTGTCGTTTTGTAGCCATGCAGATTGATGGGTGTTTAAGTATTGTTGACAGCTGGTAAGTCATAACATTGACTTTTTGCCACCTTGTTTCAATCTCTCAGCTGAGTTTGCCATCATCTATAAATATGCTTCCTAGGTATTTCAAATCTGGGACTTGCTTTAGTTTTGTACCATTGACAGATACATTTAACTGGCCTGGTGTTCTGATTATCTTCATTGTCTCTGTTTTAGATGTGTTTTGTTTCATGTTGTGTTGTTCGCAGGATGTATGGAACAAGTGTGTGTGCCGCTGTAATTAATTTTTAGATTCGTGTATTAAACATTGATCATCTGCAAATATCAGTTTGTTGAGTGAGCTGTGATCTTCAATCTTCATTTGATGCTTCTGCCTGGGTGAATTTGTTTCTTGGGTCTGCTTCTTTAGTTATCCTGTCCATGTATGTTACGAATAGAAGTGGTGATAGTATGCAGTCTTGTCTGACGCCTGTTTTTATTTCAAATGGGTCCTCCAATGTTAGCCACAGTTTTTTCTCTGTCAATTTTGTCAAATGCCTTTTCTTGGTCGATGAAGGTGATGTTTAGTTGTAGGTCATATTCAAGTGTCTTATTGCTCAGCTGTCATAGCACAAAAATACAAAAATAGCATCATATATATGTTAGAACCTATTTGTTTGCTTCTGCTCTTTCCATGATGTTCACCATATTCTTTTATATACATCTCAAAGGCATCAATTTTGTCTTCTAATTATTTGTCTATTGTCCATGTTTCTGAGCCATACATTAACTCTTAGTGGACAAGGGGCAAAACTGCGGTTTTACCAGCCTGTTTTTCAGTTCAGCATGAATTTTTATCTATGACTGATGCCATCAATTTTATTATGAATCATTTAATTATACTTCCTATAATATGTATTATATATGTAAATGTTCGACAATGAATTCTCTATATGTTTACAATGGTTAAACATGTATCTGATAACCGTATTTTAAAAAAAAATAGTTTGAAGTAGACATTTAAAAAAAATAACGGTATGTGTTCAGTTATGTGGATGAACACACAGTTACAGCAAAAACTTCACTCTCCTCTCTAATAGTTTCATTAAACACAGATCTGTGAAGGCCCAAGAAATTTGCACACATTTAACAACAGAACCATCAGTGCATATAACTATATCAAAATCCCTGAAATCCTCACTGATCAACGCCTGTACCTCAGACTCAACAACTCTCCCTACATTCTCTATCAAGTATTATTACTACTCAGAAGAATAATGGGAATCTCTTGGAACACTTGTCCATTCAGCATCATGTGCCACATCCTCCACACATTTTGTATGACATCTCAGCACGTCCTCACCCATGACTTTCCTCTTTTCAGTCTACTATCTTTCACACTCTGTATTTCAGTATGCAGTGGGTGCTCTGTCAGGGCTGATTTGGAGGCAGGCTCTTTCTCTGCAAAAGTGTAAGATATATTCCATAGGTGAACAATCAAGTAAAAATTGCATTGCTCATACAGATGTGTCCCTCATATGCCAAAGAATGATATACATCACCTCATTCTGGATTGTATCCAACTTTTTAGTCTGTGTCTGGCTGAAAGTCATAATTGCAAATGCATATTCCATTACAGAAACAACCAATCCTTGGTATAGAAGAAATATCTCTGTTCACACTGTGCAGCATCAGTCATTACTTCAAATGTTGAGACATTTTTTTTGCTCTTGAAATCATGTGGTCAACATGATTATTGAAGCTCAGACTCCTGTCAAAAAACACACCCACATATTTCATTGTTCTGCTTCTTTCAAGTCTCCCCCCCCTACAAAGTAACACCTAGGGTTGATGTATTTACACGTTACAGATACTTTGGATGAATTGATTAAACTAATGCACCTGAGTGACTACATCACTCCCTATTTGATCTACCTCACATTGTAGTTCTTTGATATGTACCGGTAACTCTCAATTTTTACTCTGCCTAGACACAAAAATGCCATAAGCATATGACATAATTGTAATTGTTCCTGTGATATGTCCACCTGTCTTGTGTACACATTAAACAGTGCTAGGGGTAATGGAGAACCCTGTGGAAGCAAGGGCTTATGACTTGGTGTAGTTTCTCAACTACTTCATTTAAGAATAACTTGTCTCTGAAGCAGCAACCCAATTAATAATATTAGGGATTGACTTTAAGTTTCAAACGTTGATGCATCAGATAGTCCAAGAAGGCACCTATTGTATGCATCCTCACTGTCTATTGCTGCAATACTTCTATCCATGAGTTGAAAAGACTGCTGCATTACACCAGGTCTACTTGTTAAGACGATACCAGCCGAGCATTGGTGGGAGCAACTAGTTATTCTATAGATGTTAAAACAATTTCCACGCAACAATCTTTTAAATAAATTTGCCAACTGTGTTCTGCATGGTTATCATCCAGTATCCCTGCACCTTCATGTGATCTTTGCTAGACTTGAGTAATGGAATCATGTTCAGCCGTTCCACACATTATTGTGAGACATGTTTTCTGGCTGCTCAATTTCCCCATCCGTTCTTCTGGTTAGGTACCGTACGTAATATCATCTATTCTGGTGCTGGAAATTTTTATCTTATAAGTGCATATTTGATCTCTTCAATAGTAATTGTTGTTGCTTCATCCATAGTATGGCCCATGCACATTTTTGTAATCCTTTACTTAATTTCATAATAGTTTCCTATGTTCTTTTGGCCAATTTGTGAGATATAATGTACAGAGAGCATAACAATGATATTCCAGCGTATATAGATTCAGAGGTCCAGGCTCCAATCAGTGAAAATCTTTTAGTGCAGACATTATTGTCTATACTTATGGGTTTGTTGGTGGGTTTGTTGACATTGCATAGGCATTCACCACTAAATGTAGAAAGAAGTGTATTAGGGAAGAAAATTGGTGCTTTCTATTAAATAGTATTTTTATTAAACTTTCCACTAGCAGTATGATGATTAGGTAACAGAGGAAATAATATTGTTGGAGTGCTACAGTGTTTCTGATTGATTCTACATATATGCTTCGAAGGATTCAGTCAGGCTATATCTGCCATCAGTGGTTGAATTCAATTATGAAGTCTGTGCTAATCAGAGTTACTTTATTTTTGACACCTGAACATGTGGGTGTTAGGGGAAATTAAAGAGCAGGCTGACTTGTTAGTGTGGCCATAGTGACTATTGGTATTTCAATGACAGTGCAGATATTTTGCATGCAAACAGAAGTTAAGCTGGTTGGATAATGTGAGGTGTATTTTCTCTTCTATTGTTATGGCTAGTATAAATAACCAAATGGTCAGAGGGTGTCCGACAAAGTGGATGGTGCCGCAGTAACCTAATGAACAAATAGTAACGCAAAATGAGGTAAACAGGTTACTAAAACACTTACCTGGCCTATTAATAAAAATATATTTAAAAAGTATATATAAAAAAACATACAATAAAACTAAACAGGACAATTCTCCACGTATCTGGCTCAAATTGAACCTTTTTCAAGAGACTAACAACAGAAAACGACAAAATAAAAAACAAAATAAATGTCTATATAAAATAGATGCCAAACGGCGTTGCCATCCCTGCGCTATGGAGACGGGGCTTGATGAAATATAGACATCTATTTTGTTTTTTATTTTGTCGTTTTCTGTTGTTAGTCTCTTGAAAAAGGTTCAATTTGAGCCGATACGTGGAGAATTGTCCTGTTTAGTTTTATTGTATGTTTTTTTATATATACTTTATTAATATATCTTTATTAATAGGCCAGGTAAGTGTTTTAGTAACCTGTTTACCTCATTTTGTTGTTATGGCTAGAATGCAGAACCTGGAAGGACTCTTCTGGTGACTTCTTCCTCATACGGAACCAGGCTCGCAGATAAGAAACAGTTCAGTACCCGATGGGCACAGGTACAGTTTGTCCAAATGCACGAGATGAGTTCATAGATGGTGGAACACCTCGTACCAGATAGACGCGCTCAAAAAGCGTCTTGTCGAAGAGGCACTACACACCAGCGTGCTGGTGACAGATAGACAGGCTGTCACAAACTAGGGACCAAACCTTTAATAAAGGAATGATGAAAACGGATATGCTGGACCTCAGACGTCCTGACCACAAGTGGCCAACCGGAGTGTAGATAATCACAGTTTTACTGTGGAACTTGCAGCACAACGTACTTAAAGCTCCCTGGCGGAAATCACACGAAATATTTGTTGTGGTTATTTGAGAGCGAACTCTGAAGAAGAAGAAGAAAAACCTGGAAGGGAAATTTGGTGTTTAAAGAAATGAGTGAACATGTAGAAATTAAAAGAAGAGTCATCAACCAACACAAAACCGAAATAGTCAGTTACCATATGCTGAAGGACATCCTGATTATGAGATCGTAGGTCATATGAACATGTCTGGAGTGCCATAATGATATTTTACTGATAAAATGAACATAATGATAAAGTTCATTTTTCAACAATTATTGTTCCAAACTAATTTTCAGTGGTTTATAGAAACTATAAAATAATTATCTACTTTTCTCTGAAGGGTCATTATGGGGCTGTCTGGAAAGGGCTTATCCGTGATCCAGAAACAGACTTGGCACAAACAAATAAATCTGTTACCTGGAAAGAAGTTGCTGTGAAGAGGATTAAACAAAATTCAGGTTCAGATCGTGCCAATGTGTACAAGGAAGTTATTCTAGCCTGTGAGCTTGATCATCCAAACATCGTCAAACTCCTTTATCTTTCTGTCAGCATTGATAAAATGAGCACTAAGGGTTAGTACCATAGTTCATATAAATTATTATAATTACTAATAGTCTTTAGTCTTTTATGAAGGATTAACATAAAATATATGTGGTGACTGGTGCCTGCACTTAAGTTCACAGTTCAAAGAATAGGGTCACCATCTTCCTTTAGGAATGTCTTAGGAGTCGACTAAGAAAATTTGGTAGATAGGTTGTCACTTGTGAAAAAAATCATTGTTCCTGCTTGTCTTGTCTCAATTTTTAACTTTTGTCTACTATCAAATTTTCTTCTTCTTTCATTCACTTTCTACTATCAAATGATCCCCATGGATGGCGAAGAGATGTAGGCCAGCAGACATTGCACCTTTGTCCTTTGTGGAGGACCCCTAGGTGGCGGGTAACGCTTGTTGTGCTATTACTGTGGATGTGTCAACAGATCTGATGACGAGCTAATTGACCCAGAAGTGTGTTCTGCTCTATTGGCAGGATGTGATGACCTGCGAAACTGATGCACTCGAATGCCTCTCATCAGGGACTAAACATGCATCCATAAACCCTATAATACTACCTTTGGGACAATGTATATGAATTTGGGTATCACCTCAGTTACTCAACTAGGAGAACCTATACTTTTGTCAGAAAGGCTATGGGCTGTCAAGAGCTACCTGCTGACAGCTAAAGCAATGTTACCACTCAACATATTAAAAATGTACCCAGTTACAAAGACAATAAAAGCCCAGCCCTGCTCACATATGTGTTTGTGCATATGTGCGTATATAATAGCAGTAAAACCCTGTGTTGCCTGGGTAGTAAATATAAATATATAAGTATTATTATGCATGATACCCATTACCCATATAAGTTGATAGCTGAAAGACTCTCAATCATTAATTTCTATAGATTTCATAAAGGCATATATAATGTTCCATAAATAAATGAAATCATTCATAGAAAATATTCAATTAATTTAAAGCATAATTGCCACCCATTGTGTGCTATGATGACAGCAGTGCAATCATACTTGTATGAGGTGTCAGGAGATAACTAAGAAATAAAATTATGGCATAGAATCTCCTGCGTAAGTGGCTAAAACTGTAGATAAGTGATGTATCTGGATCAATAAACCTGCATTGGCCAGAGATGTGCATACATTCTTCGATGTCACTGGTCCATTATCTTCTTGGTCTTCCTCTTCTTCTCTTGCCCAGCACTCTTCCCTCCAGAATCATCCTTTTGATACCATAATGCTGGTTTAAGTGTCAAAAATGCTGTAGCATCCTTCTTATGATGGTATTTAGAAGCCACACTTCATTTAGTTTCAGTAATTTCAAAATTTCAATGTTATTCTTTTTTCTCGGTTCCATGATATTTGTAAGATCTTTCTGTAGCACTTCATTTCAAATGAATTTATTCTTTTGTATAGTGTCTTGTTTAAAGTCCAAGTCTTGCATCTATATGTTATTACTGGGAAAACACATAATCTTGAAATTCAGAAAGTCATGATGGTCATACGGACAACATCATACAAAGTGTGTGCATTTTGAAATATGTGGCACCTGGTGCAAAATGGTAAAGTGTGCCTGTGGATTGCAAGACCTCCTTCTGAGTGATAACTCAATAGACAATGCACAGAGTGGTGTCCTATAGCCGTGCAGTCTGAGGTGAAGGCATTGATCAGCAAAAATTCCAGGTAAAGGATTATATACATAATGGTTTTGTTGTTAGACGGGTGTAAAGCTTGGGTCTTCACAGCTGTCTGTGGGGAAGACCATCAAAGAGGAGAGAGGTGCATTTGCTGTGACTACCAGCAGCATGACTATGGGGATTATGACATTGACCAAGGCCTTGAGCTGAATAAAGGACACAGAACAACTCATTCTGCATCCTTAGAGACTCAATGATCATGATTAGAACAATTTTAATGGGTTGCATAAAAGAACAGTAGCTTGAGACAATCGAGAGGTTGAAGTTGAAATGTGCTGCATTGATTTTCAAGTAAATTCTAGTAGGATGCTAGAGGATAAATTAAAAATTCTTGAGACCAACAGAAATTAAATCAGTCTGTTTTAATGGCACCAAATCGCCTTGCAACTAGAGTAAATGAATTTTTCCGCACTTGACTTGCCACATCTCTAAAAAAAATATGCAATTTTGTCAAGACATTCTGTGTACTCAAATCACTGAGAGCGGACCAATTGAGACAAGGACTATTACAACAACAATGAACATCCTATACAAGTATTAAATATCCTCAGTAACACAAACATATAACATCTGTATTTATTCTACAAGGGCCAATAGGTCTTCTTGTAAACATAAATCTTCTTTGGCGATCATCATAAACATAAATAACATATAGACAGTACAATTTTGCTTCAAAAAATTGCTTATTTTCTATTCTTTTCTTATATTTAATTAATAATTGAAAAAATTTGCTATGAGAACATCAGAAAGATAATAGGTATAACATCATGCATCAAATATATAGAGAAACAACAGATATCATGGTTATGACATCTTATGAGGATGAACTATCAACTTCCCATAAGAGCTTATAACAACGCGGAATCAGGATACAGAGCCACGGGTATACCTAGGAAAAGATGGATAGACATCAAAACCATTCTGAATAAACATGACTACACCTCAACCAGAGCAATACATGAATGCAGAACAACTCTGGAATGCAGACTACATCTCCTTCGCAAAACCCTACGCTCAACGCCAAGAGTGGAAGTTACGACAACACTACCTGGGAATAGACAAGAGTAATCATACCACTTTTGTGTTAACTAATGATCCAACTCATACTCTTAATCTGTTCTTTTCTGAACCCCCCAATCTTTCTCAAATTCTTGAACTGGATGTGGGTGTAGATCAAATACAGCTGAAAGTTGTTAAATCTATTTTGATGAGAGAAAGAGAGAGAGAACCACAATGTTAAGACCAGAATCGATAAAGCAGAACTCGTTTTTTTTATGTATTCTGGATATATACAGTAAAACAATGTTGTCTCGTATCAGAAGAGAGATGTTGAGAATGTGAGACATTGATGAAAATATAAGAGATGATTTAAACATCATTTGAGACTCTCTCAGAGTAGGAGGTTTCATCTTAAAAATTTTGCAAACCACTGAGAGTTTGAGACTTCTGAGTGCAAACCACTAAGTTTGAGAATTCTTAGTACAAACCACTGAGAGTTTAAGACTTCTGAGTATAACAGTTTTGCAAACCACTGAGAGTTTAAGACTTCTGAGTATAACAGTTTTGCAAACCACTGAGAGATTGAGACTTCTGAGTATAACAGTTTTGCAAACCACTGAGAGTTTTAAGACTTCTCTGAGTATAACAGTTTTGCAAACCACTGAGAGGTTGAGACTTCTGAGTATGAAAGAAAGTTTTGGAGAAAATCCTCCCACTGCATTTACAAAGTGAGAAAACTCATGCCAGAATATGGACCCAGTGATGATTATTGATTCATTTGGGATCTTTTTCATTGCACTACTCCATATCACTGATAGGTCCAAAATTTGTATAGGGTACTATCAGCGGCAACATCTGCAAAATTATTCTAATGTTCTTTCTTGGCTTCCTTTACAATTTATTTAAAAGCTTCAGTGATCTTCTTCATACTAATCTCTAACTTCAATCTCCTCAGTAACATCTCCATCAACATAAAGAATCTAATCTTGCCAGAAATATTGTTCAATCTGCTGGTTAAAGTTATTGTAATTTGTTTTAATTTTACATGAAATCATGTTTTAGCAATGTGAAACCTATTGATATTTTTTTGTTATCATGTCTATCCACAGCCTTCTGTCTCATGTATTGCTAATCATTCTTTTATACTGGTGTTTCCCCCATACCACAATGTCAAGCTGGCAAGCTTTTCTCTTGATCTTTGCCTGCTCCTGCTACTCTTCAACTTGTCTGTTGTCATCAAACTTCTGAGTTGGATGACAATTGGATGTTGTCTGTTGTCATCAAACTTAAATAGTTAACAAGATGGATGTGTTGGGCCGTTGGCGCAAATAAAACGGCAACACAATGCATTTCCATTTTCTGGACTATATTCAACTGGAAATCTTGTAGGACCATTGTCCTGTTACAAGAGAAATCCAGCGGGAGTTTGAGAATGAACGCTGAAAAAAAAAATAGTTAACAAATATAGATTGTGAATAATAATATATTCTGTACTGACATATCATTCAGTGATGCTGATCATCACCATCAAGAACCATCTTCGCAACGAAGTCTGGCTACAACCGACCTCCAACATCCCCTGTCTCTTGTTTTTTGGTGCACACTCTACTAGACTGTAACCTGTCCATCTTGTGATGTTGCTCTCCCACTTGTATCTCTGTCTACCTATTGCTTGCCTCCCTTCTCCCTTTGATTGACTTTACACTCAAGTAAGGTCTTCAACAATGTATCTTTTAATATGTCCAAAATATTTTATTTGCTTGATCTTTCTTGATCTTGATTAGAAAACTGGCCACACGGCACATGATTTTTTTGGGATCTTTATTATTTATTGCTTGATCTTTATTTCATTTAATCATTCTTTCTTCATATTAAATATTGTTAGAACCTATTTGTTTGTTTCTGCTATTTCCATGATGTTCTTCCTATTCTTCTATATATCCTTATCTCAAAGGCATCAATTCTGTCTTCGAATTATTTATTGTCCATGTTTCTGAGCCATACATTAACTCTTAGTGGGCCAGGGCAAAACTGTGGTTTTACCAGCCTGTTTTTCAGTTCAGCATGAATTTTTATCTATGACTGATGCCATCAATTTTATTATGAATCATTTAATTATACTTGCTATAATATGTATTATATATGTAAATGTTCGACAATGAATACTCTATATGCTTACAATGGTTAAACATGTATCTGATAACCGTATTTTTAAAAATTAGAACAAAGTAGACATTTGTTTAAAATTATGTGATAAAATTAAATAACAAGTTTCACTGAAAACTTTATTTAAACTCATTCTATGCACTTATAGGTCGGCAAACTTCTATATTTATTGCTATATCCATATATACTTCTTCAGGAAAGTTTCATTAATTTTTAATTACAAATAGATTTTTTTTAAATAATTTACATGGTCATGCCATATTTTGGGCAGATTTTTATAATCCTAAATTTTACGTGCTATTATTACTAAATGTTTAAAAAAATTGCTAAAACATAATCCTAGAACACGATCAATTAATGAAAGCCTTCAGTAACTCAATGTTTTTCGGATTTACATTCATTAAACATAATATTACTGCCAATAATTATATAAAATGAAATGTAGATTGGGAGATATGAAAAAAGGGAAAAAATTATCAAATTTATATATCTAATTACCACTTGATGCAAATGAATAATATTCCCTTACACAAACCAGCTCGACAAAACTAAGCACATAGTTAACACATATAATCCACGAAAATGTTATCACATTTAAAACACAAAACCATTATAATTTATAGAGTTTATATACTATCTGAAGAATAGATGAGGAAACTATCAGAAAAAAAGGAGGAAACAAATCAACGGTAGAAATTCCGTTGTTATGAATACAGTTTTAGAATCACAAACATGTGTTCCACAAACAAAAATTAATTTAAAACAGATGGAACACTGATTTCTTGACACTGATTTGGAAACCCTGAAATTGAATATGAATATGGAGAAGGCCACTCCACAAACCTCCGATGTCTTGCGGGCAGTGCTAGGATGTCCAAGAACATGGATAGGAAGACTCCATAACTTCCCTCACCGAAGACGGAACATGTCAGCCTGAATAGGCGTGGGTACCCAGCAATGGAAATGGGACATGTACGCAATATACAGTTAATGACTATGCTCGGATTTATTACACGAAGTGGGGCTGCCCCTGTGGTTCATCGCCAGGCAGGAGGAGCTCCGGACCCCCAGCCTCGAATGGGTCCACCAAAAGCTACTGATGATGACTCTGTGTATCGGGGACCCGGGATTAAACAGAGTAGAGCAACCGGCCAAACCAATCATGACAACAAAAAAACAATCAAAATTATGCAGTGGAACAGTGAGGGTGTGGCTAAGAAGAAATTAGAACTACAGAATTTCCTTCAAAAGCAAAAGATTGATGTCTTGTGCATTCAGGAGACACATCTTAATGACAGCAACAGATTCTCCATCAGAGGCTTTGAATGCTTCAGATTAGATAGATTAGGCCACAAAGGAGGGATCATCACAATGGTACGAAATAACATACCTACTACAGAAATCGCACGTAACCCAGAGGACTCAGAACATCTCACCATCAAATTACATACAACCCCAGAACCACTGATTATCACAAATTTCTACTGCCCAAACAACAAAAAATTACACCTCAGGACAATACCTCTCACATCATCAAATCATATTATAGTTGGAGATTTCAACAGTCATTCCCCAAGCTGGGGTTACCCAACTATGGACTTGAGAGGAGAAGAAATAGAAGACTGGATGATAGAAAATAGGCTAATCCTTATAAATGAACATCTATCAGAGCCAACCTTTTACTCCAGACGATGGAAATCTCAGAGCACTCCAGATCTGGCCATTGCAACAGAGGACATCCAACGTGTGACAGAAAGAGTAGTGGCACAACAGCTTGGTGGGAGTGACCACAAGCCCGTAATATTAACAATAAAAGGGAACCACAAGACAGAAAAGCAACAACACAAAATCGCTAGCTGGAACTACAAAAAGGCTAACTGGGACACTTACCAACGCCTTACAGAGGAAAAACTACTAACACATCTTACAGCAAGAAATATACGGAAAGATGCAAAATTAATAACAGGAATAATCCTGGAAGCTGCCAACAACAGTATACCTAGAGGAAGAAGACAAAACTACAAACCCTTCTGGAACAAAAAACTCCAGGCTATGCATGATGAAGCCTCTGCTGCAAGATCCAAGATGGAAACTAGACCAACAGAAATCAATATCATTGAACACAATAGACTGCAAGCAATCTTCAGGAGAGAAAAGCTAAACAGCATTAGATCTAGCTGGAAAGAAAAAACAGCAACACTCAACATGGAAAAAGACTCAACAAAAATGTGGAAACTTATCAAGTGTCTCAATGAAGAAAACAACCCACAAAGTAGTATCATCATAGAAGACAAGGGAAAGTCCTACACTGGCACACAAGCTGCAAATATTCTAGCAGACTCCTATGCTGAAGAAAGCAAAATTAAGATAACTAGAACAAGAACTGCTGAAGTAAGACGAGAGACAAAAAACCTTGTAAATAAACACCAACCTTGCCCAGGCACAATGACCTCACCTTTTCACAAATCAGAACTTAACATGGCAATTCAAAATCTAAAAAAGAAGAAAGCCCCTGGACCCGATGGAATCACAAATGAAATGCTCCAACACCTAGGTCCTGTGGGTAGAAGCAGAATCCTAGACCTTTTTAATGAATCATGGGCGCAAGGGATCTTCCCAGAAGAATGGAAAGAGGCAGAAATAATTCCAATTGCCAAGAAAGGAAAACCAAAAACCAACAAAACAAGTTACTGCCCTATCAGTCTACTTAGTTGCTTAGGAAAGGTCATGGAAAAAATGGTGAATAACAGACTCTTAAACTACCTGGAGGAAAACAATCTTCTAGATGACTGCCAATCAGGCTTCAGAAAACACAGATGCACTGAGGACCAAACAACATACCTTGCCCAGGAAATAGAAGATGCTTTCCAGAAAAAATCAAAACTCCTAGCCACCTTCTTTGACCTCACAAAGGCCTTTGACAAAGTCTGGAAAGAGGGGCTATTGCTAAAACTTGCCCAGAAAGGAATCAGAGGCAAAATGTTTCAGTGGATAAAAAGCTTCCTACGAGGCAGACATGCAAGAGTCAAACTCCAGGGAATGAAAAGTAAAATGGTCAACATAACAGAAGGTGTCCCACAGGGAGGAATTCTGTCCCCCACACTCTTTATAGTTTTTATAGACGATCTGCCAAAACTATTCACACCATATGTACATAGAGCTCTCCATGCAGACGATCTTGCTATCTGGACCCAATCAGAATACATTGGAGTTGCAAAAGTTAGAATGCAGGAGGCAATAAACAAAGTTGAAGAGTGGGCAAAAACCTGGGGTGTTCAAATAAACAAAAGTAAGACCGTCACTACACTTTTCACCCTCTCCACAAAGCCTGAAAATTATACTCTCACTCTAGACAATACCCCACTCCCAAAAGAAAACACCCCAGTCTACCTGGGGCTAAAATTTGACAAAAGACTTACTTGGGGATCACACATTGAAGAGACAGAAAATAAAGCCACACGCAGACTACAAATAATGAAAAAACTATCTGGGACAGATTGGGGAGCCAACATAAAAACCATAAGACAAGTCTATGTAGGTCACATTCGTCCAACTCTGGAATATGGATTGACCACATATGCAACAGCAGCAAACACCAATCTTCAAAAGCTGGACAAAATTCAAAATGCAGGTCTCCGAATCATAACAGGAGGACTAAGGAGCACACCTATAACATCAATGGAAGCAACAGCAGGATTACAAAACCTAACAGACCGCAGGGATGAGAAAATCACAATAATGACAGAAAAATTTAGACGTCTGAAACATCACCCTATGCATGAAAAAACAAAAGAACTAACAAAAAACAGACTGAAAAGACCAAGCTTCAATCACCTATCAAAAAAACTTATGAAAGCCAATAAAGAAGTAACCAGCAACAATCCGGATGAATGGGAACAGCTAGAAGCATATTGCAATATCACAAACACTTCACCCATATATACAGCAAAACTTACAATACCAGGCATTGAGAGCAAAACTATGGAAACCCCTACTGCCCTTAAGGCAAAAACACTTGATCACCTAGACACCCAATACCCTACCTCACAGTGGATTCATGTCTTCACAGATGGATCATCAGAGGGTGCAGTAAAGAAAGGAGGAGCTGGGATACTAATACTCATACCAAACACCCCAAAACTAGAACTCTCAATTGCTACTGGCAAATTATCAACAAATTACAGGGCAGAGCTACAAGCAATCTTGGAAGCATCAAAGGCTCTAGAGGAACGGAGGCTCAAAGGAGCTAACATAGTCTTCTTGTGTGACTGCATGTCAGTACTCCAAACCATCCAAAAGGAACCTAAAGATCTCCTAACAAAAACAACTGTAGAACTTCTAAATCAACTATCTGCCAACAATAAAGTTGTGCTGCAGTGGATCCCTGCACACTGTGGAATAGCAGGAAATGAAGGAGCTGACAGACTGGCAAAAGCAGGTGCAAAAAAGGAACAATTCCACCACAGAATATCACTGACTGAAGCAAAAACCCTCATCAAAGGAATATACAAACATACATGGAGTCAGAGAACAGGCAGTAACTTTCCACAGGACCCTATTCTAAAGCTAAACAGGTCACAACAAACCACAATTTTTAGACTTCGCACAGGACACTGCAGACTACAAGCACATCTCCACAAAATTAAGGCTGCCCAAACTGACCAATGCCCATGTCAAAAGGGTCCCCAGACTCCAGAACATATTCTGCAGACATGCCCACTCTTTGATGACGTGAGAACCAAAATATGGCCTCAAGAGACAGATCTGAAGGTGAAGCTGTGGGGCAACCGTGAGGACCTCCTGCTGACGACTGAATTCATGGAGGCGGCCCACCTTCCTGTATAGACTTATGAGCATAGGAAACTGATCGCAGAAGAAGAAGAAGAAGAATATGAATATACTACAGAGTATTAACTCTAATATCCCTAAACAACAAATAGGTTGTCAATTGGTCCGGACAGGAAAAACGGAAACAATTTATAGTATATAGATTTATTTATAGGATATACTATAAATTTTACACCTATTTATAGTATTTTCCTTATTTGTGATCTATTATCACTTATGCATTTCTTTTGTCTTCTGTTGTACTGACATTCTCTATTTCTCTGCATTTTGTTTCTAGTCTTTTTTTTTTTGTTATGCACATGTTACGTATCTCATTGTCTATAAGTGAATATTTTGTGGTATTTTTTACTTTCTTTCTGACATTTTCTCGAATATTTCATCTGTCATTCATGTTTGTTTATTCTTGGCTATGTTGATAATATATCTGATAATATATTCTGTACAGATTCATATGATTCAGTGATGCTAATAATGGAGTACATGAATGAAGGGAATCTAAGCAACTTTTCTCAGAAACTAGGGCACTTAAAAACCCCAGAGCTAGTCTCGAAAATGTTGAAAATCTTATTGGACGTTGCTGAGGTAATTTACAAATAGAAATAACTGGACAACATGAATTGAAGTGTAGGCCTATATGAATGAACCAGCTTTTGTTTTTATTTCTTCTATTACAGTTTTTAATATGTTTTTTTAACCTTCACCAAGACTATATCAACCCCGGCCGCCGAAAAACAAAATGGCGGCGCACGCTGTTGGTGGCCCGTCCCACCCAACGAGAATATTGTGAGATTTACACGTACCACAGTCCGTGCACATAGCTGGGGACATGCGCAATCGAAGCCGGTACATCCCCCACTTCCGAAATGATCGTTTTTGAGAATGGCTAGCTATTCGTAAAATTTTAAGAGCAATTAATCTGACGACATCTGCACACCGGTACGATGCCATGATGGTGGATCGGTTTTATAGACCTTTATTTCATCGTATTTCGAATTATTGAATCGTGGCTTGAATCATGAATTATTAGGTTATTTAGTTTCACAGCAGTGAATATACAGAATGCCGTGTTGGTTTGGGGACTTGTACGTTTGATATCGAATATTTTGAAGTGTAAGAAAACATAACTCTAGGCCTAAGCTCAAAGAACTATTTTACTGCAAATCTACAAGTTTTATACAGTTCCCCGGCTATATTTTGATAATTTTGCAGTGAAAGAACATAAATACAACAGATTTGCGTGATTTAGATTTAGTGTTGCCAAGGAATTCGATATGTAAGGTAAGTTATCTTTTATATTTTTTTCTAGTTAGGGAGGCCAGAGAATTCTAGAGTCACAATCCTATGTTGGCATTTATTGCTAATAATTGCTTTAACCTTTAGCACATTGCATTAAAATTACACAATCTTTCCCCTGCCACTGAATTCTTCTTTTTTTGTTGAAAATTTGTGTAATTTTTGGCTAGTGTTTAGAAAAAAAATGCAATAATTTTTTTTTATAGATTCAAAAATACTTTTTGCACATTTAAATAAAGAGTCGCATACTGCAAATATGTGTGTAATTTGTTTTGTTTTGTATATCATATGAGAGGTCTTACGTAGGGGGAAAGAGTTTTTTTTTTTTTTCAAAATATAAAAAAACCAAAAATATTGGGTATTTTAATTATGGTAATATTGGGGAATTACTGTTTGGAAAACAAAATAACTTTTTTGTTTATAGAGATTTTAAAATAATTTTGTACATGTAAATAAAGAATGCAACACTGCATATGTTGGTGTATGTCTGATACAAGAGGTTCGGAGAAGGTTAGGAAAAGGGTGCAAAAATATGAAAAATTGTAAAATAATTATTACAAAATTACTTTCCTTTATTTCTTATATGACAACCCTGATGACATAGGCCGACGTTTAAACACCTAAGTCTATTGTTTTTATGTAGTTTCATAACCAAACTAACATGATATTGCTGGGAAAATAAATAAAACATGTAAAAGTAACTTACCTTGCTAAATAAATTGTTCCTGAAACTTAGACCTACTGGTAGTTTTGTCTGTACTCAATGTCAATTCATTATATCTATAATTGGTCAGTGTTGTTTCATAATGAAACCAACGTGTTAGTATACCTACTTGAAAACAAACATTATTCTCAAGAATTCCATACTATCAGAATCACAATTCATAATGATTTTACATCAATTAGGCCTATACATATTGACGGCCATTGTAACCCGCTGATTGATTCCGAAATGGACATATGTCTCCTGATATTTACAATTATTTTAGTCTAACATTCTTCATTCACTATAACTGGGATCAGAAGTTCAATACGTCTGCTAACTATGTTTTGCTGATTCCGGTCACATGACATTAACGATCATGTGATATTCACTCGCTGAATCGGGGGCATAATAACTGTCACAAGTCTGTGATAACAGATGTAAACAAAAATTTAAAAATTGTTGCAGTCATGGGACTGTAGTGTGCTTTAACTGTTGTGAACTCTTTCATGGTGCAATTATTCCCTAGGTTTGGACGTAATTTATTTTAGGTAAATCTTTGGACCTCATCTTTGGCACAAGCTTCGTGAAGACAAAGTATTTGTTATTGAAGGTCATATAAGTTATCAAAAGAAAGATAATTGAATGTGGAATCCATAAACAATATAAAAATATAAGAATTGTAACAACAAAATACAAAAATTAAACCACAAACAGGGATGTTAGATGAAGAGAAATTCTTTGGACATGCATTTTGTTCTACTTACCTTCAGTTTTACTTGTCTTGAAATTTTGATATCCAATCTCACTAAACTAGATGCATTGACTGTCCATTTACTGATCATAATTAATTTCAAGTAAATCTATAAACTGCCTAGTGTTTTATACCATTTTTGTGTCTGCCATATCCAATTTCTAACAAAATATTGTGAAAATTCAGGAAATATTCCCAAGTGTTCATAGTATTGGATTTCCAAAGTTGAACTTTATTTGACACAATATTATCATTAGGTCTAATTCTATTTTCTGTATAACGTAGTGGAATATTATCATTGCTATCACTAGGTCTATCTAACTCTTCAGAAACAATAGAAGTGGAAACAGTTTTATAATTTTTTTTATCTTACCTATCTGGTCTAGGCCTATTTCTTTTCAGATTTTCAACAAATCTCCACTGTCAAAATTTAAAACACTGTTTTTTTTACCGACACATCGCTTGAAATAACATCTCAAATTATACAGCTCAAAGAATATTAAAGCCTGATTTTCGCTCAATGTTTGAACTCTTTTGCTAGTGGAAGATGAAGCCATTTTGCTAATTTCTGGAAAGCTGAATCTACCTTTTTTGAATTTTAATCTGACATAAATATGTCACACGTCTAATCACACAGAAACATGATGGTTTCCTTTTGTTAGTCAGATTTCTAAATGTTAAACGGCTAAATAAGTTAATACTTGTCATTTATGTACCAAAAGAAGCAAATTTAGGTGGTACATATGGAGAACCGATATATCGTGTTTATGTCCAGAAAGGGTGGAGACTCTGTCCCGATATATCGTGTTTACGTATGAATTGAGTTAATATGTCTAATGTGTGTCTTATTGGTCAGAGAATTCGTTTTTTTTTCACAATCCCACTTCACCTGAACTAGCTCAAGAAATAGATTAACCATTTGCATTGCATCAACAATGATGCAATTGGGAGGGGGCAGTAGTGGAGAGGAAATATCTTGTACTTTACTACGTGCCAGAAAACTCCCAACTTTCAGCTGTAGGTATTTATTTGAACACAATTTTATAAGTAGTATTGTATAATTAACCTTTATGGCACTGAATTAACCTTTAGCACATGATAGGATATTATTTAAATATCTCTAACAACAAATAAGAAATCATGTTTTCAAAACAGCCACAAACAATAACACAAATTTTCACAAAATAATCCAGTGGCAGGGGGAAAGTTCGGATCTTTGTTCACAGAGAGTGAAAGTTTAAAATTGCCCAAATTTATTCCCTGTGCCTGGATTTTTGTTGTTGGAAAATTTGCATTATTTATGGTGAGTGTTTGGTAAACACTATAACTTTTTTGTTTGTAAGATATCAAAATAATTTTTGCACATGTAAATAAAGGAGTGAATAGGGAATATAATTGTGTTTTTGTTGCTATTGTATGTGTGATATGACAGTTGTAAGCAAGTTGTGAAGTTGAAAATTTGGAGGAAAATCTCAAAATGCCATTTTAAAAATCGCAAATATAATTTCTTAACGACCCTATTATTTGAGAAATGTGTGGCAACGTTGATAAAAATCCTCCTAAATACCTATTCCTGTTGTATATATGTTGTTTCATATCCAAACTAATATAATATGGACTGAACAAACTAATAAAACGTGAATACATTGCATACAATGTCTGTTCGTTCAAGACTAGGACTAGCCGGACATACAAAGTTTTTATATTAAATGCTGAGATGTGTCACCCGATAGGACTACATATTGTTTTTGTGTTTTTCAATGAGTATTCTTATAATATAACAACAGCTAAAACACAAAAACAACAATTAAAGCATGTAGATATTACTTTCCATGAAGTCACTTACCATGCAACACAGTACTACATTTGATAGTAAAATATGGCATTAGAAATGAACAAATTCGTTCCAGAAATTGGTTAACAAAATCAGCCAGCTTTCTCCTTCTTGCAATCATAATGTGTGTAAGAATTTGACCTCCAGGCTGTGACGTATACCTAGCTTCCTGTGGCAGGAATTCTACGTCATATGAGCTTAACTACATGTGATTCTGTACTGATGAATATGGGCATAGCAACAGGAGTGAGTGGAGACACCTATTGATCCTAGTTACGTAATGACATCGGTGACTATAGACGCCTATAAAGCCTGTAAGGTTAAAAACAGTTCTGAAATAGAATATTTAACGATCATGAAAAAAAGTAATGAATTTTTTTTTAATGAATTTGGTATCAAAATAATTTACAAGAGACATTTTGGAAAATACAAACTTAACTTGTGGTGGCAAAATAGAGCCAAGCTGATAATTTCTGAACTATCGTAGCTATTTTCTATAAAACAACACACAAACTATACATTTATTTTATTTATGAAAACAGTGTGCACCTGTTAATACCATTTCTATAATTTTCAGATGCACACAGAACTAATTAATGTTAAAAATGGTAGCTAATTAGCATAATTAAAATGAAAATAAATTATATAAGTATTGTATTCCATTTTCAGTCAAATTAAAGTGGAAGTCTCACAAACGATTCAATCGTTGCTTGATGTCATCATCATCAGGTGCCATGCCGGGTGGCGTAGGCAGTCATGGTTCTCCACGGCTCTCTGTCCACAGTATTATGTATCAAAGTCGTTGTTGTTTCTTTGCCGTGCCAGGTTGTCAAACTGTCTAATATTTTCTCACGTTGTCGCCCTCTGTCTCTGGTGCCTTCAATCTTGCCTGTTGTGATTATGTTCTCTAAACCTGCCTGTCTCATGAAGTGGCCAAAAAAAGAAGATTGCCTTTTTCTTATATTGTTGATTAAGGTATGTTTCGCATTTAACTCTTTTAACACCTCTACATTAGTTTTTCTGGCAGTCCATGGTATTCTCAGCATTCTTGCTTGATGTAGAGTGACATAAAGGAATTATCAAGTGCCTATTAAATCATATTGCTAGTCTATTCCGGCAATAATAATTCAAATAAGCAGGATGGGGCATCTCATCTGACTCATCATAGAATTGTATACGAACAGGCATTGTAACAGAATTTGTAAAGCAATAACAAATAAAATGGTTTGGACTCCTTATGAGAATGAAACATATAGCATAAGAAGATCCGGATAAAAAGCCAAAGGAAGACCTAGAAAAAAGATGGATAGATAACAGCAAGACAACCCTGAACAAATACATATTCAGAGCAGTCAAGGTGACACATCTAGCCTTGGATGGATAACTAAAGTTCCCAGTTAAATTATTGGCAACACTTTTTTTTCAGTTTTATAATTTTCATTTTATTGATAACACTGCTTTTAAACACATTTTTTTAAGCCACGGGATTAGATACTTTTTGAACAACCCTCATATGTAGGCCCCTATCTGTGCTCCTTTTAACTTTATTTAAATATTGTCTTCATTTACACCAAACTTCGAGATTTTTCACCAAGTAGTCCTACAGTTAAAAAATATAATTCCTCGTGTCATATGTTTCAGTGCACATGAAATTGTGCTATTCATGTTGCACTGTCCATGCTAATGAGTATATAAGTCAGGCTTAAGAATTCAACAAATAGTTGAAAATGCCCTTGACAGAATATGTTTCAATTATTTTTCAAATAAGGTTTCATACAGTTCAGGAAATAGAAATTTCATTAACTTATAGTGGAGATTTATCTCTTGTATTTTCTATATATTTTCTATCAGGGAATGGCATATCTGGCAGGAAGGGAAATGGTTCACCGTGACCTTGCAGCTCGCAATGTATTGCTCAACTCAGGGAAAGATGGAATTATAGCAAAAGTCTCAGATTTTGGACTTGCAAGAATGACTGATAACAATTATCGATTTTATAAAGGTCAAGCAACAGAAGAGTTGCCATTTATTTGGTAAGTTTATTAAATTTGCTAAAATTTATGAAGTCAGATGAAGGTTAGACATTGCATCAAATAAACGGATACAAATTAAGAACATATAACTGACCTTCAACAAAATAACAAGATTACCTTTCCTTAGAGCCTGCATATTCCCATTTGCAATATATGGACATGAATTTGGGACAATCACTAATAAAATGAGAAACAAAACTGCATCATTTGAAACAAAATTCTATAGAATACTGTGGACAAAAAGTCACCAGTATGGTCATTCCGGTAGATTTAAAAGTAAAATAAAACTGGAAAAAGCAACAAGGTTATCTCTAAAAAAATAAAATATCTTGGCCATATCAAACAACATGACAACCTAGAAATTTACAATATCTTGGCCATATCAAACAACATGACAACCTAGAAATTTACAATATCTTGGCCATATCAAACAACATGACAACCTAGAAATTTACAATATTTTGGCCATATCAAACAACATGACAACCTAGAAATTTACAATATCTTGGCCATATCAAACAACATGACAACCTAGACAATTACAATATCTTGGCCATATCAGACAACATGACAACCTAGAAATTTACAATATCTTGGCCATATCAAACAACATGACAACCTAGAAAATTACAATATTTTGGCCATATCAAACAACATGACAACCTAGAAAAGACCATAATGGACATGATGATACGAAGGCAATGAAAATGAGGTAGGTCATGAAGAAGAGAGATGCAAGATATCAAAAACCACCTCAATATGACACAGAAGCAGAAAGATTACCTCAAGATCAGCAGAAATTTCATAGGTGCTGTGTTGACTGCTGCATCCTGTCCATTATATGTTATCTGATGACATTTACTTCTCATTAAATAGTTGAGTATGTTAATTCAAATGCAAGAGATATTGAGAGCATGAATGATGTAGCCCAAATTCAACTATTCAAACCTTTACAGATAATGAATATTGCGGATGGCACTCTTAATTTGTGGTATTGAATGGTGTGAAAATAAAGTCTTGAAGATCTCGACTTTGCAGACGATCAAGCATTACTTAGCTCAACTCATGAAGATGTCCAAGAAAAAACAAAATCTCCTTCAACTATTCTCTGCACAACTTGGACTTGAAATCAACACATCCAAAACAAAAATATTTGACCTTACCAACAAATCAACGGACATCAAACTAAATGACAACACTCTTTAAAAAGTCAACAACTTCACATACCTTGGCAACAAGCTATCAACAACAGGAGATTCATCAACAGAAATATCACACCATATTGCATTGGATGTAAACACATTCAATAAACTATCAAATATCAGGCATTTAAAAATGCTAAGAAACAATACAAAACTCAAAATCTTCAACTCCTGCATAATTCCAACATTAACATATGTATGCGAAAGTTGGAAAGCAACATCAAACTTAGAACAAAGACTAAACACCTGTGAAAATAAATGTCTGCGACAACTACTGAACATCCGTTGGTTGGACTTTAAATCAAACACAATCATCAGGCTAGAAGCAAAACAAGAATATGTATCAACCTATATTAGAAGGCGTCGCTGGAATTACATCGGACAGGCGCTGCAAATGGATACCAAAAGACTCCCCTGTCAAGCTTTGATGTAGTCACCAAGGGGCAAGAGAAAACGAGTAAGACCAATAGAGACCTTACATAGAAATATTACAAGAGAGCACTTCACCATCAGTATCAGAAACAATGAAGACCTAAGACAAATTGCAATAAAACAAGACATGGAAATCTATGACATCTGCCCTATGTGCCGTCCTTAACCCTAGAGGAATAACTAACGAACTCTTAATTTACAGGACTGAGTCAGACAGACAGATGGACCATAAAACATTACACGTTATATCGCACTGGTTTAAGGAATTAGGTGACTTAAGGAAATGCTGACTTAATTATAGTCACTTTTAATGGGCAAGCATTGAACAGGCAGGCAATTTTTCCTCTTAGGTGCATTTTGTGTGGTTGTACAGTTCATCAGAAATGATTGCACTCCAGTTTGAAAGCCCTGAGCACAAATTTTAATTCCTTGCAAATAAATTTAAGCTACCATTTTCTTTATCTTGGGGTTTGCTAGTGAGTACTTCACCTGAAAACTCATATTTCACTATCTTTGACTTTTTCACCATTATGAATTTGTATTTATGGTGTCCTGGAAACTGTCCAAATAGCTGTATATTTTGCACACAGGGAAGATTTGCAAGGGAATGTTTGTGACAGGTTGTTATGATGCAGTGACCTATGATCACAGCCTGCCTTATAAAACATAGTTGAGCAAACAAATAAAGCACTACAAGTGAGGTATTGTAGAACTTAAGTTCATAATATTTACTTGCCAGATATGACAGAGTTGCTATCTGACAGTAATTGATACAACCTGTTTATGTTAGCGCAAAAGGTTGGGTGTTGTCTACCCATCCTGACAACCAACTTCCGGCCTATTTCTATTTCATTGCCCAGGTATCATCCTCTCCAGTATGGTCTTTTCTAGGCTGTCATGTTGTTTGATAGGGCCTATGATGAGGAACTGCAACCTAAAACTAAATGGAGCAGTAGAGCAGACCAGAGCCTTAATCTTATTGGGAGCTGGTCTAGGTTGGGAGCCAAACAGATGAAGCACAGCTCTGCTGCAATTTGCATTGTTCCGAATGTATTGGTGCTACCTTTTCTTTTGGAGTTAACAAGACAGACAAAGGATCAACACATGGTCTCTATATTTCATCTCAGGTGTTGTGCTATAGAGGGGTATAACTCCAACCCTAACCTTAAATGGGATATGTATGAACTGATATTGATATGGAATTATGGAAACATCATGAGCCATGGATATGGGGGGGGGGGAGGGCAGGAATGGTATAAAGAGAAAATGATAATAGATTGTACAGGGTCGTTCTCCAGATCTAAGAAGATACACAACATCACATGATGGTACAAGTGGCTGCAGATCTAAAACGATACACATCACATGATGGTACAAGTGGGCCTGTAATTCCTTGCACATACTATGGAAGACTTTATGTTTCAGATTGGTGAGTCACATGTTGTTTAGTTTGTTTCTACTGGAGTTGTTTAGCTTGTTCCTACTGATGTTGTTTATCTTGTGCCTGCTGAACTTGTTTATCATGTTCTTGCTGAAGTTGTTTATCCTGTTCTTGTGGAAGTTGTTTATCTTGTTCTTGCTGAAGTTGTTTATCTTATTCTTGCTGAAGTTTATTTTGTTCTGCCTGAAGTTGTTTATCTTGTTCTTGCTGATGTTTATCTTGTTCCTGCTGAAATTGTTTAGATTGTATCTGCTGAAGTTTGTGCTGAGAGAGACCATGCACCTATGGTTTTGCCCATAGCTCTGCAACATTGATTCAGAAAACTAAACTCAAAGGCTCAAAAGATGTGGATCATTGTATTCGGGTTACTCCATCCCTTTTAATGAAGCAGCACTCCGCTTGCTGAGTGTACCACTCATAACACATACTTTGGAGCTGCAAGCAATCATCCCCAGAGATCTTTGACAAAAGTCTACTTTATAAACAAGATGATGTGAGCCGGATTCTAGTCCGTGGCTTCTTGAGATCAAAGCAAACAGCCTAACCATTATGTAAGAATATATCATGTACGAAGGTATACAAGAAAACATTACAAGGTGTACTGGTACTTTTTACATCTCTTTCATTTTAGAATATCTTTTCTATCTCATAGATTCACTTATTAATAGGTAATGATTGCAGCAAAACTATGCTCCAACATGTAAAACTTGGAACAGGGTAATGAAGTTTTGTTAATCACCGGTAACACACATGATAACATATACAAATCAATGTTTCAACCAAAAGGTCTTTTTTAAGAACACAACATAACATGATGAATAAGGAATAGCACTATCTATGTTCATATAATAATGTCTATAAGGGATACATCCTGGAAGTTCAGAAGAGTATGAATGATGTAAAAACTAAACAGATAGAAATGGAACATAACCAAACAGAAAATTTTGATTACAAGAGACAAATTAGCACCCATTGAACATTAATCACCTATTTGTTTGAGTTACCCACCTCTTCTTTATAACCTCTACTCCCGTATGGCACTGATTCTTGTAATTATTTGTCTTTGTACACTTTCGTGAGTAATTATTTTTGTGTTTGCTGTACTTCTATATATTTCCTTTATGTCTTCTTTTGTTTGTGTATGTCAACATGTGATTATTTTGTACTCTAGCCCATCAATTGTACATTAGGATGCCCTATTGTTATTGTTCAATCATTTACATATCTAGACTTTGATTTCCACTGTGTTATTTCAGTTGTCTCTTCGATGGGTGACCACACATGTATACACTACTACACATATTATGTCTTTTTTTAGTTACATCTGTGAATGATGAATTTATTGAATTTAGAGAACACTGTAAAATGTTACTTGCATACAATGACTGGTTTCTTTTATTTCTTTTCTTAAAGGATGGCACCAGAAAATTTAGTCTATGATGAGCCAGTAGGGAAGTTCACCACTCTAGGAGATGTCTGGTCATTTGGTATAGTCATATGGGAGGCTTTTTCAAATGGCAGCACACCAAAGACAGTACTCTCAAAAGAGTTAAAAAAGAAAAATATTAAAGAGTTGAATGGTCTGGTGTTGCTGCAAATGTACAAAGATGGTTTTGAACTTCCAAAAAGTGCTTTTATGAATGATGCAATCCATAACCTCATGAAACAATGTTGCAACATAAAACAGACCGATCGTCCACATTTTGTAGAACTTGTTCAGAAACTGAAACATCTTTTGCCACAAAAGTGATTGCATGTGAGAAGAATAAGATAGACTATGTCAGAAAAATGTTAGACACGTGAGAAAGAAAGATAACTGATTGTATGAGAGGAAAGACAGACTATGTGAGAAAGATAAATAAATGTATATGATAAAGTTAACGTAACCAAGACTGATGGAAACAATTTGGTAAGATCTAAGTTGTTTGTGGTCCAAGATGTTGATGGACACAATTTGGTAAGATCTAAGTTGTTTGTGGTCCAATACTTTGATGGACACAATTTGGCAAGATCTAAGTTGTTTGTGGTCCAAGACTTTGATGGACACAATTTGGTAAGATCTAAAGATGAAATAAAACATGAATAGATTGCATAAGAAATGAAGACAGATGTTCAATGGGAAAATATCTGTAATTAAATTTATAGAAAAACAAGTGAAATGATTTTGTCATCACATAAAGGATGGATTTAATACAGTGGAATCCCTCTATAGCCCATTCTTTTATAACAAATTTCCCGTTATAACAATTTTAAAAATGCCCATTTATATTTATTCTATATTTTGTTTATATAGTAAATTTCTTTTAACACATAAATATTTTTTTTAGTTCTAGACCATGATGTTATAAACAAGATTCCACTGTATTCCAGCTGCTAGAGTTTACAACGTGAAAATTAAGTCTGACAAGGAGTAACAAGGAAAAGATAGATTCATATTGAATCTTTAAGATTCCTCTTCATCACTGCCTATCATGCCGTTTCCATGTACGTTTCCATGGCCAGAAAGTGAAGCAAATAATAGCAGCACCGTGACTTGCCATGTGTATCATGTGACTAAGGAGGTTTGGGTGTGGAGTAGGCTGCCGCATCACACAATTCAAAGTGACCCAAAAACTATGCTATAGTCATGTCATGTCAAATAGTGCAGATTTCTCAGCCAAGCATGTAAGCCATGAGACAACACATTCTGTTCTGACTAAATCCTAGTAGGTAATAATGTAAAAAAAGAATGCAAAGAAGAAGAGTGTCTAGAAAACAAAGAAACATGCTTTTTTTTTCAGAACACCAATCATCCACAAAGACTACAAGACACAAGTAGTAATGAGCACAAGTAAAGTAAGTGTGAAAATAATTATCTACAGCTTCTTCCATCAGATATCACCTGGTAACCCATATCTTCTTTTTTGTGATCATTGCGACATATATTTTTAGATTTGCAAAAATCTTTAGAAACGACAATCATGAAATGAAATGTATATCGATTTATCTATGTTCCTTCAGTGATGAATACTGTGCTCAAGACAGGAACCAGTTTTCTCCAGTTTGAACATTGTGATGCTGCTGTGTGTAATTTTTATACTGGTATGTTGTTGAACTTTGTCACAACCTCGATGGTTCTGCAGAGTTAATTTTCTTTTCTTTCTTTTGCCATCTGGTACCCATTTTACTTCTTATAGTAGAGGTCTGTTTTCATTCATTCCAAGTACATCAGATATATGTACACTATTTTCTTATTATTACTGTGAAATTTGTTTATCTTATATTAACATATCTTATCCCGGTGATAATCTTGTACAAGTATACTTCTTCTTCTGCGTTCGTTCTCAAACTCCTGCAGATTAGCAGGATGTAGTCCAGAGAACGAATGCGTTATGTCATGGTTTAAAGCATTGGTGTGATATCTGCGCCTTTCGGCCTGACACAGCCGACTTCAGCATGGCTTTGGGTCACTGACCCTATATGGGATGGGACAGCCAACTCCATCCCATAACATCCTTAGTCGCCTTTTACGACATGCGTGGAAGGTAAACAGTGTTGCTATTATTTGCTCCCCTTTTGGGCCCTGGCAACACTTGTGCGGTACAAGTAACTATTTTCTTATTCCTGTCTGACATCAATTCCATCATTATAATATATAACATTACCATCTCCAGATTATAATTTCAGGAACCACCAAATAATGATTCTGATTTAAAAAAATACTAAAAATGTATCTACAAATATTTGAATGTACAAAAAATAAAATTTACAAATACAAAGTATATAAGGTATGTTTCTGATAGTAGAATTTTATGTGCTAGCAATAATAATACTTCATAAGTTTCAATTGTTACGTTTTTTTTCTGTATTTGATACAGAATATATACTCATTCAATATGGATGTATTTACTTTTTTTAAATAAGAAATTTTAATACAAAAATCAATTTTTAATTGTTTTAGATAATTTTCTGATCTGTAGATTTCGGATATCATCTCTCTCATATGCTTAGCCAATCAAATAATTTTCCAGAAAAGCTGTTGACTACACATGGCTAGATTAGGAATTTCATTTATTATGCCTCGAGTTGGAGTGAGTCACTTTTGCTTTAATTTTTGTAGTGCGAATTTGTTACTATAGTAGCAAGATATTTCTACAAACTTCAGCTCTGAGTTGGCACGGTATAAAGCCAGTCTGTAATGGCCAAGCTTCCTGGTTAAAATCCTCCTGCAGGCAATTGTGCATCCAGACCATTCAGAAAGCAATGGAAAGCTACTAAACATATTTATATTGTCCAAAAAATCAATACTGCCAAAAAATGCTGTGTTGATGGCAACATCCTGAATAGGATATGCTACCAATACAGAGGCTGTAAGATAATGTTCCTTTTTTATTTTTTGTAATGTATATTCTTCCTTTTATGGCCCATGCCATGTGGCATTGGTTACCATGTCTTTCCACAGCCTTCTATTTCGTGTGCTGTCAATAATATCCTATATTGATGTTCTCCCATACCACAATGTTAGGTTGTCAAGCATCTCTCTTGGTCTTCCCTTACCCCTCTTTCTCTTTTAAAAGTATATATAAGCTCAGTGTCCCAGTCAGTTGTTGGTTCTTCTAGTCCTTCCAGTGAGGTCATACTTTTCCCCTCTATCCTGATCACTCCCATTTCTGTTATTCTCTGAACATGTACATTGTATCAGCATACATAAACTTTGCCACCTGCTGGAAAAAATGGAACTCCTATGGGGATTCTCAGAGTATGCCAACATCAGTTCACAAAATCACTATCTTTATATTTTATATATATAAACTCTCAAGTAGGAAGCAAGAGGATAAATTAATCATTTTTGAGACTAATGGAAATTTAATCAGGTCCGTTCTAGCTGCACCAAATCGCCTTGCAGCTCCAATAAACTAATTTTTATGTACTTGACTAACCACATACCAAAGTACGGAAAAATCCATTTACTGGAGCTGCAAGGTGATTTGATGCCACTAGAATGGAGCTGGTTCAATTCCCGTTAGTTTAAAAAATTTCCTTCAGTTACTTCAGAATTTTTTATTTTTTTTCCGTGTTTTTCAGAAAAATGCCTGTTTTATAATCTTTCTATTGGATTCTTAATGTATACCTATCAATTTCTAGTATTGTTTCTCTTGAGCTCTCTCTCTATTGGTGAAATCCTTATCACTTGACCTAACGCTGTTAAAATCATTATTTATTTACCTTGCTCTAAGATTGGTTTGACTGCAAGATATTTGAATTATTCTTTTGATTGTGTATGACACAGTTAACCCTTTAGCTGTTACGAACTAGTTTACTCATTCCTCTATCTTACCGCCATTGATGAGTTAATCCGGTTTTTTTTAATCCCCTCATTGCTAAAAACAATTTTACTCTGTGCCAGTACTTGTCAACAATCCCATCCATGTGGCATATATTTTTCTGGTGTTAATAAACAGCCATGACCACTACAGTTCTCTTTGTAGGACAAGAGAATTAAGCAGAGGTAGATGTTATTGGGGAAAGAATTTAACACAGCTTTGATTGGTTACTTTAGGAAAGTATTTAAACACAACTTGGATTGGTTACTTTGAAAAATATCGCAGCTAAAGGGTTAACCAATTTTTACAAAATGTTTTCATTGATTGCAAATGTGATCAGTCTTTCTTTTACATCAGAATGATGTATGATTTGTTTAAATACAGTATGGTTTATGTAAAACCATCTGAATTAACTTGTTATAAATTGTGATATTTCAGAAAGTGCCATATTATAGCTATTAATTCATTTTGCTTATTTCTTCTATAATTATCTTTTAAATATTACTATTTTATGAACCATTTCTTAATTTGTAAATGGACACTATTTTTGCTGAAATTTCACATTAATAAAATAGGAATCATAGCTTACTATGTGTTTTGTCAGTTTTATTTTGGAATAAAAGTTTGACATGCAGTGTCACAAAATTATGAAACTTTAATGTCATAATATAAAAATGTTTACTAGGTTAAAAACTTCAGAAAGAAACTATGATCCAAGAGGCAAACATTTAATAAAAATGCTTATAAAGTTTTGCTTTAAAGAAACAGAAATGCAACAGAAAAATTCCTGGGAGTGCAGTTCGACAGATATTTGTGCTTTGGTTAACAATTACACAATCTTAAGAGCTCATAGGAGGTTGACAGTGATGGATACTGCTTTTTTTTTGTTAACAACTTTGGCTTGTCCTGTCAGTAATAGATTAAGCTGTGGCCAATCTGACCTTTAGCCCTGTGCACATTGATAGATTTGTTAACAATCAAAAATGAAGCTATACTATTCTTGGATTAGTATTAGTATTAGAAATATTGGATTGGTAGTGGAGACTTACTGGGTTGGAACTTTTCGTTGCATTATCTCTTAATTGTGTCTTGATTTTTGACAATTTAAAACCTGCATGCGGTGGTAAACATTTTTCTAATCTTTGCAGTTCTTGTCTGGGAGGTGATAGCTGTCTTTCATTTCATTGACATGACTCAAGACTGCCTTTTGTTTTATTCTGTGGTTTGGTTGCCAGTTTTCTACAAGTTGTTTAATTTGGTGGTCTTTGTTCATTCTGCTTCTTTCATAAGTCTCCATTGTAGCCATATCTCTCCGCATCTCATTTGTATGTATTTCACATGCAGTCATTGGTGTAGATCTCACTGCTCCACTAATAAGACATTGGGTATTGTTCTGCCCTCTATCTATAGATTCTACATTTGTCTTGGAACATGTTGTGAGGAGTGCACTGTTGTATTCTAAAGCAGAACGTATGTAACCAAGATATAGTCCTCTAAGCGTATACTTGTCTGATCCCCAGAATGTGCCAGTGAGTCTTTTCAGTAGTTGTAATCGTTTAAGTGCTTTATTTTTGATATTTTCTACATGCTTCTTGAGGGTGAGCTGCTGATCAAGCGTGATTCCAAGATATGTGGGATGTTCTTCTCTTGGCAATTTCTGTGTATCCAACCATAGACTGATATTTTCTTTGACTGCTTTATGACTCTTGGTAAAGATGGTATAAACAGTTTCTCAGTTTATTTTTAGTTTCCATGTTTGATAGTACTCAAATGGGCTTCTTAAATCTCCATTTAGTCTTTTGTCTGCACTTTCAACATTCTCATGGCTCTGCCATATTGTTAGGTCATCAGCATAGAGGGCTTTTTCAGCTTTGAACTTGTTTGGCAAGATCATTAATGTAAATGAGAAAGAGGGTGCAACACAAAGCAGAACACTGTGGTAAGCCTTCCTCTAGAACTTCTTTAGATAAGATTGCATCATTTATCTTTGTCTGGATTGTTCTGTTAATGAAGAAGTATTTTATCCAGTTATATAGCTTTCCACTAATTCCCATCTCATTCATATTCATCAATAGACCTTTTCTTCATACTCGATCATAAGCCTGTTGTAAGTCAACAGTGTAAGGCTACAGTGTGTTTGTTTTCCTGGAATCCATCATGGATTTTCTGTGTCAACCTAAATAGTTGGTCTTCTGTGCAACTGCCTTTTCTGAAGCCAGCCTCTTCATGGCATAGGATGTTTGAGCTCTCAAGGAAACAGTAAAGTTGTACGTTAACCATTCTTTCTGCCAATTCCCAAGACATGATGTTAGGGATATGGGGCGGTAGCTTTTAGGTTCATCTGGAGGTTTTGTTACTTTTCAGGATGGGAAAGATGTGAGCATTTCTCCAATGTTTAGGCAGTTTACCATTTATCCAGGTCATATTTATTAGTGTAAGGAGTACTTCTTTCCCTGCTGTACCCAAGTGTGTTAACATTTCATTATAAATTTTATCTAGTCCAGGAGACTTTCTTGGCTTTAGTATCTTCAGCCCTTGTTGGAGTTCCTGCATACTGTAGTCCTCTTCAAAAATGGATGAGTTAGAAGTTGAATTTTTTCTTGTTGCTTCAGTAGGTACAGATGCTTCTTGTCAGTCTCGGATAGCTTCCCTACCCTGTTCACACTGGCAAAAAAGTGGTTAAAATGTTCTGCCTTTTTCTGATCTGTGGTGATTGTTCTGTTTCCATCTATCACAGGTTTATCATTTGTTCTTTTTTTTTTCCAAACAAAAAGCATGTTTTTGAAATAGGTTGAAACTTACCTTCCTGGTGGTATGATAGTTGTTCTCTGGCTCTGGTCCAGGGTGGGTCAAAAATCCACAGACTTCCCAGCAATATAATACCAGTAGAAATAAATAAATAAATCTACTTTATCTGAATAGAGAAATGTGTTGCCAGTTCCAAAACTAAAGATGACTTTTTTAGTTGAAATGTCATCTGTTGTAGTACGAGCGTATGTACTTAGATATTGGCAACACTTCTTGCCTATTTCTGCTTTTTCCTTATCAGAAGGTTGGTTGGTTTCTTCACACCTTTCCTACCTGCACCCAGACCCTATAGTTGACTCTTTCCCATTTTATGTTCTATTCCTATCAATGTACATAACGTATTTCATTAGAACTATAGCGCCACCTGTTGTACAATCCTATTCTGTTGGAAAATTAATACCACTTGGACTGTCACTGTTTATTTGTCCAGTGTTGTCATCTCATATCTGCCAATAGATATAGCAGCATATTGCTACCTAGCTCTACATATCCAAAGAAAGAGTAGGACACAGCAACTGGATTACTGTAAATTGTTTACAGTGACCTTCATGAAGACTGACAGAACAGAAAACAGAACATATGACAATGTAAAGAATGATGTGCACAGGGCCTTAGACATGAATATGGTAAAGATTGGGGGGGGGGGGGGGGGGGGGAAGGAGAAATTTGCCCAGAAGAACATTAAGAGAGAAGTTGGGAGTTTTATTCTCTCTTTTTCATGTTTCTTGATACAAATTGTCATGCTCTCTACATTTTGTTATAAAGGTACCCCCTCCCCCCCCTCAAATTATCCCATTGGGAGGATTGAGTGAACAAGTCATATAGCCAAGTTTCATATCAACTAGACATTCAAACTCATTATACACTTCCATGATTGCCGGATTGGATTTGGCATCCTGCGACTTACATTTCTTCCCGCAATCAGTGATATACGAAATGTAAAACTGTAAATGGTGATTATCTTTAAAATTTAGCATTAGCCCAAGCGGCAACTTGATGTTCTTTCTTTTTTTTTTCAATTCCAATATCTACTTTCATTTGTGAGTTATGTGTACACGTGTTACTTTCAAGCAGATCTTCATACATTAATGAAGCTACAAACATGGAGACAACTATATTAATAAAGTTAACATTACAAAATTAGTGGACAAATGTTTCACAACAAAAAAAAAATCACAACCATGCACAAGTGATGAAATCAATAAATTAGTAAACTATTTATTACTTCAGTACACATTGCATACAAGTCATTTTGTTCATATTTTCTGCATTATTTACATGTCTGCACTCCAGTTAATACATCTCCAGCTCAGCTGACACTACAACTAAGACGATCTGTCTCATTCTACCATCAATGTATAGCAACAATCACCACATTTTTCATTTTAATTACATAATGTCTATAAAAATCACTTCAGACATCTAAAAAAAAACTGATTACAACTGTCATCTATGGTTGGTCTCCCCATAGGTACTTAGTCTTGACTAGCTTGTCAATGTCCGACAAACCAATAAAAGTGCCACTTAATCCTATTCATCCTGCGGGTAAACATCCATGTAAACCCACTCATTCTACCATAAGTCAATAATACAGCCCTGTAAACCAACCCATTCTGTCTGTAAGTCAATAAAGAGCCATGTAAACCTACCCATTCTGCTAGTAAGCCAATAATACAGCCATATAAACCCACCCACTCTGCCAGTAAGCCAATAATAAAGACATGTAAACCTATCCGTTCTACCATTGAGCCAATAATACAGATATGTAAACCCACCCTTTCTACCATTAAGCCAATAATACAGATATGTAAACCCACCCATTCTGCCAATAATACAGACATGTAAACCCACCCATTCTACCATTAAGCCAATAATACAGACATGTAAACCCATCCATTCTGCCAATAATACAGACATGTAAATCCACCCATTCTACCATTAAGCCAATAATACAGACATGTAAACCACCCATTCTACCATTAAGCCAATAATACAGACATGTAAACCCATCCATTCTGCCAATAATACAGACATGTAAACCCACCCATTCTACCATTAAGCCAATAATACAGACATGTAAACCCACCCATTCTACCATTAAACCAATGCATGTGGTTGCGTCTGTGGGTCTCACCAATGGCCCACTAGACAAACCACCCATGCAACAGAAAACCTTAGTGGATGACATGCCGTTATATTGAGGTTATCTTCTTAGAGAACCTTCATGGCATGTCATCTATACAATTATGCTTTTATTTTGTTGTTGAAATGTGTAGTTGGGAGGGAGCCAGAGATGTACTGTGCAGCACTGGGGAGAAGGAAACAAACAGCACTGTTTTTTCCTATGGCTTAGACCCATCATAGAGGCACAGTGACTAAGGACGTGACAATCCTTTTGACTTGAACATTTGGTTGCATGCCTAGAGCAATAGAGAAGCTCGGTATAACCAGTAGTCAATTGGTGGCGGGGAATGAGCACAGTGAACCCTATCTTGGCAACAGTGGCTATGAGCAGTACATAGGTTGAAACCTACCTTCCTGGAGCTGTGATAGTTATTCTCTGGCTCTGTCCCGGGGTGGGCCGAAAATCCAGACTTTCCAGCAATATGCCATTTAATGGCATTAGGTCAAAGGGCATGAGCCCATGGACCACTGGATCAGCAACCAACCATTAAACCAATACTAAAAACTTTAATTAAGCTAACAGATGTTCTGGTAAGCTGATGAAACCTCCATTTTTATGGAGACTTCTAAATCTATTACAGCAGGACATGAAAACAATTAGATATAAAGAGTTAATATGCTGGTATCGTTAATATGTTGGCCCATGTTATGAACAGTTTCAACCCCTTAATATCGGAGGACACAAAATCCCAGAAATTAGGTATGCAGATGACACCAAACTAATATCAAGAAGTCCCACAGGTTTAGAACAAATGATTATGTCAGTCAAACATCACAACACTGGTTTCCAACAAAAGAGAAAAAAACAGAAATAGATCAAGAGTGTTGACAATATAATAGTACAGAACATACTAACACAAACAGATGACACTCCAACTAACAAGTCTTCATCAGGACAAAAGCACACAACAAAAATGCCCCCATTTTGTTTCTTCCATAGCATTACTCATAGGTATAGGTAATATTCTCATACTGGTAATCAAGTATAGATGTTCTCAATGGAGATGATATAACAGATTTACTCCATCAATAACTTTCACTAATCCAGCAAGTCAGGTACAATCATAGATGATGTAACAGATTTACTCCATCAATAACTTTCACTAACCCAGCAAGTCAGGTACAATCATAGATGATGTAACAGATTTACTCCATCAATAACTTTCACTAACCCAGCAAGTCAGGTACAATCATAGATGATGTAACAGATTTACTCCATCAATAACTTTCACTAACCGAGCAAGTTAGGTACAATCATAGATGATGTAACAGATTTACTCCATCAATAACTTTCACTAACCCAGCAAGTCAGGTACAATCATAGATGATGTAACAGATTTACTCCATCAATAACTTTCACTAACCCAGCAAGTCAGGTACAATCATAGATGATGAATTCAAGTCATTACTTTTTTAGGGTTCTACATACCCTTCCTCTCCCCTCGTAAAATAGAACATGATACTTAGCATTATAGAAGTTAGGTGGTAAACCAAAAATTCCCCTTCCCCATTGTTTTTTTCCCAGAAAAAAATAATCAAAAAGACAGTTTGAAACTGTATTAAGGATACCAACCCTACCACACTAACAAAGTGTTTCTGCTGCTCTGGATGATTTGTGTTCACAAGATTGAAAGTACACGTGCTAGTCAATACATTCTTGCACTAATTTTAAACATACAGACACACTGGTTGGTTTTGCACTAATTTTAAACATACAGACACACTGGTTAGTTCTATCTCCTTTAGAGTAGTTCTCTTGTGATTGTATACATTTATTCAAGCTCTCCTGCCACCAAAGGAAGCTCCACTGGTAGGCACTTTTTACAATAGCCCTTATTTTTCTTGTTGCATTGAATTGAATTACCTCAATGTCATCGAACCAGCAACATTTCATTGTTATTTTTAAGTTGCGGAAACAAGAAAAAGTTTCACCTGACAAGATTGGGTGAGTATGAAGGCTATGAGAGCAATGGAACATTGTGTTTTATCAAAACTGTATCCGTGGTGATAGACCTGTGTGCAGGGACATTGTCCTGATGCACAATCCAATTACCTGTTCACCACTTCTCACAGTGATGTTTCCATATAGCTGAGACATTGCAGAACTGTAATGTAGAATTCTGCATTGATACTGTCCTCTTGGGATGCATTCATGATGAACCAGCCCATCAATGTCAAAGAATGCAATCAACATGGTCTTAACATTGGATAACATTGACATATTGGGCCTTGAGGGAATTTTCTTCAAATGATCTGCATCCACTTTTGAAATGAAAATACTGTTCAAATGTTGTAGATCAACTTAGGCAGCGCTTTCTGAAAACTGACTGAAGAATTTTTACAGTTTTGGAACCAAATGCAGAAACCAATGAATACACGTTGTTGAAGAGTAGTATCCATTTTTTAAATGTGATGAGACAAACTAGAATATCTTTATGTAGGAGATATACAGCTCCTCCATGATATTACATACTTCTAGTTTTATGCATAGACACAAGCTCAGCAAATACACATGCTAAACAGAAGTGCTATATGTATTATAGCTTGCCAAAAAAAAAATTAAGTCTTGGAACTTATTGAACATCCCTAGTACCATTCAACCTCTTACCATTCCACAGTAATCTAATCACTCCTTAAATTGTCAATAAAAATTGTGGCCAGTAAGTATAACTGACATACAGGACTAGAATGTAGGTCATAAATTATAATGAAAACATGAGTGCTAAACAAGACTTTGTGGTGGAAGAACACAAATATATTTACTATTTACAAATTGGTTATCATGTCTTCAGAATCACAAGCTTTCAATCACATAAATAATAATCTTTGAAAAAATGGTCAAAGCTAGGAGCATGAGAAAACAGGTACTATCAGAGAAGAACAACTTGATATTCAAGCACATCAGCACACCATGTTTAAACAGCTGTAAATTTATCCAGATTTATGAGTATGCCTATCATGTAAAATAAAGTAAATCAAAATACCAAAATTCTTTTGGTATTGCGTATGTTGATTGTCCTCTTCGCACACCAGACACATGATGTAGAGGATGTTGATTATCATCTTCGCGCACCGGACACGTCCACTGGTGCTCAGATCTCCGCTTCAGTAAATCTCTCAGGGTATAATGGCTGATGGTTCTGGTTCTATTTTGGTTCACTGCTCTTTTTGAAATCTTTGTCAGGTGTTCACTACGGGCCATCCTCACTACCAATTCTCGCATTCTCGATATTGAATCATACTCATTCTTCTCAAAATCCTCTGATCATGAGGACTCCCAAACAGCAATGAGTATGTTTGCTTGGTCCATAAGCTGACCATCTGTTGTGGTGGTGAAGCAAGCTAATTGGTCGGCCAATTCATTTTCCTCCACCCATGCCTGCATGTCCGTGGACAAAGATAAGCGTGAGTTTTCATAGTCATGCCCACATTTTAGCTTTTTCTAATTTAGCTTTCTCTTTTTATGAAGAATGCATTTTATATTAATTAACTGCAGCGAACATACAGAATTTTGGTGCCGAAACTTTCTCAGCAGGTGTAAAATGGTGTGTATTGTTTTTGTTTCTGTATTTCACTGATTACACAACTCATTAATCATATGATACACAGTGTTCCACATAAGATTCTAAATCCTGAGACTGTGAATAGAACAGTGTAGGTATGAAATGTATAACATCTCATAGCACTGGTCTTAATATGCAGAGGTCAAGTGATAAACTCTCTTCCTTAGTAACTGTCCCTTGCCAGTAAGAATATTGAAACTTTGACAAAACACATTATGAGACATATTTTCTGTTACAAGAACTTTGACTGAATAAGAACGTATTCCTATTTTCATGACTTTGTACAGTGGAATCCCATTATAACAACTTGGTCCAGTCTGACCAAATATAGGCCTATATGTAATAACATTAATTTGCTATATACAATACAAACAATATAGAATACATATCATGGATTTTGAAAAGTGTTATTATATTGGGAAATTTGTTATAAAAGTATTCGTTATAGAGGAATTCCACTGTATTAATATGTCAAGAATGTAAGGTTGCACTAGCTAAGCAAGCTTCACCATAAGAAACACATATGATTCTCAACTAACATCAATATTGACATGGGAAAGAGAAATAACCTCACATCTGACCAGTTAGATTGTATTATTAAAAATCATAGATTAAACAAGAACGATTTTGTGATAACATTCTTATCACAGGATGGAACAAATGAGCTGGACAAATAGAACAATCAAATGTACAAGTTCTTATAAAACTAGTAATGGAAGGCATGTTTTCTAGAAACAGGTGAAAGCAGTGGCACAAGACATTTCAGTTTTTAAGTGTGTCCTTTGCTTCAGCAGGTCAACTCACCTAGTAGCATAAGTTGTTCAGTCCATACAAATTACTACTTTCTGGAAAAATCATGTTACCTGGATAGAAAGGTTCTTATGGACTAGATACATACACAACACAACTACTGATAAATGGTCACATATACAACTACTGACAACAATGAAAATTATATACTCTTGTTTGGTTACAATATAAGTCAAATAATGTCTTTTTTACAAGATAAGGGGGGTAAAGTTCACGGGAAGAGAAGACCGGGACATCTCAAGGCACACTTCAATATGTAACCGTACAGAAACAGTACAGCGGAGAGATATGATCAGACACTTTATCACTAGTCTTCAGACTATTTAAGACAATGATTAATACATAACTATTAATAATGCTGACTCCAGTGTAGAGATCAGTCTAAAAAAACCCAACTTTTGTGAACATGATCTTGGTTCGAGGCAAGAGGAGCTGACAGTCCACATTGTACTTGGTTTGAGGCAAGAGGAGCTGACAGTCCACATTGTACTTGGTTTGAGGCAAGAGGAGCTGACAGTCCACATTGTACTTGGTTTCAGGCAAGAGGAGCTGACAGTCCACATTGTACTTGGTTTCAGGCAAGAGGAGCTGACAGTCCACATTGTACTTGGTTTCAGGCAAGAGGAGCTGACAGTCCACATTGTACGGGTAATTTAATTAGGTCCATAAGTGATGACTAAGAATTTGACTATAGTTGAAAAGCAATGTCCAATACAGGATATACTTCAATCGATGCTGATGATGACCTTTTGCATCTTTACAGATGGTCTGGAGCAGGCCAATGTACAAATTACAAATGAACCATGGTCCTCAAATTGAAGCATCTCTTATGGCTGATTTTGCCTATTTTCAATTTGAAGGGACTAGAACATAATATACATAATAAATCTGTTTCAGGATGTGTGTGCCTATTGTCTATCTTATATGTGCCTTATATATAATAGCAATGACTTTTTATATGCAATAAATGAAATTCATGGCAGTATAGAGGAGATTACAGAGTCTGCTAAAATTTCATATAACAGCAAATGTGAACCAGTCACATTCATATCTATAGTGCACACAGAAAAATACACTGTACATTCATTATTAGATAATTGTTATATATATAACTACTTTGTTACATAAATACAATGGTTCGGACACATGAGAATTGAACACAACTATAAATGCATATACCTAATAAAATAAGATCAGAGCCAGAAGAAGGCTAATAAAAAGATGGATAGATAACATAAACAATATTCGGAGCAAACATGGATACAGTGTAACTGTCAACAACAAAAAAATACAGTGTAACAGGTGACAAATCTAGCCTTAAAACAAAATTTAGATCTCCCATTTCTATGCTTGACAGCAAGTATGTACCAGTAGTGTCATCATCCACCTGGGACAAGACATTAGCAGGGCAATGGATATATCTTCAGTAAGATGGAGAACAGGTATTTATCTTTTTTAAAAATTCATTCGCCCATTTTTATGTGGCATTCTCTCATTTTTATGAGAAATTTAATGAACTTTTGTGCAAAATCATTAAAAGTAAATAACATTACTAAAAGTAATGTTTTTATTTCCTATATTTCCTTGGGAGGGTGGGAAAGAGAAGAAGAGGGTGTTCAAACCTTCCACCTTTGGTCTTGAACAATAGCTTGGCTTGACTGCACCACAGGTAGAGTTACATGCTGTTATTCAGCAGAAGCAAACATGATTATTTGTTGGTAATTCCTGTAGTTTTCTGGTTGAATATCCTATAATCCCATAACCTGTAAGCATCATAGTGATACTACATTGCATGCTTCAGAACACTGAACCTTCAGCAATTTCTATCTTCAATGATGCGGATGAGTGAGGAAAAATATGTTGTCCAGCCCAGTCCTTGATGTTGTCTCATCATGCTTTTATTTGTTCTCCTCTGCTTCTTCCACGGTGCCCGGCAGTATTGTTTTTAACACAGAATCATGTCAGCATACATGTCCAAACCATGCATGTTTGTGGTTTCCCTATTGAAAACAATGATTTTTTTTATAACTGTATACATCTCTATAGCATCAATAGTATGGTTGAATATACTTTTAATTCATTCACTGAAATATCAGTGCATACTCTCACCACGTAATTTCATAATACAAGATGATTGATAAAGTGCAATATATTCAGTCATACAAGAACAAGGTTCTCAAAATCCTCTTCAATATATTCAGTCATACAAGAACAAGGGTTCTCAAAAACCTCTGCAATATATTCAGTCATACAAGAACATGGGTTCTCAAAATCCTCTGCAATATATTCAGTCATACAAGAACAAGGGTTCTCAACAACCTCTACAATAGATTCAGTCATACAAGAACAAGGGTTCTCAAAAACCTCTGCAATATATTCAGTCATACAAGAACATGGGTTCTCAAAATCCTCTGCAATATATTCAGTCATACAAGAACAAGGGTTCTCAACAACCTCTACAATAGATTCAGTCATACAAGAACAAGGGTTCTCAACAACCACTGCATATATTTTTGTACAAGAACATGGATTCTGAAAAACTTGTGCTATATGTTCAGTTGAACTTGAGCATAGTTTTTATTCATAATATGAAGATATTTGTGATTGTTCACAATAAAATACTACTATTAATGAAGACATGAATCTAAGTGTTCTTGTCTTGTTTCGTCCTATCCATGTGTGCCGCTAAGCATCATGGTAGCCGAAGTCTTTTTTCTTTTGCTAACTGTGATGCCGTTGACATAGTGCAGCTTTTGTCTTCCAGTATTTCTCTGAAGTCATCCACCTATCTTCATCTGGGTCTTCCCGTTTCTCTTTTCAGATGATTTTCTATTTTAAATGTGATCTGGTTCCATTCTGATCAGGTGGCCGAACCATTCGATTTTTTGCCTATGTATTTTTTGCACGCTATTGTTTTCACTGTATTTCTTATAGTGTCATTGTTTATTCTATCTCTTTTTGTTATCCCCAGGATGTTCTGCGGCATTTCATTTTGCAAACTGCAAGTTGTTTTTTTCTAGTTTCTCTGTCAGAGTCCAGGTCTGGCATTAGTAGCAGTGTCAGCATGAACACTGTGTTTATTAATGTTCTTTTGGAGATCATATCAATATTCTGGTATGTCAGCAGAATTGATATGAAACTGTGTTTGCCTTATGACATCTTGTCTATTTCTCTATCTAATCTCACCTCTTCTGAGAATACACTGCCCATATACTTAAATATTCTAAATGTTCTACTTACCATATATACTCATTCTAAAATTAACTTTTTTGGAAAAATTTCATGGGAAAAAACGGGAAGGTCGGCTTATGAGCGGATGAGCACATTATCCAATAGTCAACAATTTGTATACTGCTAATTTTGACAGTGTACAACAGCTGACTGTGTTATTCTGACGTCGCATAGGGAGCACTAACTTACTGGTATCACTTTACTGACAATTTTCAGCGATTGACAAATTTACGTTATAGAACCTTGGTGACTAACTTCTACGATCATCGAAACTGCTATACTTCAGAAATACTGGAACCTCCATTGTGATACTGTTACTAAAAATAACTTTCCAGGAAAGTATCTTGTTCCAAAATGGCGGCACTTAGTTTGATTTCCTGTTAAACTACAAATGATGGTTCCCAGGTCATACAGCCTCGACATGGGTATCAGATCAAATGTACGAAAGTAGAGGTGTACAACATGATGTCGCTACAGGGCACTGAAAACTACCGACCTAATACCCTGGTCATCATACAACCTCTAGTGAATGAAAACTGACTTTAACATGTCATAAGTACAACTTTATCATATCTCTCCCTTGATGTGATTCTTTGCACACTGTCCTTAATGGGCATTACATCTGATATTATATATAGAACATCAAAAGAGTATAATCCAACCAGCCTGCAGCATCCTTTCTTAGGGTGGGTATCCCATGACTCCTGGTTTCAATTTCCATGGCTTCAAAGCAACCTGTCTTGATTGAATTGTCTTCCCTCTGGAGTCTATTATATTCGTTCTGTTGGTGGTACTGGAGACTTAATGTGATTATCATCTAAATAATTTAAGAGCTTACATGACCAACTGATCTGAATCACACAAAAACAAATGGACTGTACATAAGAAAAATTAATCATAGCAACAACATGATTACATGTTTTCAATCATTGTCACAAGAACTTATTCATCTACTGTTACTGAGATAATGATATCACAAAAATTTGATTACTTTCACTGAGATAATGATATCACAAGGTTATAAAATAGATTACATTAAACACACCATACCTTTAACATGAAGATAAATATAGAAAAGAATGAAGTAATGAAAATATGAAGAACAGAAAGAAACACCTATATATATATATATATATATATATATATATATATATATATATATATATATATATATATATATATATATATATATATATATATATTGGAAACAACAGACTTAATCAGGTGACAGAATTCATATACCTAGGAAGTAATACGGCAACAGACAAAGAAATACACAACAGATGTAATAAAACATACCAAGCAAACCATGACACCAATCTTCTTAAACAAAAATGTTGATTTAAATACCAAAATAACACTATTCAAAATGATTATTATGCCAATGCTGTGCTACCAATGCTAAACATGGACAACGACAGCACAAGACAAACGTAAAACTTGTGACAGCTGAAATGGCATACTTACACAAAATCCTAGAAATATTGCTAAAAGGCAGAATGAGGACATTACACGCAAAAATCACACCACCCCAATCTTGGAATATATTAAGAGACAACAGATCAAATCGTTTGCACACATCAGCAGACTACTATCAGACAGCATACCATAGCAAGCTATGCTACACAGATACAGTGAAGGCAGACCTAGAGGCCAACTATGAAAACGATGGACCACCAAAGTAAAAGAGGTGACAAATTCCACGATATACTCAGCACACAATAGGGCCTCCTCTGGAAAACTATTCTACCCCTGACGCTGAAAGGCAACAAAGGGTTTAGCCAATACTACTGTCACTGAGATAATGATATGACAAGATCTTATCAACTATTATCATTGAAATGATATCACAAGAACTTTTCTGTCACCGAGATAAAAGGAAAAATGAAATAAAAATTGCAGTAAATTTGTCTACCACATGGTAAATGAGAATTTGTAAAATGACATAAAAATTGTTAAATATTAGTTTTACAAGTAAGATGAATACACAGATTCAACGTTTTGACCATCAGGCCTTTGTCACGATAAAGACAAACACAAAAATTGAAACTAGAATAGACAGAAGACTATATTGGAGGAATGTATGTAGGCATCTATATTACCATAGGAGAAATAGATGGACGTTAAGTAGAGTACGACATAAATATAAGTAATATGTTGAGATATGTAAGTAATTCATGTAAATGTAGAAACAGGTATGACAAGTAGGATTGACAATCAAAGACACATTAAAATCATTTTCTTGTTCTGTGAAATTGCTTTATTCCATCAGAACAATGAAGTGAGAATTGGGGGGAGGGGAGAGGGGGGAGAGAGAGAAAAGAGAGAGAGAGAGAGAGAGAGAGAGAGAGAGAGAGAGAGAGAGAGAGAGAGAGAGAGAGAGAGAGAGAGAGAGAAGGAGTATAAGACAAACTCAAGTAGTTCTAAATATGGTAGCCGGAAGGAACATTTCCAGGGAGAGGGATCAAAGGAAATCCTAGATAAATTAATGGGACATATTAATACTATAGAGTTGGGTGGCATTAATAAAGGCAGTTCCCCATGTTGAAGTGGCTTGTCAGATGTGCAAGAGTGGATAGCTGCTGCTCAGATATCTCATGTCCCTCTGTGGCTGAGATAACTGAAATGAGGGCCACAGACATCTTTTCCCCAGATGAATATCATAGAGGTGCCTGAAAAAATGGTCCGATTTCCCCATTGTATGTAAGATGACATTGTTTACAATTGATTGCACAGATGACATTCCTAGACAAACATATGAAGTTGGTATGGATTGTAAAGATAGTCTTAGGAAAGAACACTGTGTAATGGACATTATACAAGGTACATGACATTAAGGCACAGGGCATTACACAAGGTACAAGACATTACACAAGCTACAGGACATTACACAAAGTACAAGACATTACACAAGCTACAGGACATTACACAAGGTACAAGACATTACGCAAGCTACAGAACATTGAGATAATCACTGAGATGATATCACAAGATCTTATCACTGAGATAATGGCATCACAAGAACTTAATTACTGTCACTGAGATAATGATATCACAAAAACTTAATTACTGACATAGATATCATGATATCACAAGAACAGATCTACTTCTGTAATTGAGATAATTAAATCACAAAATCTTCTCAACTACTGACATTGAGATAATGATATCATAAGATCTTATCTACCACTGCCATTTCATCATCATGTGACATATTCTTTCCAGAATGTGGTCTTCATTATGGATTCTCTGAACAATCTGTGTTAATTCTACTATCATTGAGATAATTATATCACAAAATCTTATCAATTACTGTAATTGAGATAATGATATCATAAGATCTTATCTACCACTGCCATTGAGATAATTGTGTTACAAGAACATACCACTTACTACTGTCAGTATTTTGAAAGCTGTTAAACAGTAACTTCTCACCTACTACAAGCAATACATTGCTAGAACTAGAGAGAGAACTCCAGCAACATGGTTGACACTCTGTCTAGAAATTATTGACAATAACTGTTAGAAACAGAGAAGTTTAAGTTTAACAAACTTTCATTGGAGTAAATTGTCAATCCCTGTGGGACAGTTTCTCAAATAATTCCTTCCATGAAGCTAGTATCCAGGGACTGTATCAGCGTACGGATGAAACCCATCTCTTTACGAGTGTTCTCAAAAATAATCCTAGGATCATCGCTCTCACATCGTAAACAATTAGGAGCCATCACCATTGCCAAGTTGTTGACATCCATTTTGGTTACAGATGCATTTTCAGGTACAGCAAAAATCTGGATAAAACAATGCATAACACATTAGACAAGGTACAAGACATGAGCAAATTAGTGCAAGGAAGGCAACAGAAACAAGATATCAGACACAGGGTACAAGAATTGAACGACACACAAGACATCAAGCACATGGTTCAAGAATTGAGCGACAAACACATCAGACATAAGGTACAAGAAATGAGCAAAAAACAACAAGACATCAGACAATAAAAGAATTGAGCAAAAAACAAGTCATCAGACACAAGATACAAGAATTGAGCGACAAACAACATCAGTCAAGATACAAGAATTGAGTGAATAGTAACAGACATCAATAACAGAGTGAATAGACATTAGAAGCAAGGTACAAGAATTGAGTGACAACAACAAGAGATCAGACAAGATACAAAAAAAGAGTGACAAACAACAAGACATCAGACACAAGAATTGAGTGACAAACAACAAGACGTCAGACACAAGAATTGAGTGACAAACAACAAGAAATCAGACACAAGATACAAGAATTGAGTGACAAACAATAAGACATCAGACACAAGAATTGAGTGACGAACAACAAGACATCAGACACAAGAATTGAGTGACAAACAACAAGACATCAGACACAAGATACAAGAAATGAATGACAAACAACAAGACATCAGACACAAGATACAAGAATTGAGTGACAAACAACAAGACATCAGACACAAGATACAAGAAATGAATGACAAACAACAAGACATCAGACACAAGATACAAGAATTGAGTCACAAACAACAAGACATCAGAGACAGGCACAAAATACAAGAATTACGACATATAATACAGAGAATGAGAAAATATACACCAGAGATATGAAACACAGGATACAAGACATTACATAAGATATAGGATATTACACAAGGTGCAGGACATTGCACAGGCTACAGCACATTACACAAGGTACATAACATTACACAAGGTAAGGGACATTATCCAAGGTACAATACATTACACCAGGTACAAGACATTAAGGTACAGGACATTACACAAGGTACATAACATTACACAAGGTAAGGGACATTATCCAAGGTACAATACATTACACCAGGTACAAGACATTACGGTACAGGACATTACACACGGTATAGGACATTAATTAAAGGTAAATACCATGGCAGCAACCTGCCGTCTGGAATGAAGATAACTCTTCATGTACTAAGCTGCAGCTTAGTGACAGCTTCCTTCTGTATAGAATATTACACAAGGTACAAGACATTATACAAGGTACAGAACATTACAATACAAAACATTACACAAGGTACATAACATTATGATACACGTCATTACACAAGGTACAGAACATTATGATACGTCATTACACAAGGTATAGAACATTATGATACAAGTCATTACACAAGGTACAGAACATTATGATACAAGTCATTACACAAGGTATAGAACATTATGATACAAGTCATTACACAAGGGTGGCAGCTAAAAAAACTGCTGAACTCCAACTCTGGCCTACAGCCTGTGGTATTCCTGACAGATGCAAAGTCAATGCTTCAAGCTCTCCAGTCTGGAAAACTAACAGACTTGAAAAAAACTACTTAGCGAATTGTCTTAGCAGTATAGGGTAACCATGCAGTGGATACCCTCTCACTGGGGAATACCAGGAAATGAAAAAGCAGACCAACTGGCTAAGGAAGGTGCTGCCGAAGACCAACCAGATATACCAATCACCTACCATCAGAAAAAACAGATGATCAAGTCAATAAGAAAGCCACAAACACCAACACAAGATGACTATAACATTATGAACAGATCAGAACAAGTTATAATTCTACGCCTCAGAACAGGACACAACCGACTCCGCAGTCACATGTATACAAAGTTCACGATTGGCAACACGGCCATGTGTACATGTGGACAGGCAGCACAAAGTGCCAAACATATACTTCAAGAGTGTTCTGAGCATGAAACGCTGAGGCAGACATATTGGCCAGAGGAAACAACACTGGAATCAAAGCTCTATGGGACACTGTATGAACTACAAAAGACTGAGTTTTATTAAGGAGACAGAATTACAGATATAGACATGTTTCAAGTGAACGAAAGAAGAAGAAGAATTACACAAGGTACAGAACATCATGATACAAGATATTACACAAGGTACACAACATTATACAAGGTACAGGACATTGCACAATGTACAGAACATTACACATGATACAGAACATTATGATACAAAACATTACACAAGGTATAGAACATTATGATACAAGTCATTACACAAGGTATAGAACATTATGATACAAGTCATTACACAAGGTATAGAACATTATGATACAAGTCATTACACAAGGTACAGAACATTATGATACAAAATATTACACAAGGTACAGGACATTGCACAATGTACAGAACATTACACATGATACAGAACATTATGATACAAGTCATTACACAAGGTATAGAACATTATGATACAAGTCATTACACAAGGTACAGAACATTATGATACAAAATATTACACAAGGTACACGACATTATACAAGGTACAGGACATTGCACAAGGTACAGGACATTGCACAATGTACAGAACATTACACATGATACAGAACATTATGATACAAGACATTACACAAGGCACAGGACACTATTATACAAGACATTACATAAATGATCGATAAATTACAATTTTGACAGAAATATAATAGAAATCTGCTGGTAGTATGGAATGGAAGCATATGAAAACCACTTAATCTGTTTTGTCTTTTGATGTAATCCAGGATTGGCATTGTGTTTGTTAGTCTTCTTATGTTTTCAGTTCTGATTCTGTCTCTTGTTGCTACTCTGAGCATTCTACTTAGACAATTCTTTTCTGTTGAAACAAGTTTTATTTTGTCTTTTATTGTTATTGTTCATGCTTGACATTGATCTTGATAGCATAGTGATGGTATGATGATTATTTTGTATAGTGCAGTTCTAGTGTTCATGTTCACATATTTGTTTTTGAATATAGGAAACATCTGTCCTAACATCTGGTTGCTATGCTGCATCAGTTATATTTTTTGGGTGTTGTTCCCAATTGATGATGTGATGCTTCCACGATAAGTTAATTCTTTCACATGTTTAAGATGTTTGCCATCGATGAAAATAGTAGCGTTTCTTTCTGTTTGATGTGATTGTCATTAAACTCTTTTTTCTGTGTTATGTTAAAGTCCTCACACATTGTGTGAAGTCTATTTATATGTTGTTGTAGTTGTTCTTCCAATGTTGCTATTATTGCTTGATCGTTTGCAAAAAAGAAGTTCGCCTAGAATGTTGTTTAGATTGCCTTCTTCATTGATGTGTCAATTTTACATATACAATGTATACAATGAATAGCAAGGGAGAACACATCCTTGTTGCATGTCACTGTGTATATAGAATTGGAAAGTCCTACACTTGTTCTAACATTCAACATTGAAATTTTCTTCCTGTCTATAATGTTCAATATGTCATTTATATTGTCAAAAAATGTTTCACATTCATCTTCATTGTTTCAGAGATTACACGGTGTGTGTGTTTGAATATAACAAGGTTTTGAAGCACATGTCTTCCTCAAATCACTATCAATCATGTGCCAAGCTGAGTGGCGTAGGCAATCATGCTTCTCCACAATTCTCTGTCTCTTGTGTTGTTCATAAATTCAGTTGGTGACTTCTTTATGTACCAATGTGACAACCCATCTAGAAAATTCTCTCTTTGTCTTCCTCTGTCTTTTCTCCTTTTGATCTTTTGGTGGTTACTAAATGTTCAAGTTTTACTTTTCTCATCACGTGACATAAAAATCTTGATTGTCTGTTTCTAATTTTCGCTATAATTTGTCATTTTACCCCAGCATCTCTGAGAACTTTTACATTAGTTTGCTTGGCTGTCCATGGAATTTTCATCATTCTTCTTAAAAACCACATCTCAGTTTTCTCCAGCTTATCTCAGGCACTTTTGTTTACAGTCCATGTTTCTTTTGTTTTCTTTTTGTCATGCTACAAACCACTATAACATCAGCCATATTTGTTTGTCCTTGTACCAGGATTGACAAAACATGATCCTAAGGTCAAATCCAGCCCACAAAGCCTTTTTTTTCTAGCCCGCAATTATGATCTAAAAGTACTTCATGTACTGGCCTCAAACCACAGAAAACACTACTTCTAGCCCAAAGAGACTTTAAAAAAGCTTTATGGTCTCATACAACAGAAAAAGTATCAATCCGGCTACCTGACACAAAAAAGGTTGTCTGCTCTGCTTTATACAGTGGAATCATTTCTTAACAATGTTTTAATGAGAATTCATTCTTATCAACATTGTTTTTAATTAGAATCCAATTTAAATTCCACTATTTTAATTTTTTTAAACTCATATTTTATTATTTATTGTCAATATTTTAGAAAATATATTTCAATGTTATCATCTTACATTGCATTCTGTTACCAGTACTAACTGGCATGTACGGAATAAAAATTCAGTGACTGGGTATCTTCTTCTTCTTCTTTCCTTCCTCTTTTACCCTTTACAGGTGTCGAGGGAGATATAATGTTCTTGTTCTTGCTTTTCTGGCAGCTTCAGATAATGTTATTTGGTGTTTGTGTAATGTCTCTTTGATGTTGTCGATCCAGCGTACTCTAGGTACATTGACACGATCCTGATGCAGACACAGATTCGTTGGGCAGGTCATTTGGTGCGTATGCCAGACCATCGTCTGCCAAAGATACTTCTCTATGGTGAGCTAGAGAAGGGTATACGATCTCAAGGTGGCCAAAGGAAGCGCTACAAGAACTCGTTAAAGGACTCACTGAAAGCCTTTGAAATAGACCACGATACATGGGAAGAACTTGCACAAAATAGATCTACATGTCATTCTAAAATAAAAAAGAGCGCATCATCTTGTGAATAGAAGAGAAATGCAGCAGCTCAACAGCGGAGAGCAGCTAGAAAGTCACGGATCAACCAAGATCCGTCTACAGTCGTTATTCCATGTCCAAACTGTCCAAGGACATTTACAGCTCAAATAGGGCTCATTAGCCATCTACGAACTCATAATCAAGGACATAACTAAAATTGAATTTTCAAAAGTGGATGTAACAAATGGTCATCATCACTTGTGATGGTCTACCCTTGGCTCTTCTTTCTGCTTCTCCTCTTTTCGTATATGCTTTATAAACTAATGAATCACACTGCATTCTTTCCAGATGACCAAACCATTGTATCTGTTGGTTTTGTATGTATTGTAGAATTGATATGACACCCACTCCTTCTCTTATGACATCGTTTCTAATTCTGTGTCTTCTAGTCACTCCTGTGGCTTTTCTCAGACATCTCATCTCTGTTGTAACCAGTTGTCTCTTATGTATTGTTGTTAAGGACATACCTGTCAACTGCTCGTAAATTCCCATAATTTTACGGTTGCTTCCAAGCTGTACGGTTTTACGGGCATACACCGGAATTTACAGGTTTTTACGTGACTTTCTGCAGTTCTGTACGTTTTGGGTTTTTTTTACTAAATTTAGTGGTTACACTGATATTTTTGTATATATTTTAGTGGCAACAGTGATTTGTGCGCAGCAATAGTGTCGTATGCGGGTTTTATTTGATCTGGTCTTGGGGCGAAGTATTGTTGGAAACAATGCTTTTAACACACTACCAGTACTTTAATCTCTGTGCTGGGAACGTTGTCTTTATACCAAACTTAAGGAATTTTTGTCCACGTGCATTGACAGTGTTACTCAGTGTATCTACAGTACACAAATACTAGTAACACACGTGTATTCTGTTTCTAGGCCTACTATATACATCATTTAATTTATATTGTATGTTTTTGTTTGCCCCCTAGACCTAGGTAGTGTAGGTAGGCCTATAGTTAAATAATAGAATGTTATTTGTTTATGTAGGCCGAAATCTGATATTAAGACTTATCTTAAACCAATATTTTATTGTCACTTTTTTGTATTATGTTTCTTTTTAGGAATTACACACGGAAAATGAGAAAATGATGCCGTCGCTGCTATAGATGCACGATCGCTTCCGATCACAATGCACAATCTCCACGAGTCATAGTTGTACAATCTCCGCTATTCACAGATGCACAATCTCCGCTATTCATAGATGCACGATCTCCGCTATTCATAGATGCACGTTCTCCATCGGTCATAAATTCTCAATCTCCGCCAGTCATAGATGCACATTCTCCGCCATTCATAGATGCACGTTCTCCGCCGGTCATAAATGCTCGATCTCCGCCAGTCATAGATGCACATTCTCCACTGTTCATAGATGCACATTCTCCGCCGGTCATAGATGCATGATCGATGCCAATCATAGTTGCACATCTCTGCCGGTCATAGATGCATGATTACTGCCGGTCATAGATGCATGATCTCCGCCGGTCATAGTTGTACGATCTCCGATGATGTGCGCTATTCATGGATAGTTGAAATTATTGTCGAACACTCTATAGAGCACTCCAACAAGTTGTTATAGTTTCAAACGGATCTAAGCATCCATTCTCTGTATTAATTTTTTTCCCATCATATTGATTTTTATCGTATTAAAGGTACATAGGGATAGTCTTTGTGCTCTATAATTTTCCCACACTATAACTGTCTATGTTAAACAAAGACAAACTACCCGTAAAAAAACCCGAATTACCTTTTTATTTTTTTGTACGGATGGAGCCCCCCTCACCATTGTGTATGGTTTTATGGTTTTTCATGCTCAATTATGGTTTTTTCATAACTATTTTTATGGTTTTCAGTCTCAACAGGTTGACAGGTATGTAAGGACCATGTCTGATATTGGTAGCACAGGGTTGGAATGAAGATACTAATACTGGGTATGTGCTAAGAAAGATTTATTTCTAGACAAACATACTCACCTGCAAGAAGCGAATGAGGTAACACAAGACCAGACGGTTGATATCAGGAAGTTGGTTGATAATAGCTATAGCAGCATCTGCATTGGCATAGTTTTCTACACATGCCTCATAGAACTGTGCAGGAATTAGAGGTTCGTACAGCTCACGATACCACAGCTTGAGGAGAGATGCTGGTATGTGAGGGTCTGGACAGTCACTGGGAGGAATCCACTGGTCACAGCGCATCTTGAGGTTGTTAACTTCATCAATATCACCAGGCACTCTGAAGAAAGTTAACAGTAAACATAACTCCACAGAATGTAATATAGTTAGCGTATATAAGATATATGATGCTCCTGTGTTGCTGGCCTGAGAGGGGAGCAAAGAATAGCAACACTTTTTACTTTCTATGCATGTCACAAGAGGTGATAAAGAAAGTTATGGTGTGAAGTTGGCTGTCCCATTCAATATAGAGACAAAGTAACTCAGAAGCCATGTTGGATGTTTCAGGACAAAAGGACAAGGTTAAAAGCAAAGTTGTTAACCATGATACTTCTTCAGTGATAATTCCCAAACTGCTGCTGGACTTCTGGTTCTAGGTGGTGGTTTGACAAGTTGTCTTTCACATTTCTGTGGTTCGTGACAATTGTGATTTCGTTTTCTTGGATTAAAGCCCGTTGTGCTGGCCATTGTAAAAGCTGCTATGTCTTGATATGCGGATGTGGTGTTTAAGCTAAAATTCTGGCTTAAAAGTTATGCGCAAAGTGATAAAATTAATTTCAATCTACATACGACAACCTTAGCACAAAATTGTGAGTTCATTGTTGTTGGGACGGAAGCGATGACCCGATCGTTTACCGTGGATAGAAAAAGTTGTTATTATGTGTGACCTGTTTTATAACAAAGAGAGTCACAAGACTGGGCAATCACACAGCCTAGATTTCATAAAATTCATTAGGAGAGTATTACAAAAGCGAACAATATGGGTCCATGTATATACTGTCAATTAACAGGATGTGAAATGAACTTACGTATATTTCACACTGTCAATATTTGTGTTTTTCGGTTCATACACATTTAGCGCCCTCAATGACATGACATCATTTACAGATCTTGTCACCGGAATTTAAATTGGCTAATAGTTGCTATGCGTGGAGATTAAAGCTTACAACGATTTAATGCAATGACCCATTAACAGAACGACAACTCATTAAAAATGATATTAGATCGTCATTAGACTATATCAAGCAAGTGTATAGTTTAAATTCACAGCTGGCTTGACAGCACCATTGGCTGCACTCAAGATAAAAGGAGCCGTCGCCAGAGCAACGGAGTACATGCTCTGGGGGTCGACACTTGTTCCATCAGCGATAGGCTCAGGTTCTCATCGAACTTAAGTTTGGTTGGCTATCGGAACAGCAAGTAGAGCATATATGGGAATGTCCCCAGTACTGTGACATTTGTTCCTAAACAAGAAACCCCACCCCTGGATCTCCTTTATAGCAGGACAGTGGTAGATTTCAAGCAGGATGTAGTCCTGAGAACGGAAATGCATTGTGTCTCCATTTTATTTTCTGCAATGGCCAAACACATCCATTTTTGTCGGAAACCATGATACAAAGTAATCTGTTCAATAAACTGCATCCTGCTAATTTGCATGAATTTGAGAACAAACACAGAAGAAGATACATAAGATTAGTACTTCAACATATTTATAAGTGAGGTGGTCAGATCTCATCCTCACTAACTCTCCTACTATGGCTCAGACAGCTATATACACAATTAAAGACCAAGATACTTAAATTGGTTGGCTCATTGGTAGAACCTACAAGTATAAAACTCTGTTCTGCCTCACAAACCCAACAATTTGAAAACTGAATGTTCATATTGTATGTGTGAGGTGATTGAACGTATTAGTGGTGTCTAAAAATTGACCAATAGTTGAATTACATTGTCATATACATAGGAAGATTTATGTTTGAGTAAATAGTGCAGTAAATAAAGATATAGGGAATATTATTTTATGTTAATGTGGTTTTTTAACCAACGGTCCATTAGCAGTAATGTGGTCAGTAATACATCAATCACATTCCTCTCTCAGATTTCATCTGTTACTTATTTCTTAAGCTGGCCAACTCTGGAGTCGATTGTAGTAAAAAAAAAATTAACTAGGAATCAGATCTTGACAAACAGGTTAGGAAACCAGTGCAATAACCAATGTGCTACAATGGTTCCACTGCAATTATCAAATATGGACACTGATGATCCTTAGACACAAGATTTTCTTAGTTTCTGGAAGCTAATTAGAAACACAGGATGATATCATTCATTGACATTTCAGATATGTACAAGACAGCATCCATTTGTTAACATGTCAAAATTACCTGAAAGTTCCCTCAGTTTGTGTGCCACGTAACCTGAGTACTTCTTCAGACAATACAGTCTGTATCCATGGCAACTGTCTCTCTGGGTATCTGTCCTTCTGTAGTAACATTACATCTTCAAGCATGCTTCCAAACATTGATGGACAGAACACAACTTTCTGAAAGTGTACAAAACAATTGAAGATATAAGGCACAGACATGTGAAAGGAAGACCAATTACATTCAATTTAATTAATGATTGCATTTTAAAGCATCGAAGTTTGGGGCAATTTTTGTTATCATCATTTCCATACACAAAGAGCAGTCTGGAGTGGTGTCAATTGCTATGTATATCTATAAGCACTTATATTAATCTTCTTCTGGATGTTTCTTTATTCCACAATCCTAACAGTCATATATGTCAAATCTGTTGCTTATTATTAATTAATTTAATTTAGGTACAACAATTACAGCAGATGGAAGAAGTTCAACAGACATAATAAGCAGAATAGGACAGGCAAAAACATCATTCAGAAAAATGAAAAATATATTGTGTAATATGTCATTAGAGATGAGAGAGTTCTGCATTGCTATATAAATCCTATACTAACATATGGATGCAAGTCTTGGACAATAAACAAACTGGAAAGTGGGAAATAAGAGGCAATATAGATGTGGTTCTGTAGAAGAATGTCGAGAATACCATGGACTGCCAGAAAAACTAATGTAGATGTGTTGAAAGAGTTAAAAGCAAAATGGACCTTAATCAATAATATAAGAAAAATACAATCTTCATTTTTTGGCCACTTTATGAGACAGGGAGGTTTAGAGAACATAGTCACAACATGCAAAATTGAAGGCAACAGACACAGAGGGCGACAATATGAGAAAATATTATTCAGTTTGACTACCTGGCACGGCAGGGAAACAACAACGATCTTGATACATAATACTGTACAGAGAGCTGTGGAGAGCCATGATTGCCTACGCCAGCCATCATGGCACCTGATGATGATGATTCTTAATTCATCCTGAGTGTGTCAAAACCAACTTCTCAATATACATCTTTACTCATTCCAATGAGTTCCACAATGTTTTCATATCTTATGAAAAACTTTGACCTCTGATACATGCTGACAGTTTCCATAGATTGTCAATTGTACATCATCCTTATCCTGCCTCTCATTCAACACTTTCTCCCCAAACCATTTCTTACTCCATGGAAACTCTCTAATACTCATATATTAAACAATTTAATAACTGATGTTCAGATTATCATTTTATCACAGCAACATGTTCAGATAGCAGTGATTTTTTTATTTTTTGCTTACTAAATGTAAAGTATAGTTTGTAAATGCTAAGGTTTGTGAATAGTTATATGCTTCAGAAACATATACCATAAACATAGAATAACATTCACAAGAGATTATACAGGATTAAACTATGACCTGTCCAAGTGGCAATAGTACACAATCTTGTTTATTATGTGCAGTATTTTTCCACATAATATTGTCAATTGTTTTATTATGTGGAGCATGTTTACTTTGAGCTCCACATGCTTAATTATACACAGTCAACTTGTAAATTCTCTATTTTTTACATTTTTTTTGTTTTATAAACATGTCTAGGTGTTTGTTTTTCTAGGGATTTTCCACCAAAAATATGTTATCTGCATTTAATGTAATGATTTCATGGACAAAATGTGAATGAGAATGCCCTGGTCAACATGACTATCCGGATTGATTCTAATAACCACTGGTGTAGACTAAGTATATTCTAGGCAACCTTAAGCCCTATGGCATCAATAAGAAACTATACTTCCACTAATCTTCTACTACATTTCGTCCACCTGATCTTTATCCTCTCTGTTCTTTTTTCATATCTTTCTACTTCTCTTCCCCTTTCTTCCATACAATTCCTTCTACTTCCTCGACCCTATGCTGTATATAATTAGGTCCCAATGTAGCAATTCAGCCTGGGCTGACATCAAGGGGTTTTGATTGCGGCAATTCACCACTTGGGGTGAGTGCAATGGTGGGTAGTAACACCATTGGGGCTTTGAGAACCATTGCTGACTAGGTGGCGGGTTGCCACGGTTCTGTGCATCTCAGATTGGTTTACTGTATCCCATGCCATCACCCTTTTACTGTACTCCTCCTTTGGATTTATCCACCCACGTCTCCCCTATCTACTATCCTATCTCCCCTGTTTTATCTGACCCTTTTATCATGTGCCTCATATCAATCTTCACCCATGCTACTTACAGTGACTCTTTAGTCTTTTCCAGTTGTACTATCGGCTTTAGGTGTGCTATTTCCCTGCGTATATATCGATCTGACTTCTTTGGCCTTGGTGGGCTGGCTACCATGACAGTGACTTATGCTTTGAGGCTTGTAGGGCTGACTGTGACTTACACTATTGATATATTGATGACCATGCCATGACTGCAGCGCCCGAATTCGGTCTGAGAGACTAGGCTTGGGGACAGTTGTCCCTCCTTTGTCTTCCAAAGGAGCCAATGTGCAATGTTTACTAATGCGTTTCGACGTACGGTTGATCTTACATAGGCATGAACCTCATTTCATCTAACATTTTCATCCACACAGTATATGATCTGCACTAAGGAATTGTGTGGTGATTTGAGGATTTGTCCTTTGATCATTACTCCCTATAGATGAGCCAGTATACAGTGCAAGCATCATGAACGGTATGCGTTGTGCAGCTGGCTCATCCCAGTTATAATATCTTCAGTTTTGAAACTAGTCACATTTCACGGCACACAGTCCACAAAGGTACCTTGTGTCATATCTGTACTGTCTGCCCATCTTACGTTATGCCTCATTCGGACTTCTGCACTCCACCCTACATGACATTTATAAATTACATACGACTGCCCGACACGGACCTTCATGCCATATATATTCCACTTGCCTTTGTTGCAGCTTCTGGTGGCTTGTGCCCCATTCTGTGATGGCCTTTGATTCCACTCCCATTTTCTCTTTTTACCACAGATGCTCCATTCTTTGGCTTTGTCATCTCATGCCCTCTTATCTCTCTCTCTCATCACTCATGCTCTGTCTTTCTAGTACAGCCTACCTCCATACAGTGATACCTTCTTACGAAGCTCATGTTCTAGACGGCCCCCACTGGTTAGTAGTGATTTCTCTGCCCTCCCCCTTCCTTTTTTTCCCAACCTCCTCATGACACATCTCTGTTATTTTTCATGAATGAGCCTTCTCCGGTTCACTGCTACTGGTTCCGACTGTATCTTATCTCCCACTTCTCTCCTTCTCCCACAATACTTTATCTCTTGATACATTCTATGTTCATCCACCTTCCTATCTCTCCCTTTCTGTTCTTCTATTGCCTTCTTAGTGACATCATGATTGATTTGTTGCCATGACTTTTGCGCTCTTCGGCTTCATCTGATCACCTTTTGGAAGATATCTTATCATTTTCACTCCATCTGTCCTATTACTTTTACTTTTTCTGGGCATTTTCCCCTCCTTAATTACTGCATTATTCTTTTCTCATCATACTGCCCTATTTTTGCTTCCTCTATCTTCTCCTCGCTTCTTTCCATCTTTCTCTGCTATCACCACAATACCATATATGTGTCTCTGTGTAAAATTTGTTCACTGTGGTCTTTTGTTTGTCCTGATGAAGGCTTTTTAGTCGAAACGTTGCTTGTCATTGCTCTCATTGTTACCGGTATTTTATTTTATTGACATATAGTAGTAACACACCAATTTCTGTTAATTTTGATATTTACCTTGTGTTACTCCAGCCCCATTATTTCTACATTCAGTTTGTGAACTGATTCTGCAGCTTTTATCTCTAGATATTTATAGCCTTATCTTTGTATATGAATTTTAAGTATTAAATACCTTTGCTTGCTCCACCTCCTCCAATGTAGGCTTTCTGACACCTTTCTTAGCTCCCATCTGTAATGTTTTTTCTAATCTCTGAGAACAATGTGTGGAAAAGTGGGAAACTGGAACCTAATGATATTCAAAGAAAAATATCATACAATAATACATCAAAGCACATTAGATTTAAAAAATAGATATGGAGACACCAGTGAAACATGATTCTAATGGTGAATTATCCATATTATAGCTTTAGATTGATATACAGTTATGGCACATGTTTTATCATCTTAATTCTTTGACATTTTGAAATATATCTTATACAATGCCATCTGACAGATTTTAATGACAATTATTAGTTAGTATAATTATATAGTATTATACCCATCGAGGCCAGCTCCTTGGCGAGGAGATGGGGGTTTAGTCCAGCCAGCAGAGGCTGGAAACTAAGTATGGCCGGGCCCTCCCACAGTCTTGCCTAGCAAGTAAAAACGCTGAATGATGGCATGTCTGATGGCATGTATTGATGAAACAAGTAATACTATAACAAGTAGTAATACAACAAACATAACTACAGTACGCATTACTATAAGTCATTAATGAAAAAATATTAATATAACAAACATGAATATAACAAGCATAAATTCAATAATCACTATAAGTATTAACACAACAAGCTTTAATACAACAAACATTAATACAACAAACACTAATACAATAAACATAACCATAACAGGAATTACTGTAACAATCATTAATGCAGCAAACATTAATACAACAAGCATAAATACAAAAAATATTACTACAACAATTATGTTACTGCAGCCCATATCTGCTAGTTGAATATTTTCTTGCTTTTCCGCAATTATATATTACTACAAAAAAGCATTTTAAGCATTCATTATTAAACTCCAACCAGATCTCTATTGTAACAGAAGAATGATTGTCATTTTATTTGTGTCAATGGCCAGACACATCTGACTTCAGTGATACATTAAGCAATGATACATCAAGTATTACAACAACAAACATTAGCACAATCACATGAGTTAGTACAAACATAATACAAGTATTATTACTACAGCAAGTATTAATATTGCAAGTATTACTTGTACAAGCTTTACTAATCAGTCATTACTAATGTCATTACTAGTCATCACTACTAGTCATTACTACTAGTCATTACTACTAGTTGCTGCGGCTTAGTACATGATGAATTATCTTCATCCCCGACAGCAAGGTGCTGCATGGGACATACCTTTACTTTTTTTACATCACTAATGCAACCACAATCACAACAACCATAATATTTACTATGACAAACTTTTCCACAAATGTCTCGTTATAACCAAAATAATCAATGTTTTAAGTGACATACATTGCCTATGTCAGAAGATGGATCCTTGTGTTTGGTGATGTAGCTCTCAAGGTAGGAATGGAATTTCAGTGATGGAGGGAAGAAATGCAAACACATAGACAACAGTTCCCAACCATGCTGCAAACTTTCTCTGCAAAGCAAAATATAATTTTATGATGAATTTGCAAAAGATGAAAAACAAATGACTAGAGATTAACAAACTCATGAATGTACAGACTGGTAGATTTGTGGTTGTATGGGCTGCCCACATACATACTTCTGGGATATGTAGAGGCTGATTGACTATATATGGATGGATATACTGTGTAAAAACTGATGTTCTGTGGATAGGTTGTTTAGAAATAGATGGGATGTGTTGAAACAGATGGGGCATGAAGATAAATACATGAGATGTATAGACACTGATGGAATGTGTTGTTAATAATGAACTGCTGGAGAAAATAATGGCATAGAGACAGATGGGATGTGCAAAGAGATAAGTAGTGGATATATGATAGTATGCGTCAGATGTAGTGAGGGATTGGTGGATGTATGGGATATGCAGAGGCCAATGGATTATAGGATATATTAATTGATAGACTTCATATAGACTGGTAGATGTATGTCCTTTAAAAATATTGATTGACTGGGAACATCTATGTAGAGGCATCAGCTGTACATTTACTGATGGAGTGCTGGATGTGTGGAAGGATCAGCTGTACCCGGTAGTTGATTTTTTACAACATTCAAATTTTGTCATGATTAATGTCAGCGTGCGTAATGTTTGTGGGTCTCACCAATGGCCCACTAGACAAACCACTGATGCACAGAAAACCTTAGTAGATGAAATGCCTGTATGTTGAGGCTCTCTTTTGAAAGCTTTGTAGCATGTCATCTATACAATTATGCATTTCATGCAGTTTTGTGTGTGTGTGCGTGCGTGTGTTTGTTTTTATGTTCTGTTATTTGTATATATGCATGCACCCTCTGTGATTGGGAGGGAGTCAGAGATGTACTTTAGAGTATTGGAAAGGGGAAGACAATTACACTATTTTCCTATGGCTGAGGCCCATCATAAAGGTGCAATGACTCAGGACATGACAAGGCTTTTTTTTCCATGAACATTTAGTCACATGCCTGAAACCATAAAGAAATTCAGTATAACAAGTAGGCAATTAGTGGCGTGAAATGAGCAGTGAACTGATCTTAACTGCAGTGGCTCATAGCAATGCATAGTTAGAAACTGGTGGTGTGATAGTTATTTCTGAATCTCGCCCGTGGTGAATAGAAAATCCAAAGACTTCCCAGCACTATAATGCCTTTACAAACAAAATTAATTACAAACAATATTGGATGCACCTCAGTTATCAAGGTCTGCGATAGGCATTGGGTAACCAGGCTGCTCTGGCCGAGAATTAACTACCGGAGCTCATCAAAAATCAACAATGCAAACATCTACACAGCCATCAAAACTCTAAACCCAGAAAACCTTGAAGAGAGAAGCAGCAGAGTCAGGATTGTTATAAATCCAAATCTTCATTTAAAATTATACAACTAAACATCTGTGGCATAAGAAACAAAAAAACTAGGACTTGCTAATTTACAGCATACTCGCACAATACATATAGCCCTCTTACAGGAGACTATACACAAAGACACTGACCAACATATGTCAGGATATACCAGCTATACCTGTATGTGCACCAAATTCCATTGCTTAATTATATCAGGAATGAAATTCAAAGAACATATCATGCAGCAAACAGCCCTTCCCATAGATATGCAAAAAGTGACCATCTGGCACACTGGAAGACAGAACACAATCTAGAATGTATACATCCCACCTCTGACGACATGCAGCTTACCAAAAATCCATGCAACACAATTTTTCAAAGCAGTGCCTGAAGACCGTATTTGATACCTTTTCATCAAAATTCCATAACATTGTGATTTTTACAGACATCAAAATTCCATAACATTGTGATTTTTACAGACTATGTAAAAGAGTTATTATATTTTTTACAGACAATGTAAAAAATTCTAGTACTCTTCAAGTACTAGAATGTGAGGGACATTGTAAGCCTGAGCTAATTCAAATATATCACCATGCTAACCAGCTGCTTACATCTTATGGAGTCAGTATTGTTATGCAGTGAATTAATGGCCACTCAAATACACCTATCAATGGCAAGGAAGACTAGCAAAGAAAGCAGCAAGACAAGAGCAGCCATACACACAAATGACCATGCACACAGTTTAAATTATGACTACATCTGTGAACAAAGAGACTTGGCTGAACAGACTGGTCATGAGACACACCAGGAGGAAAATCTATAAATATATGACTAGCCCAAATTCCAAAGACAATATCAACCACCTGTGAAGGAAAGACTAGATTATCATCTTCCGACTTCATACACATGTACAGCTGAATCACCTGAACATAACACAAATTCCAGGGTGCTGGCTGTGAACTCATCCTTTCAAAACTGTTGACCATCACCATGCTTAATGTCCAGCGTTGGATGATGTCAGGAAAATGTTTCTTCCTCAAGTCCAGATAATGGAACACCTCATATGGAACAAAACATCAGCTGAGATACATGTATATATTATACAATGGCATTGGGTCAAAGGTCATGAGCCCATGGACCGTTGGATCAGCAACCCACCAACCAATGATAAATATCACATAATTTTAAAATCAGGTAGTTCTAGAGAAAATTAACAATGCCTCACTCTCTCTTGTTCTCTGTTGTTTGTCGGATGAGCTGAATATAGATCTCATCTCTGAGGTTGGGTGTGGACCAGCCCTTTGTGATGATATCCAGGGCAACTGACATTGGTGCTTGCTTACCCTTACGATCTCCCATATACAGCTGAATCAGTCATGAAGGGTCAAGGATAAACTGTATTAATTACGTGAAACATGAAAACAGTTTAATGGAAATAATTTGCAGCTCATGTATGACCCAGTATAATCAAGACTTGATTAATTACACAAACTCATTAACTTTTGCATAACCCTGATTATTCAAAATATTAATTACACAAGCTAATTTCTTACCTTTTGCATAACTTTGATTACCCACTAGATTAATTAATTACTCAAGGATTATTTACACAATCAATTAATTCCAAAAACTCATTAACTCTTGTATAACTATCATTGGTCAGGAGATCAATTAATTACATTACTTCGAAAGGATTTGAAAGTTTCAGAGAATTTACTTCATTATACTCGATTTCCCATATGTACTCCGTCACTCAACGAAGTGGCACACCGCCACTCAACGAAGCGGCACACCGCCTGACGAGAGCACCACTAATAGTACGTAACTCTGTAGTTTCAAGTGATAATCCACAGGGATCCACGAAAATAAAATCCACAAGGCGACACAAGCCAGACTGATTACCCAGGAGATCTGTTAATTTAAATACCTTTCACAAACTCACTTGTGCATGCACAAGCCTGATGCCTTGAATCATGTTGCATGTGTAATGGTTAACTATTGAGAGATGTTTGTTATTTATCTGATTCTAGGATACATAACAATTTACATGCTTTAAACTACAATTTCAGATATACAATTTACATTGTTTTAAATGAAATGGAAATGGTTAATTCTGAATTTACCTATCAACAACTTGAAGAGATTTTCTGTAATTTATACAGAATACACCCAGTCTTAATTGTATATGCCCATATTTAGCATCTGCCTTATTATAAGTACTAATTATACAGAATATGGGCTGAATTTGATGATTTATATAAATTTTGGAATATTGAGACTCAAACACAGGATGATCCTGTTTGGAAGTTTAAAGGCATTCATCTACAAATTTCTACGGTTTAGTTGTGTTATAAATACAGGTTATCATCAGCTCATCCCAGACAAATCTATTGGTGCTCCAATTCCCATCTCAATAAATTCATCAGAGTGTAGTGGCTCACAGTTCCAATTTAGTGCAGTTTCTTCATATATCTATTATGTCTCTTTCTATGCCATTCCAATCTTTATTCCTATCTCCAGGAATCTCAAGAGCAACCTTGATTCCCACTTCTGAAAATCTTCCCAATAGATGGGGTCCCTCAATGCATTATATCAGAGTAATACATTGATGCACCTTTTGAAATTATGGCCATGCTTGCTAGCTTATCAGCTCATTCATATTGTTTAATCTGTACCAGAAACAGAGATAGCTCCAACTACCTTCCAACATTTAATATGAGATACATATATCAGAGAAAATTCTAACTACCTTCCAACATTTAACAATATATGAGATATATATGTCAGAGAAAGAACAAACTATCTTTCAACATTTAACAATATATGAGATATATATGTCAGAGAAAGAACAAACTATCTTCCAACATTTAACAATATATGAGATATATATGTCAGAGAAAGAACAAACTATCTTTCAACATTTAACAATATATGAGATATATATGTCAGAGAAAGAACAAACTATCTTCCAACATTTAACAATATATGAGATATATATATGTCAGAGAAAGAACAAATTATCTTTCAACATTTAACAATATATGAGATATATATGTCAGAGAAAGAACAAATTATCTTTCAACATTTAACAATATATGAGATATATATGTCAGAGAAAGAACAAACTATCTTCCAATATTTAACAATATATTGTATGTACAATAATCACGGACTATCAATTAATATACAAGATTGTTACTGAAAATCAATAATATTATCATTTTTAAAAATCCGCAAAATCATTAAGAATACCAAGATTAATCAAAAGAAAAATTGATAGGTGTTGAGGTCATTGTGTGAAGCAAGTTTTCGACTCATATCCAGAAAAGGTAGTAATATAATAAAAGATATAGTTATAAAAAACATGATGCGACTCAATTTCACACAATTTTGTTACAGAACATTTTCATGTGAAGTTTGAAAGACTTAACTTTTTATCCCCATAATGCTTTAGTTATCCTGTCAGACTATATTTAGAAGTGATTATACAAATTGAGATTTTATAAGCTTTACCGGCAGCACAGATTGATTTAAATGATGATTGGTTGCAGCTAATCAGTACTAAAGAATTTAAATACTTAGCATAAGCAAAGGATATTCTTAAACATTTCACAGGCATCCTTTTTTAGGCTTTTATCTTTTGTCCGAATCATTGGCTTCTGTATAGGGTCCTGTTGTGAGAAGAAGAATATTAGTTGGTATCACTTATCTTGAACATTTGTAACATTTGCTAATGCACATTACATGACAGCCAACTTGACTGACTGGTCAGTCCGAGAGAACATCACACACTCCTATCAGCAGACCACAGGTGTCAACTAGTACAGATTTTCTGTATTAATACAGATTTTGGCCCTTCCCTTCCACCTCAGAAATGCCCAACTTTTTTAAAAATTTAGTGGGGTTTTGAGGTTGTTTTTTTGGGGATGGGGGGTGTGTTTCTAAATATGGAAGTTTTTATTGAAATACAAAAATAAATTGCTAAAAATGCAAATTTATGAAAAAATAAGTTGAAACCTATGGCAGACTCTCTTCTGTCTTCTGGCTCAGTACTAGTCCTAGGCGTGGTCCTTCAGAGACTTCTGCTTTTCTATCTCCTGCCTGCTAGCATGGTGTAGTCTGGAGAACTAGAGGTAGCCTGCAGTATGTTTTTCAACTTAATACATTACATCATCAGCCTGATGAAAATAATGATAATCTGTGATGATAGTGATCTTCTTCTTTGTTCTTTAACTCCTGCAGATTAGCAGAATGTAATGCAGAGCACACAATGCGTTGGTCATGGTTTACAGCTTGGTTGTGATATCTACATTTTTTGGCCTGACACATACTCTCAGCATAACTTCTGGGTCACTTTCACCTCTATGGGATGAGACAGCCAACAACACCCTTAAAACCTCCTTAGTCCTCTTTTACGATGTTTGTGGTAGATAATAATGTTGCTATTCATTGCTCAATTTTTGGGCCCTGGCTACACACAGACAAGATAATGATGATAACAATGACAGAGCATAGAGGACATCAGATGGAATTATTCCTAGTATTCAGATTATATCCTAAACAATTACCAGTATCTTGTTTTTGTCAAGCTTACACATTTATGTTTTCATAATTGCTTTATCTTAAGAACACACCCCTATAGCAACAGAGCCTGGACTTCTAGTTCAGTATGGAAAGATTATGGTCAATGTTTTCTTTTCAGGTATGTCATAGGAGGTTATTAAGAAAGTTGGGAGATAGGCTGACAACCTGTCAACTGTGAAAAATCATCACTGTCACTGCATATCATGTCTCGGTTTCTTACTTTTCTCTTCTGTCAAATGGCACCCATGAATGATGAAGAGTTGCAGGCCAGCAGACATTGTACCTTTGTCCTTTTGTGGCAGACTCCTAGGTGGCAGGAAATGCTGGATGTGCCATCACTGCAGATGGGTCAAAAAGTCTGATGGAAGAATGGTGAACTAGTTGGCCCAGAAGTATATGCTACATTCCCACCAAGACATGATGATCCTGTGTTGCGCTGGAATGCCTTCCTTCGGGGACTAAACATGCACCCATAAATTTCTATAACTCAATCATGCCTTTAAGATAATAAACCTAAAATGAGTTTAGGAATCACTACAGTTACTCATATGAGGAGGACCTGAGCTTTTTTAGAAATACTATGGGCTGTAAACAGCTACCTCCTCAAAGCTAAAGGAATTATATCATCATCATAAAGACAACCCCTCCATAAGCCAACAACTAGCATAAATATCTAATCTAGAACATAAACACTTGTTTGTGAATCATAAATCTTCTACACTCTAGCAAAATATCATCTAACCTTGGACCATGTCAGCATGTTGTTCACAGACACCTTCTTCCCAAAGAGTCCCTTTTTGTGCCTGTTTAGATGCTGCTCCATGTCACCTTCTGATGGTATTTTCTAGAAAATACAGAAAGAACATTTTCTAAATAATTCAATTAACACTCAGAAAGAATATCTATCTATCTATTGTCATTTCCACTTGTGTCATTAAATGTCATGGGGAAAATATCTGTCTTTGGCCATTTGGGTCTCATTGGCCATGGTCAGCCCTTGCCTCTTTAAGGTTTCTTTAATTGTTTCCACTCATCTAGTTCTTGGTCTTCCTCATGCCTTGTAGCCAATCTTCTGCTGTTAGAAATATAAACAGGCATCAGCCAAGGCTGTACTATCACAACTTCTGTTCATAACATACATGGACAGGATAACTAAAGAAGTTGATCCAAGAAATGAATCCATCACTGCTGAGAATCCAAACGAAGAACACAGCTCACTAAATGAAATGCAATGTGCAGATGATCAAAATTTAATAAAGGAATCTGAAGAAGAATTACACACATCTGCTTAATACATCCAGTGAACAATATAACATGAAACTAAACACATCTAAAACAGAAGCTATGTGGTTAAGTAGAACACCAGGCCAGTTAAATGTATCTATCAATGGTACAAAACTAAAGCATTTGAGAGTTCAAATATTTAGGAAGTGTCTTTACAAAGGATGACAACCTCAATAGAGTGATCAAAACATGATGTAAGAAAGCCAATGCTGTGACTTACCAGCAATTTCTAATACTCAAACACCCATCAATCTGCATGACTACAAAATGACGATAAACAGTATTTTTATACCAACTCTGTTACCAATATCAAACCCTGACAAAAAGACACTAGCAAAAAAGATCACATGTGAAATGAGATGTTTAAGGAAGCTATAAATGTCACCAGAAGAGACCAATGCAAAAATGAAGATATCAGGAAAGAAATAAAGACCTCTCAAGTCAAGACTATATCGAGAGACAGCAAAAACCAGAAGGTTTGATCACATCACGAGAAAGAAGATGCATAATGCATGAAACAGTGGAAAACAACAACATAAGTAAATCTCAGAAAGCTTACATATCAATCTGCTGAGACAGAAACATGTATTAAAAGATAAAAGACCCACAAGGTGAAATAAAAATTTTCTGAAAAATAACTGATATACTGGGTGGTTTGTTTATTAAATCATAAAAACACAAATCACAAATCAATAATAAAATATGTTGATCATATTCTTCTCATGGGTGATTTTTGTCTTGAGAATGTTCTTTAAAATCATAACAACTTCAGAAGCCACCATTTTCATTTTCTTAATGCAAATGTTACAGAAAGTGTATAAGTGCACAACCCTGTCATAAAACAAATTTGACCTTTGTCAAATAGCACTTGAGACCCACTATATATATATATATATCATTTTGGCATGCTTGAACCTTGCAGGATCAATGAACGCCAGTCGTATGGATATGTTGTTCCATCATTTATCTGTTTATGTCATTTCACCTGTATATGCGTGTGTTTTGTATATTTCCTGTTTTATTGTTTCATTGTTGATCTAGTTTCAATGCTTCTGGGTTATCTCTACATTTCACTCTGTCACATGAACATCAGTAATGCTATCTCTGCTCGCTGATTTTTGTTACGCATGTAGTTTTGATAAAGGCATATTGGTCAAAATATCAATGTGTGTGTGTTATTATGTGTATTTCCAGTGATTAAGAAAACGTTATTGCCCGGTTCCAAACTTTACCTCTACAATGCTAGGGAAGGCTTTAATCCAGTGGTGGGCAAAATATGACTCATGGGCCAAATCCAGTTGTATTCATTTTCCTGGCAAGTCAAGTTGATCTAAAAATTACTAAATATACTGGCCCCAAGCTCAGAAAAAAATTACTTGGTTCCAAAAGACCATTTATAAAAAAAAAGGTATTTGATCCCATACCATATAATAAAACCTTTGAACATTGTCCTGCTGCAAGAGAGATTCAGTGGAATTTTGAGAACAAATACATATACAAGAAAACCTTTGAACATTATCCTGCTACAAGAGAGATTCAGTGGAATTTTGAGAACAAATACACATACAAAAAAGTTATCTTCATTGAAACCCCTAAATAGTTAGGCTCTCATGTGATTAAATGTCTGCATAGAAAATGGTGAGATACTTTCGACATAAACACATACACCTCTTCTGAGTAGGATGCTTCTTCTCAAAGCATAGCATAACGCTAAGAGTGGAAGTTCTTGTTATACCTAAAACTATGAAGCAAACACATTTTGCCCCCATCTCATTACACAGATAACCAAGAGCTTCATCACTTCAATTCATGGGGACTAAAACACATACTTAATATTAACAAGACTAAAGGAAAAATATCACAAATCTAGAGGCTATTAATTATGATCCCACTACAAGAGCCTGGACAAGATGGAACAGACACTAGCTATAGACAAATTAGTCGGACAAACTGCATGAGCATCAAAAATTGATGACAAACATATATATATAGAAAGTTGAAAAATTCTTGCAGCACAACAATTTGACTTTGAACAGTGCTACTATACTGAGGATTAAACTACATACCTTTCACAAGAAACTTTACAAGACAATAAACCATTGTTGGTTGCACTGACTATTATGCAAAAGATCGTTGATAAGACATAAGAAGAATGCTTGCTGCAAAAATAATTACACAATATGCAGTAACATGAATAGATGAACATACATTTTTTTTGTTCACAACGCAAGAGTTCATCATCATGTGACATATTCTTTACAGAACGTGGTCTTCCCTATGAATTCTTTGAACACTCCACGATTATGGGTGAGTTGACCTCTGCAGCTGGAGACATTTAAACAATCTGATATATCACTGTACCATTGTCGTTTTAGACGCCCTCTTCTTCTGTTGCCAATAACTCTGCTTTCAGCTACTAATCTTTCCATGCTGTTATGTCTCTTTATATGACAATAAAACACAGCTTTCTTGCTAAGATATTGTTACGGAGCCAGTCTTCTACGTTTATTGATCTTAACACAAGAGCTAGAGTACAAATAAATCACAGAAACAAATCAAAAAAGTACTGCTACACAATGGCATTTCTCATGATCCTCTCAACTACTGTTTTTCCCCTAATTTATTCATTCTTAAACTGCAGAACTACCCTATGGAACTAGAACAGTGATATATGCAGATGACCTAGTCCTAATGATAGTGCTACAGTTGCTATCAAAAATGTTACAGGCAGCCATATACTGCTTGACAATCTGAGCAGAAAAATAATGTCAGCATTAAGATAGATAAGTCAGTCACAATTATTCATACTTTCGCCAAAAACACAGAACAGGTACAGGTAACATTTATGTGAACAGTCTAACAGGGTGGACAACTAACACAAATATATCTTGGGAGTAATGTTCAATACTATACCCAAATGTTGAAAACAACAGGTTCAATTGAAAAATATGGAAAAAAAACCTACTATTAATTGAAAGATATAAACATACAGTGTCAGGAAACAACCAGATGCACTGGAAAGGTATCCCAGATGCACTGTGATAATACAGGTCAAATATGGAGATAAACAGAAATAATTATAAGTGTAGGAAAAATAAACAGAACATACTAGCAACGAGACACAGAAGACGTATTACCATTTATCTTTACATTAATTAAAATGTTATGACTACTGCGACCTGTACTATATTACAGTAGTGATGAGTTGTTACACTTGGTGGTCCTTACCCCTTTGCTCAGAGAGCCTGTAGAAGGGCTAATGGCCATGTTTGCATCTGACTGTGAGGGAATGAGCAAACTAAGAGGACGTGGCATCATATCCACCTGCAAAGACTGACTTCTTTCAGAAGAATTTGTATCAAGTTTATCTCCTTTCTTCCTCCTCAGTGAGGCATGCTGAGTCTCCCCAGAGGTTGATATGCTGATTGGCTGTACCTGAAGTTGTCCTCTTGGAGTAGCTTGAAACACACCTGAGGAGTCTGACTCCTGCTCCGGAACACCTGAAATGCAAGGAAAGGCAGGTGATTATGTAAATATGTACAAATTTACTACTTTGGTTTACTACTTACTAATTTAATAAACTTTGGTTCTTGTTTGGAATACATGCCTCTCAATGTTCACAGCTCTCATAGTTTTTAATTTATTGTCCCATCATAATTTTTAGTATAATTTGTGATGTCATCACTAAATCTAATTGTTTGTAGTGTATGACATAATTCTGCTGGTTCATATTCTATTAGTGAAATGACACACACAAGCAGGCATGCACGCACAGAGGCACGCTTGTATGTGCACGGGTACGCACACACACACACACACACACACCATCCCCCATGTGATTATTAATTTGATTCTTTTCCTTGCCAATGTTTGCCAATTGATATTTATCAATTATTAATTTAACCCCTCCAGGGCCAGATAAATGGAACACATTATATGGAACAAAACAACAACTCACAAGCACATGCATATATCACACAATGGCATTGGGTCAAAGGGCATGAGCCCATGGACAGCTGGATCAGCAACCAACCATTAATTTTAAATAATAATTGTTTTAGGGTTAGGCTTAGGGTTAGAAGAGGATTTGCTTTACATAACTAACCCTAACTCTAGATAAATTAAAATTAAAATAAATAAAAGATAAACATAAACTGACAAACATTGCCAAGGGAAATAATCACATCGGTGGATTATTCCAAACAAGACCCAGATGTAGTCCAGAAAATGGAAGATGTATCACATCTTTTTTGCACCAATGGTACAAATAAAACATCTGACTTAGGCAGGTTCTTATCAAATAAAATAAAGACATCTGTGAACAGCAAAATAGAAGAAGCAGACTAAGGACTTGTAATCTTATACGGATCACATTACAACAATGCAATTTATTTCACATTCGAGTTCCCTACCATTGGCTGTATTAATTGATTACAAGAAAGCTTGTGATAATATATAATGAAAGGCAATGTTGAACCTACTGGGAATACTACTGAATCCTAACAAAATAGTCACTCTCATACAGATCAAGTACGAAGAAGCATCTTGTGGTTTTATGCTTAGGAAAGGATTGTGTATATAACAGAGAATTTTGTTGTTAGGAGCATGTAGGGCTGCTTGTTGTTTCCATTCTTGTTTCTCCTAGAAATTTACCGGATCAATATGTTATAGAAACAAATAGGAGATCTAAACTTAGCCAATGATGTGGTACCACTTGGAAACAGTCATAAATGCAGAACAAGCTGCAGACTTAACATTGAACAAAATACAAAGATAATTAGTGATATTAACATGTAATAACTACACAGATATGAAGGAACACCAGTTTAGAAAGCATATAACTTCATATACCTGGATAAAATAACTGACAAAATGGGAGACAAATAAATACCAGATAAAGAATAACTATGGTCTGAGCAGCTTTGACACTACTTTGAAAATTACACCAGGAGTCCTCATCTATTCTACAATGTTTGTATACTGTCAGCAATGTCTTCCTGTATCAGAAAATGATCAGTACATGAATTGCTATTTGTTCAAAATGCACTTATTGTAGTTCTAAAATTCTAAAATTCAAACTTTTATGGGCAGTGATAACTTTCATACATACTGGGGTATATTAATACCATCAGGTTGGGCAGTATACATTCATTTTATGAATTATTGCAGCTGGGTGATTCCAATTGAACTTGTATAGAACATTTTCATGAGATATAACTTCACATACTTCCTCTGTATTCTTTTTACTTCCTTCTTATTCCGATATTTCAGCATCCATTACAGAATTCTATGTAGTAGTCTGGCCATTTCTTTTCATTTCTGCATTTATTTGTCTGAGCCAGGAGTAGACCAAAAACACTCAGAAGAACAATACTTAGAGAAAGTAAAACAATCAATATTCATACTATTCAAGAATTGCACAGAATAGCTTTTAACAGACAGAATTAGAAAGATCTGACATCTGGCTTATGCGTTAACTTCAACGGTAAAGGAAAATTAATTAATTTCCTTGTCCCTATCTTATAAAGACCTTCGGTCAAAACACAGAATGCATGTATTTTGTTCAACATAAAACTGCTATTTAGCCCACTTTTGTTTGTTTTATTAATTTACCAGCTGAACTTAAAACTGAAAAATATGAAATGAACACAAGATATTGTTTTCCAGTTGATGTCTACTCACTGTCATAATCAGGGCAACTATTCTTTCGAGTGTTTATATTCTCTTTGTTATAATCATCATTGTCTTCATCATTGTTATCATCAATGTCTTCATCGCCATAATCCAGGCCGTAAGTGTGGAAAAATCTAGGCGAATCTGTAGCAGTTGCAGTTGCTATGCCAGAGTCGATGCTAAACTGTTTGACTTTGTTGTTGAAGGCATGAGTTTTGCTGCTTGGCAAGTTGGCATAGTCTGGCTCATCACTGTCAGCAGTTAAAATGCTAGACTGCTGTGACAGCTGACTAGATGATCTTTCATGATACACACCTGCTGAAAATAAACAAATATAACAGCAGTTAGGCTACCTGTATCAATAAGTAACCTGTATATTTTCTTCTTATTATTATTTATTCTCATATTCCTGCTGGTTATTAAGATGCAGTTTGGAGAATATAATGTGTTCAGTCATGGTTTACAGCTTGGTTGTGATAACTGTGCCTATCCAATCCACATTCAACTTCATCATGGCATATTTGGCTCACTTTAATCTTTTACATGATGGAATAACCACAGTAAGACCCAGCCTTGGTCATTTTTTCTTTATTGTCTGTTGGAGTCAGCTATGATCATGTGAGCTCAACTGGGAGGATGATGATGAGGATAATGATGAGTGATGTGTCGTTTCTTACAACATGCATGACAACCTGTCAGTTTTTCCCATACAAAGTAAATTTTTCAACCATATTTGACAATATAACCTTTATATTATTAATAGGTCTTTTTTCATCATTTTCTGCTTACAGGTTTTCCTGGATACTGAACTCTAATGCAGGAAATAGGAGCCATCTTGTAAAATTAGCAACAATGATATTACAGAAACCACCTTTAGACAAATTTAACAGATTTTTATTTCATTAACTCTGAAACATTCACCAGATCTATTTTGTAGCAGGACAATGGTCCTACTAAATTTCCAGCAGGATGTAGTCCAGAAAACAAATGAATTGTATCGTTGTTTTATTTGCACATGGCCTTGATACATACTTTGTACTTTGTCAATAAAGATATGTTCTCCCATTTAAGATGCTACACATAATGAACAGTGTCTTATGATATTCTCTGGTCTTGTTTGGCTTGTTAGTGTCAAGAGGAGATTTCTTCTGTATACATTCTGAAACTCTGTTTGTTAGCACAGAATATAGTCCAGAGAGAGGAATGAGATGTGTCAAGGTTGAAATCCAGGCTGCGATATTTGCACCCATCAACCTGACACATCTGATTTCAGTGTGGCTTTTGACTCACTTTAACTGTGAGTCAACCCTCCTGAAAACTTCCTTAGTTACATCCTATGACATGCATGGCAGGTCAGTTGCTACTCCTTTTCTCCCCTCTTGGACCCCAGCAATACAAAGGAAAAAGTTTGATTCAGCAAATGTGTATGTGTGCTTCATACATGTGATATTCATGTTCTTTGTGCTTCACCAGACAATTTCAATCCAAGGTACAAAAGCTACTGAAAACTAGAGAAATGGAACTGTAACAGATGGCTGACAGCGTACTGGAAAAAAGTAAGCTTATGAACAAGTAAGCAAATGGATGATAACTGCATTGTCTTTTAATACTGACATCGTGCCAATTAATAAATCAATCACACAATCTATACATGTAGTTTCACTAAAGTCCCTATAGACATATTTTTTAGGTCTACCCTGGCTCTCTTTCTCGGTTACCAAAGCAGCCCCTTTAAATAAACTCACATCCTACTTTCGTACCTTTCAATCTGCGATGTTTTCCTTTAAAAATTAACATTCTCAGTCCAGAAAAATTTAGAATACTATCCATTTGCGCGGATATTCAAATGTCAATGAACAACATTTTACCAAACTGTGCCCAATCCCTCTCCGAAACTTGCTTATAGACAAGCAGAAATTACACAACCACCTTTCTATGTCATTTTATTGGAACTTTCACATAACAGTGGCCAGAGAAATCTTGGTTTGGCATCATTAAACAATGATCCTAGTATGAATTTTTCATACTTATCTGAATAGCTGAAGACAAAGGTGTTTGGAGAGCCTTTGTGCTAATACCTCCAATATGGCATCCCTACAACCATGACAGTTTATGGGTGTTATTATTATTCTTATAAACATTTTCATCTATATTTGGCAATGTAATCCTTTCATCAATGCTGCAACCCCTTTTATAAATTTCAAATTAAAGCCTTTATTGACATTGCAAACATACAAGGCAATATCTGCATACCCTTTTGTAAATGTTGTAATAAATATATTCAAGAGGTGGCTTCAATCAATCTAAATATCAAGAAGAATTTTAAAGATATTTTTAATCATTGATCTGTAATTTATGTACTGAATTATTATAATTTAGAAAATATATTTGTGTTTTGTAAACTTTTTCCCTCTTTTGTAAGATTTAAAAAGTATGAATGTGTGGGTCTTTTGTAGAATTTTTCATCTCAATATGTTGACAGGTATATGTACTTTGCTTAGTCAAGCAATCCCTCACTATAGCACAGTCAGTTCTGTAATAAAATATCACATTTGTATAGACTCTAGTAACTATTATTTGTAGCATTTTAAATTCTAATACAATCAATTTGAGAGTAATCATGTAGTTGCACGATTTTATATTCAGAGGAGCAGGTGGTAGGGCAATTGAGTTGATGAAATATCAATTATAAAGGAGTGTGTCCCTGCATTAGAAATATTTTGTTCACGAATACAATGAAAAATAGTTCTTTTTTACTCTAGCAGTTACTACACAATGTTAATAACTGTGTATGTGTGATGGTAACTTTACATGTGTTGTAGTACTAACTATATATGTGTGGTAATGGTTAACATAATATGAGATATTAACTATTATAATGTATGGTAATGTTAATTTTATGCATCTGATGTTAACCTTGATGTTAACCCATAGAAAGCCTCCCTGCACTTCTTCACAGGAAAACATGCTGTAATGAAAGTTTTTGTATAAATGTTTTGATGTTAACCTTTTTTTATGTGCGATATTGTTACCTTATTATGAGTTATGTGAAATTTACATAAATGGTTGTATTAGTTCTCTACATGGTGATATTAATGCTTTATATTCTTGTAACAATATTCACTCATTTTGTAATGTTACTTTTATATTTGGTAATATTAACTTTTGTGATAAAATGTTAAATTAGTATGCATAATAATATGAATTTTTTAATGTCTGCTAGTGTCACACAGAAATTATAGAACATATTGGAAACATAGTATTCACACACCATCTCACATTGTTCGTTAACATGCTTTACAGAGAGTAACATGCATATATTTGAGGAGAGAGAGAGAGTAACACATGACTGATTTAATGTCCAAAAAAATGTGTCTGACAGGGCTGCATCCTCCCAAGACATCTGTTTAACTTATACACAGCAAAATGTATGAGAAGACCTACATTATGAATAGTTTCAAGCTCTTAATATCAGAGGCCATGAGATTCCAGAAATTACTACATCTGTGTACAATTCCACCCTGATATCAAGAAGCCCCACAGGAATAGAACATATGTCAGTTAAACATCATAGCAAGGTTACAAATCTTTTCCTAATTGTAAAGATGACCAAAATAATGCATATAAACAGAAATGGACTCTCACCTCCAAAAGTCATTAACAAAGAACAACTAGAAAATATTAGCAACTTTGAATATTTATTGTCAACCATTAACACTGCATGTGATTGCTTAGCAGAAATTATCCATGCCCCTACATCACAGATGAAAAATGTATGGCATTGGGCAAACAGAAATCAGTTACAACTATTAAGTAGCTATACATATGGTTGTGAAACTTTGGCAATGACATTCACAATAAAACTGAAAATATCATTTGAAGTGAAATTTTATAGAAAGCTCCTAAGAATATCATGGACAGAAAGAAGGTCCAACACAGACGCCCTTAAATACTGGACACATAAGGTGACACAATAGTTTAGAAAGATGAATCATGGAAGGAAAAATTCCAGAAAAATGAAAGCACAAAAGCAGACCAAGACTATGATGTACATAGAATATTGAAGACCTTCTGAATATGACACTGGAAGAGGCTTGACAACTATCACAGAACCGGGAGGCTTATGCTTACAGAGTAGCAGTGAGGAAAATGTTCTCAAAAGGATACATGTCATATAGATAGATAGCCAGTTTTACCTTTTATTTTATGCATTATGTTTAACTTTTTTATAACGTGCACGCGTGTGTGCATGTTTTAAAAAAATTTAACCTGTTATGTTAATGTCAACTTTACAAGTATTGATACAGAATCATGGGAAAAGGATGCTTTGGATCATGTTGCATGGAAAGATCAGGAATGGTATAAAGACAGCAGAGAAAGTAATAGCAAACAGTTCAAGGGCTACCCATTTAATAAAACACAACATCACATGATGGTACAAGTCAGCATATGGTTCTTTGTACATAAAGACTCAGGTTTAGATTCTGATAAAGCCTCTGATTGGTCTTGCAAATCGCATCAATCATCACCATGGGTTGTAGATTATATTCTGTTATAGCGCAACAATAATATCAACATCTAGAAAGACTGAAAGGTACCAGAGAGAGAACTTTAAAGGTATGCTTCTTGGCAGCAACCTGCAGACAGAGATGAAGATTACTCTTTATGTACTAAGCCGCAGCAACTATTAGGTGGGGTAGCCAGTTTCCTTCCATGTTGTCTTTACCTCCCGTAACTCATGCATCAGATATCCATTTACAGCTTGGTCGACTGGAGAAGCGGTCATGTCAGGTGAGAAATCACAAGCCAGATAATTTTTGTGTGTCCGGATGTGGTTTCGAACCTGGCACGCTGTAATCTGGTAATAGTAAGCAAGCTCACTATCATCTAGGCTACCACGCTCCTCAGAAATGTACAAATATGTAAATGTTAACTTTTGATATCACTGTCATCTTGTTAATGAATAAATAATGCTAGCAAAGTGTCACAATAACTCCTCTTAGTTCATTTTCAGACCTTCATGTTATTCTGAAAAAAAAAGGTAACAGTCAGCACAAGGCTCCTGACATTGCATTACAACTGTGAGAAGTCACAAATATACTTACTTTTGTTCTGTCCTTCAATTCTGGAACTCTCCAGAAGGTTCTTCAGTGACCCTTGTGAAGAGTGTATGTCTGACACATTTCTAGCTGAGCCCTGTGATCGAGTATCTTGTGCCCTACCTTGAGTAGCTTCAGATCTCTGCTGCTGCTGCTGCATGTTCTGATATTGCTGGTCATGGTACATACTATGAGCTCTAGATGAGCTGGAATGAGATGTATAACTATCACCCCTGCTGTGGTGCGGTGTTGTTGGATGATTGATTATGCTACCACTGCTGTGTGAGAATCGAGGACTCTGTGAATCTGTATGTGAATTAGTTAATGACTGTGAGGACTGGATGCCAACATGTGCATCTCCATTTTTTGACATACTACGTGCTGCTACATCATAGACCCCAGAATTACTTCCTTCATACTGTTGAATGTCTGCACTGTTCATTTTTTTATACACACCTGGGGACTGGGCTTCACTACGACGAGTTAATCCTGTGAAATTTGGGTTTGTTCTAGGAAATGATAGTTTTGACTTCCTGGACATGGCTGCAGAGGACTGTGTTGATGAACTCACTTTGTCTTGGTTAAAGCTGTCCTGACTATGAACTAAGTGGTCCTCTTTACTTCGCAGATCAGGACTATACAAGCACTCAAGGTTAGGAACTACATCAGAGCATGTACTATCTGTTCTTGTATATTTTAGTGACATAAGCCCACTATCTGCAGAGTATTGGCTGCTGTTATCATCTGAAACAGATCCTTTTCTATAAGGATTCTCAGCATATAGAGGAACCATTCCCTGCCTAATATCAGCAATACTTTCTTTCCTCAGTTCTGGATATTTAACAAAAGAATGACCCGTATTAGGATCTGGTAGAACAGCCGTAGCTGGTGGCCCCCTTAAATCATGAAAACTTGTTTGTTGTCGGGAATCTGGGAATACCTGGTGAGGCTGTTGATGGAAGTTGCGTTGGTTGTATCCCTGATCACTTGTGAATAGACTGTGTTGAGATTCTGACATACCCCTGACAGGTTGAGCAATTATACCTTCAGTTAAACTGGCCTGTCGATGGTGGTGATGATAAGGATGACGGTTGATCTGATGCTGCTGTTGAAAGTGAGGGTCTGATGGAGCATGTACCATCTGTCTTTGACGGCCTACGTCAAAACTTGCCTGACGGTAAAAGTTGTTCCCTTCCAGACTTGACCCTTGTTGCTGAGCTGGTTTGTTATACCACCATGCACTACCTCCACTTGGAACAGCTTCTTGTCCTTCCAGATCATTATTATTGGCTGTTTTGTAAAGAACACGTGAGCGTGATGGTTGAGGTGAGTCAATACTGGATCTCTGGGGCATTTCAAAGGAGCCATGCCTCATGACATTCCGGTTAACAACTGCAAATGGCATATGTTCATTGTACTGCTCTGATGTCTGACTGCTGCTGCTGCATTCTTTTTCTTCATTAACAGCACTGTTGCCTCCATTCTCAAAATGGCCAGCTCCGCTGTATGAGACAGATTCATGACACTGGAATCGCTGCTGCAAAAACAAAAACAAGAAAACTAAATACAGGGGTATCTAACATGAATTATAATTAATGCACAGATCAATGATTGTTCATCAACAGGTTATTACACAGATTATAAGTTGATGTCAGTACACTCCATCAACAGGTTATTACACAGATTATAAGGCAATGTCAGTACACTCCGTCAACAGGTTATTACACAGATTATAAGTCAATGTCAGTACACTCCATCAACAGGTTATTACACAGATTATAAGTCAATGTCAGTACACTCCATCAACAGGTTATTAAACAGATTATAAGTCAATGTCAGTACACTCCATCAACAGGTTATTAAACAGATTATAAGTCAATGTCAGTACACTCCATCAACAGGTTATTAAACAGATTATAAGTCAATGTCAGTACACTCCGTCAGCAGGTTATTAAACAGATTATAAGTCAATGTCAGTACACTCCATCAACAGGTTATTAAACAGATTATAAGTCAATGTCAGTACACTCCATCAACAGGTTATTAAACAGATTATAAGTCAATGTCAGTACACTCCATCAACAGGTTATTAAACAGATTATAAGTCAATGTCAGTACACTCCATCAACAGGTTATTACACAGATTATAAGTCAATGTCAGTACACTCCATCAACAGGTTATTAAACAGATTATAAGTCAATGTCAGTACACTACATCAGCAGGTTATTACACAGATTATAAGTCAATGTCAGTACACTCCATCAACAGGTTATTAAACAGATTATAAGTCAATGTCAGTACACTCCATCAACAGGTTATTAAACAGATTATAAGTCAATCTCAGTACACTCCATCAACAGGTTATTAAACAGATTATAAGTCAATGTCAGTACACTACATCAGCAGGTTATTACACAGATTATAAGTCAATGTCAGTACACTCCATCAACAGGTTATTAAACAGATTATAAGTCAATGTCAGTACACTCCATCAACAGGTTATTAAACAGATTATAAGTCAATGTCAGTACACTCCATCAACAGGTTATTAAACAGATTATAAGTCAATCTCAGTACACTCCATCAACAGGTTATTAAACAGATTATAAGTCAATGTCAGTACACTTCGTCAACAGGTTATTACACAGATTATAAGTGAATGTCAGTACACTCAGAGCAAACCCATAGGGGCTTAGTATCCCCCAGAAAATATCAAAGTGATTGCATACTGAGGCTCCCGTGACTCACTGGGTGAACGCATTCCAATATCTGCCCCTCAGATGCCCAGTCCTACTCAAGAAAAACTAATATATAAACAAATGAACAAGTAAATGAGAACACCAAGTATGCATGCCTAGTAAATTGTGATCTTTGTACCTATTGTGAACTTGTTGTTCCAGGCTCTTTTTGCTAGTTCATTGAAAGTAGTGGCATTAAATGCCATTAAATGTGGACATTAAGAGAAACACTACAAAAACTATTGTTATGCAAATAACAGCAGCTAATTATTCACTACATATGCTAATAAACTGCAGCATAGCAACATATTTTACCTACATCACATGCACGCACGCATGCACACACAGGCACGCAGGTCAACATGTTAAAATTTTAGAATTGCAAATGATGAAGATCATGCAGTCCCATTATTTGTTGATATGATGTTTCTTTCACATTTTTGTGTGCTCACACGCAAAAAAATAATTTTTAACTAATTAAAATCAAAACAGGTTGAAATTTGACGCACAGATCAATAAGTGTAGGCAAGTAAAATGCATTATCTGGTTTTTATCTAAAGATGGTCTGTTACTGGTTTTTTTTTCATGTCTTAACTGATGTTACAAGAGTGATATGCCAAGCTGCTGGTATGCTTTTCATTGAAATGGTGACCCCAGAAATGGTAACCACTGGTTATGTTGTAATATGATGCAGTTAGTCAAAGACAGAAAATGTATTGACTCAAGTTGTGAGGCGAGTGGGTGCCATATCAGCAGAACTGATTCAAATTAAGTTTGCTTTGCAATTCAGAACTGGATAGTAAGCAGTTGTCTACCCTTGTGTACACAAAAAAAATGATGTTCCATTCTGCAATGAGTTCTCCAACAAGATCATTCATATTGTTGATGTTAAGGTGCTGGACCCTTCTGTTCAGTTCATCCTAGATACTAATTAGACTTACGTAAAACACAGGTTTATATATCGTCTCAATGGGACACCATAGACTATATCTAAAACTAGTGGGTAATGATGGGCAATGATGAGCACACAAGAAATCATAAAAATTACAATACACAAATCATATTCAACGTTTCAACCAAAAGGTCTTTATCAAGACACAAACAAAACATTAAAAGACGACGAATAGAAAAATTATCACAACGTCCAACGGAAATATGGAAATGATATGCCGGAAGGTAGAAGGTCATCCTAGATACTAAGCGTGTTCAATTGGGTTTATGTAAGGAGAGTTTGCAGGCCAATCTAATACCAGCAAAGGTTGATGGACTAAGAAATTTCTGGTTACATTTGCAGTGTTAGACCTAGAATTGTTGTGCTGAAAGATTCCCACAGCTTGGTGATTGTAAAAGAAAGGCACAACGATAGGTTGCAGTTAGGTTTTACATTAACTGTAAAAACATGAAGGAGAGTATGGTGGTCATGGGAGAATCAATCCCAAAATGCACTCTTCCTCCTCCATATCTGTTATCTGGACTATTCACACATCAGTATATCTTTCTACAGGACAACACTAAACTTGATTTCTTCTATCAGCAAATGAGACATTAAACTGGCTGGCTTTCATTACAGAACATTGTTAATCTCCATTCCGCCCTTGAACTATGGATATTTAGTTGTGTCCAAGCATGATGGTCTACAGTACTTGTAAGACCTCTGAACAGAATTAATTAGGACATTGTTACATTTTTTATTATTGTTGTCATTTTGGTTGGTCACTATTTATATACTTATAATCACCTTGGCTATTTTTTCCAAGTATATAAAAAGTGACAGCCAAAATTATGACAATAATAAAAAACGTAACAAATGAAGTCCCTAATTAATTCTGTGCAAAGGTCTCCTACTGCCGAGTGTCTTGGGCCAAGCCAGTCTGTTGATCCTGTGGCATTTAGTTAAGGTTATAATAAATGTTGGGACCTTTGTTTTGCAAGCCATAGAAGTGAAGTCTTCTTCTCACAGTGTTTGCACTAATAAGCCCCCAGTGCTAAGTGTATGAACTGCTGTCTGAGATGATGTGTGGAAGCAGGTGGGTAGATACATCAGTATAATATAATGATCTTAAGCTAGTATTGTTACATGAGGTTGACGAGTCTTGCATGATCATCGGTGGTACCTGTCACCAGGAATCGTTGGTGCATCATTACTATAGTGGACTGATCACAAATGAAATGTCTGGCAATTTCACTGATTGCCATTCCACTGAAAAGCATGAAGTGAGCTTGCCATTATTTTTGTAATGTCAGTCAAGGCATGAAAAAAAAAAACCAGATGCCTTTTACTTGCCTACACTTTATTAATGTATGTACACATCAAAATTTTTTAGCGCACAGAAACACAGGCAATGCCATTATGAGAGATCTAATTATCACTTCTACATATATGTGTATGCCTATATATATATCAATGATTGTGTTATAGGGTAGGCGGCAATCAAATATTACTCCAAGATAATGCAGCCTCTCACAAAGATCAATGTTTTGGGCATCAAAATATAATCTAGGAATGTCAGCAATATACAATTGTTCAAAGGAGCACAATAACTTAGTTTCCTGAGAATTTACATGGGAGCTTGACTGCTTACAGGAACTCAACATGCATCCTCCTTCACCACCTAATGTACTCTGATTATCTTCAACCATTCCTTGTCTCAATTAGTCATGGTATGATGTAATTTATTCTGTGACAGTGAATGTTAGCCATAATCGGAAGGTTGAATTTGAGCCACCTTTACTGTATATATGTTGAGAAATGCAGGTAATAGATGGGAATGCTGTCGCAGTCCCAGACATATACAATTTGGTTCTTACTGCAATAGTACTATGCATAAACTATAATATAAGGGATAGGGGATGATTATATAAAATACATAAAACAACAATTCTACCTAGAGGTCTTCATCATGAGCATAATGTAAAACAAAAATACTTTACCTTTCTGGAAGCCTTGGGACTTTTCTGGGCGGCTGTTGGTGTCTGAATCTGTGTAGATGATGATTTTGATGACTGCGATGATGAAGAAGATGAAGCTGGCGTTGGTGATGTTGCTGAGCTTTGCGTCCCTCGAACTGATGCTCCTCTACCATGGTCCCTCCGCTTTCGAAAGATAACAATGAAACTGAACATGAGGTAAATGGAAGTGAGAAGCAGGTAGAGTGTAGCATCCCCAAACTGAAAGACAGCATTCACTAGCTTCTGGATAGTATGAATAGCCATGGTCAAGCTGCTCATGTTGACATCATGTCAGCCAAATGTCGAGTACAAAGTATATCACTTTTGACAACACCTATATTTTTGTCTCTGGCACAGTTTAACTTGCTGCCATACTAATAATGTCACTTCAAATCAATAGTCAGAATCAGAAATAAAATGATGAATACCACAAAAAGATAACTAATATAGTATTACATAATGTTTGAAGACAAAAACTAAAGGAGATATCAGACTGCTTTCCCTCATCTAAACATCTACTATATTCCTGCTCTCACTGCAGCAAATTTTTCAGAGTGTGGATTAAACTCATCTGCCATCTGGACTCACAAAAGCAAACAAAGCTTGACCATTTTTCCAATGTCATGCTCATCTTCAATTGCGCTTGCAAAGGAGGAAGATGATCACCAATATACTGTAAGGTGCTGTTCATAAATTGTCAACTGTTTTTGTCAATTTTTGACTCCCTCAATCCCCTTGTCTATCAAGAACTCAGGCACCTCCTCCCCTTTCTTGCTTCACTTTGTCAAAAACATTCACCCCCACCTCAGTTACACTAAACCGGCTACGGGAGGAGCACTGGCCCACAGAGATAGTTATCCACAGAAAATTTTATGGGAGCCTTGGTATGCGATTCATGTATATAAATAGTGACCAGCGAACAGTGCGACAATAATCACACGTAATGAATGAGGCCCATCATTAATTCTGTTGAAAGTTCTTTAATGAAGAATGTCATGACACGACTTTGCTAAGTGAAGCACAAGATGGATTTTTTTTATGCTTTTAATTTTATTTTAGAATAACTTTTTTGGAAAAATATATTTCCAGTAGATTTAAAACAATGGCGTTTACTTAAACTTGGTTTATAGTGCTAAAATATCATGTTGAGTGTTTCTGGTAAATGGGGGACTTTGTAACCATTTAGAAGCCATCCTTGTATCTACGGGCTAGAACTACATCAACATACCTGTGTACCCCTGTGACAATCACGAGAACAGTCAGATGAGTCATTAAGAATTATTGATTTCCCATTTCCCATTGATTTCCCATGTAGACAGTTATGATCGATGTGATATTCTGTGTTTAAATAAGCAATAATACCAACTTTATTTTAGTTACATCTGCGCTGTTTGCATCATTTATACAATGATAATGTTTCGTTAACTGTTATAGTTGTGTTATACAGATGACCTCTGGTATCCAAACGTTTTCTCTCCATGGTCGAAAATCCTGAAGTAATCAGAGTGAACTCGAGTCTAAGGTCGAAACTCGTGTTGATCTCTAAATTGAAACTAATCAATCAACTACCATTTCTTTGTAGTGATATTAAGTGAATAAAGAATTACTTTGACATATACCGCGATTTATCGGATTACGTAGTGACCTGCAAATCTAGCTTGTTATTATGGGATATATACCTATCCGCATATTCACATAACGAAAAACGTCGATATCTGCCTACATAAAAAAAAATGTAAGACAACCTAAAAAAAACCACATTATATATTTCTATAAATAACCAGCAACACCAAATTAAACACAGACTGCCGGTATACACAAATCGGACTGCATGCATTCTTATCCTTAAATACAGTTCTCCTCACAAGATATACCGGTACACACACTGGGCATGTGATTACTAAACTGTGTCCAGCCCTAACATCTGAATTTAGATAAAAGATTTCCTTAAATGTATTACAAGGATCTTTATGTTCATATCCGTTTTCTTACAAACACAGTGCAGTCACTTATTACAGAATATAGACTGGGTTGTAAACACAGCTGACTGCGTCAGCAAGGGATTGCCATAAGGACACAGTTATAAGCGCATAAAGTGTTATTGCATGTTCGCAAATAAATAGAAGCAGATATATTTAACCCTGCCATGACCGACCAAGTGGACTTCAAGTACACAACATAGCGTCGTATTTGTATATGTCGGGTCTCCGCGTTAGCTTAATATGTCAGTGTAACCTTCGCACATAAGTTGGAAAGTACAGTACTCTAATCTACACTAACAGTGTTAACCAAGACAATATATAAAAGGAATGGAATAAAAAAATTTTAAATGCTGAGAAAGGAATGCGTTGCGTTGTTGAACAACTCAACTGTTTAGAGCATTACTTGAATATGCTGCCCAGGTCACGCTGGAGTCGGAGGAAACAAAGAGCTGACTCATTGGCTGGCCATGCTGCGATTGGCACAATACTAAGAAGAGGTAATGCTGACTTAATTAAAGAAGTCATGAATTCATTGCAAAATGAGGACGTTGACAATGAGATTGAAAATGTAAACATACAAAGAATAACGGAATTGGAAGTGATTAGAAGTGGAAGAAAAGGTACTTATTTTGGAAATAACAGAAGATCAACGCCTGACTGGGACTTCGAGTCTACATACACTCGAATCGCTGCTGAAACAGAGAGCGGAGAACTTATGGAAATCTCCCGTGTGCTATGATGCTAGTTTCTAATCAAGATATATAAAAGAGGGAATGGAGATTTGATGGGGTTTACCCTCCTCCCAAGCAAAGTGAAGCATGACCGGTCTCCACTGTATGACCTATGCACAGAAACTGTAGACATGACCTGAAAGGCCCATTTTAATTTTTTCGGTACATTTCGTTGATCAGCCACGGTTATTTTTGGCATGTGACTCCACGTATATAGTGACCAACGAAATTACGACAATAATCAAAAACGTAACGAATGAAGTCCTAATTAATTCTGGACAGATGTATTCTACTGCCGATGGTTAGAGTGGAGCATCACATTTCAAAAAGGGTTGGAAATGACTAGAGGATTGATTTCACTGTACTCGAGTTTTTCCATACGTACATCAAACTGTTAACGTAGCGACATGCAAAATGAATAGGGTACCTTCCATATCCGGAGACTCTTTAACTTCAAACGATAATACCCAGGGATCTCCCACCAACAAAAAGGACATTGAATACTAAGAAACTGGCTAAAAAAAACAGGGTAAAACCCACCACCTTCTTTCCGATTTTACCACAGGAAAAAAATAGCAGGGTAAAACCTTTACCCACCACCTTCTTTCCGATTTTACCACACACAAAAACAACAACAGAAAATCAAAATCTCACCAGACGCGAGGTGATTTTTTTTTTTTTGTGTTCCCCCTCCTCCCCCCCCCCTCAATATTTAGCAAAGTATTATCTACGGTCGTTGTTTTAAAGAATATACGTGTTTCAATAATCATTTGTGCTGCAATCACGTTCTTTTACAGATAAGTGGTATTTTTTAATTTTTTATTATTATTATTATTATTATTATAACGGAATACTTGTTAGTTATCTGTACTCGGGAATCACAATGATAAAGCTATTTGTTTCCTATGTGCAAGCAAGCTTGCTTTCGTACTCATAATAGTGCAACTACCAGCAGCATGTATTGATTTCAGTAGAATACTCCTACTCAAAGGGGCTCTATTTATAAAAGCAGAAGACATGTTTCACTATTTTGTATGCAAACATTATATTACATAAAAGTCGGCATCGAGCCATGCATTAACCAACAAGCATAAAATCACTTGCTTAGGGCACAATGCACTCTATGGACACCACTGCAAATGTCAGTGCTCCCAGCACATACACTTTTCAGTTTATAAATTCCGAGACAAATCACGCCTTTATTAATACAAGTATGAAAGTAAGCTTAAGATTCAGATGTAAGCTTAGTAAATAGTGATGTGTGTACAAGAGTTGAGTATAACACAAGTGTTAAGCTAATGTGAATACACTTTAGTGACAAAACATACTTTTCCTTGAAGTGTTTACAGTTCACAGACCCGATATCCCTTAAATGACCTCAAGAAAAACGCTTCAAAAAACACTACTGTCAAGAAGATATGTTTTTTTTTCGACGGATCCACGATTTCAAAATATGTAACAATGTATTTACGCATGATAAAAGTAATTTAATATTTCAGACTACGACTGTGGCACTTAGCGCAAAATAAACCGACCAATTATATATTTTACTACTAGCACTTAAGAGTAGTTTAATCCCTGACCTGAATGAAAGAAACGTCATCCTGTTAAAGATTATGAATGGATATTCTAGAATAGGATATGTGGTAATGGTACACTTTAATAGAAAGTTGGAATGGGATACATTCTTATTCCGTGTTCAATATCATGTGAACCTAAAAAGTGAGTGGAGGAGAGGGGACGAGTTATTTGAAAATTGCAGAGAAATATTACTAGACAACGATTCCATTTTAAACAATCACACTGAGACTTTACGTATGTGATAACAGATTTGTATCACAATGAGATATCACATTGTATTTTATTTATACATAATAGTAAATTCATAGCTAAGTTTCTTGTGTTAAATGAAAGGATTGCTCTGAGAGCTAACTCATTTAGTTCTAATAATCGCATCTTAGTTGTTTACTCCTTTCAGTTTTTGGTGTTAGTTTATATATGGACGTTTTTTTTATTTACATAAGCTCTTGGAAAACCAGTTCTTTGACCGTCCAGCCTAGAATGATGAAATTGGTGCAAGTATTAAACGTTTTGAACAGAATAGAACACTACAGGCTTTGAGGTATGTTGATTATCCTCTTCTCACACCGGACACGTCCATAGATGCTCAGATCTCAGTTTCAGTAAATCTCTCAGGGTATAACGGCTGATGGTTCCGGTTCTATGTTGGTTCAGGTGGTTCACTGATCTTTTTGGAATTTTTGTCAGGTGTTCTCTACGGACCATGCCCATCTTCACTCCCAATTCGTGCATTCTCGATATTAAATCATGCTTATTCATCTCAAAATGCTCTGATGGTGAGAACTCACGAAGAGCAATGAGTATGTCTGCTTAGTCCATAGGTTCACCATCTGTTGTGGTGGCGAGGCTAGCTAATTGGTCGACCCGTTCGTTCCCCTCCGTGCCCGCGTGTCCGGGGACAAAGATAAGCGTGAGTTTTTGTAGTGATGCCCGCATTTTAGCTCTCTCTAATGATTCCACACATCCCCTACGTACATCTCCTGTTTTGACTTTCTAAACCATGTTCATTGAGTCTCATAGTATGAACGCATGGGATTAGGCTTACTATTCCAGCCAGTTAAGTGCATGCGTTACGGCGAATTGTTCTATTCTGTTGTTTTTCCATATGTTTTTCAACCGTTTTATTTTACAATATGCCATTGCCAATCTCTTCTTTATCTCCGCTATGCAGTTTCCTGCACCGTTGATGTTTGCTCCAAAGTATTCTAATTTCACACTCTATCTCGGTATTGTCTATTCTTATTTTTGGTTGTTGTGTTGTTAATCTGTTGACATAATTTGTGGTTGTTTGGTTGTTGTTTTTTTGCACGTTTAAATATACTTTTTGTGATTCGCTGTATTTCTCTGTGTTCTTGATCAGTTGTTACAACCCCTTTATATCAATTGAAAGAAGCACTGTGTCGTCTGCGTGGCGTAGTTTAGGGATTTCAAAACAAACGATGTTTAAAGCGTGGTACTCAGCGGTGTGTATATTTTCTGCGTATATGTTGAACAAGTATGTGAAGAGTGTGCATACATGCCTTATTCTACTCTATACCTCAAACCAATTTGAGAGATCATCCTCTAACTTCACTGCAGTCTTTTGATCTTGGTAAAGCTATTAGATGAATCAGATGTCTTGGGAAACCCATGTTGTTCATTATCTCCCATAGTTTCTGGTGTTGGAAGCAGTCAAACGCTTTTGAGTAATCTATGTACATGTGCAGGTCAGTTAAGAATTCCCTAATTTTTTCTATAATAATCCTCATGTTGAGGATTTCATCTTTTGTTCCTCTGCCTGATCTGAAACTGGTCTGTGTTTCGTTTATCTCCATCTCCAATTTTAGTTTTATTCTTTGCATTATGATGTTTAATATTATTTTACTCGTTTGATTTATAGTTCGGTAATTTGAGCAAATCTGACGGCCGCCTTTTGGGGGAGAGGGGTATATAATGATTTGTTTTTCATTCCTCCGGCCATGTGCCGCTTTTCCGTATTTTGCAGCAGAGTTTGTGATAAATCTTGATTTTAGTCACGCCTCCTGTATCATTTATGGTGTTAAACCATCGTTGCCTAGTGCTTTTCCTTTCTTTAAACTTTCTATTACGTATATTACTTCTTCCTTTGTAGGTTCTGACTCTTTTTCATATTCATTTGTTTTACTTGGGTTATATGAAAATATTAAAAGGGTTAAATATCGGTTTTCAGGATGGACGTTTCGACCAAAAAATCTTTATCGAGATAGGGACGACTTGAAATAATTATTTGAATTGTAGACCTGTTTGAGTATTGAGACATTAATTTTGACCTTTCATGCTAGGCGGTTTTCTTATAGACTTTCTTATATTTAATTGTTTTAATATACATTATATGAATTTAAATATAAAATAGTCTATATTTTCATTTTATATTTGTAATCATGGCTCTTGGATGTAAGGTTATGAACTTCGATCTCACAACTTATTTTATGTGTGCTTTCTCCACGCGATGTTGAATAATCTTCACAAGATGCTTGTTCTGTTTTATTTGATTCTGAAGCTATTTTGTTCATGAAACAGAAGTATAGCAGGTACGAATGTATCCAGTGCAACCTGACATCATCAATGTTAAAAGTAGTTCGCTCTTAGTAGTTAGTAAAAATGGATTTCACTGCATCATGGTTTACAGTTAGCTGCGACATCCACGCTTTTCACTCTGGCACATCCAACTTCTTTACTTTTGGGGTATCCGATTTTACCCGCAAAAGTTCTATAGTCGCCTCTAACGATGTGTATAGCTGGTCATAATATCGCTATTCTGTGTTTTCCTTTCAGGCCGGGCATGTTGTACTTAGGGCACCGAAGGTGTTAATCCAGTTCTACCTGTATACATGTGGGGATATCTAATGTTGGCCTACTTTTAATCAAGCAGCCTATGCGATTGCATGTCTTCAATCTAGGACATCTTAGATACATGCTTCTATTTACATGTCAGCTTTTCAATATGGCAAATATGAACACAATAGCCAGAGACAGGCCACCATGAAAGGTAAAAAAAAAATATACGTTCTGGTACGGCATAACCTGTTATCCTATGAATCACATCGCTAACGCATGAATCATGCACGCATGAAGGCCTTAACTAGTAGCCCTTGACATGAACTAACGGGTCACTGATACTGTTAAATCAAGACCGTCAGCAGTAGAGATTGAGACGGTCATGGTTAAATCCAGTCCCTTCCTGGATCAACTGAGTTAAATCCTGTCTAACAAGCTATAATTAGTGTACTGCTGCTCAAGTAAAGTAATCCCTTGCCTTGACATTGTGAAGTATTAGAGAATACGATATTAGGCCCGTATTTTGTTGTTCCAACACACATGTATAGGGATAATATGGTCTGCAACACAGCCATCGTCTTAGCTTTCCCAGACGTTCTTATTCCTTTTTTCACTAATCTATGCTGACTTAGACTAAACGGACCTTAATCAACAATATAAGAAAAAGGCAATCTTCTTTTTTTGGCCACTTCATGAGACAGGCAGGTTTAGAGAACATAATCACAACAGGCAAGATTGAAGGCACCAGAGACAGAGGGCGACAACGTGAGAAAATATTAGACAGTGTGACAACCTGGCACGGCAAAGAAACAACAACGACTTTGATACATAATACTGTGGACAGAGAGCTGTGGAGAGCCATGACCGCCTACGCCACCCGGCATGGCACCTGATGATGATGATGATGCTGACTTATGAGACGTTGATGCGTGACTGAACTGGACGGACAATCAAATCTGAACCACTTGATTGATTCTTGATATCTTGACCACCCGACAAGGAAGTCAATGCACCAATTACTGAGCTGGCCAGCTGAATGTTTATTTTAATATACCAGCGAAGGAAATAAAATATTAGAACGTAAACGAAACTAATGCAACGGCAGCATTTAAAACATTGAGAACATTAATCCTATACTGCACGGTGTTGTTTTTTTTAATTATTTTTTTTAACAACACACTATTTTGACTCAACTATCTTCGCCATTGTTTTTGTTCACAATTGTAACGGTTATTTCCCTTAATGTCATGTGTTTTGCTTTTTAAATACGTCGTGGAAATTTTCAAGATGATACATGATTTGTATATTTGTTCATGCATTTAAGTTTATCAATTTTTTTTACTAATTATTGTGTAAATACAAAAATTTTATGAATTTTACAAGGTTTGTTTTTCGTATTTAATTTCAATTTAGCAAGTTTTCTACAATGAAATATATAGTATTTGATACCACTTTACTTTATTTATGCAGTCAGTTTTTGTAAAGATATGCTCCTTTCAAAAAATCACATAATAGAGAAAAGGGTACCACTCCCATAGAAACATTATTATACAACTTTATCCATTTTTTTACATATTCTGCATACCTGAACCTAAATACTCTTGAAATATTCAGTAATCATATTTTTATTATTGAAAACATTAAATGGCGTAAAAGAGGGTGATATTAACTAGAATAAAATACTTATTCACAACGGGGGAAAAAGAACATCAATGGTATACAAGCTAACAAAATACCAGCGTATTCGTATGGGTTTAGTGCATATCTTGAAATTGTCGAAATTGCAATAATTTAAATAACTTCTATTGTCGACCCCCTAGTTCGCGCAGCAGAAAATTGTGCCCGTCTTCTCGTTATTAGAAACGTTTGTGCTAGATCGGCTGGGATTACCTTCTAGTCCATAGATAAATAAGGGTTCTAATTTAGGAAATCGCAATATGCCTTTTAGCACTAGGAACTTGGTCAAGCAGTAGGTAACCACCCCAACCCTGTAAAAATGTTCAACAAAAAGGTATATAAAAAAAGGACTGAATAAGAGGGAACTGTATGAAAAGATCGAATGCCATTTTTTAAAGGTTATTTCCCCGCCCCCCTTACCTTACTGAAGACTTATCTATATCCCTGATTATCTTGTAAAGTATTCTGGGGCTGAAATTTTAGCTAGCGTAAAATGACTGAACACCAACAGAGCTCGGGACCCCTGAGTTACGTTGCGTGTTTTTTTAACTTGTATTTCATATGTAGACCAATACGACAGTGCAATGGCATCGGAGTTTCTACTATTAAAGAAAAATTAGAGAGCCAACTAAATAGAATATTACTCCAGAGAATATTACTTAAAAACAACAGGACTGAGAAAACCAACAACATCGATCTAGGATTATGTTACCTGCAACTTTAGTTATAACAAGGAAGAGTAAAACAGCTATTTATTGAGATATTGGTGGTAGTCAATTAGAAAAGTGATATGCTTATGATGATTATCCAGAGAGGATTTGTATGTATAAGTTCGGTGACATCTTACAAGAAAGTAGCAGCAAGTGAGAGCATCTAATGAATTATGTCTATAACAAGGATTACTAATAACTCACATCAAGTTACGGCGTCAAAGGTGTGAAACAACGTACATCAAGCATCTCAAATTTATATTGACAAAACATTAGCAGAATTTTTAAAAACATTGCAGATTACATTCATGTTTAAACATATTCAGAAAGACCAAAAAATATCTGAATGGAAGAATTAGTTGCAGGCACAAAGATGGGCGGGACATGGAAAAAATTGGAAGAAATATATACGGTCAAAATTAAATAGCATAGGTTTGTTGAAGACTATGCTCCGCAGGGAATGAAATGTGAACCCGCAGGGAATGAAATGTGAACAGACATAATAACATACAATCGCATCGCCAATGCAATGTGGCCTCTTTCAAACCACCAAAAAATTCGACTGAGTTTGTAAGGTTGACCGACGTGTCACTCCACTATTGAGCCGATATGTGTAAGTACGGATAAATAATATAGCCAAAGATATGTAATACAGTGCCGATGATAAACGTATACTTGTAATGTTTTATCAGTAACTTCATTATTTATCTCTGTTTATATTAGTATCGCTTGAAGCTACGGAGTTATGTACTATGAAGGGTACTCTTCACAAGTGGTGTGTCGCTTCGCTAAGAGGGACGGAGTGCATATGAGAAAACCCGAGTACAATGAATTACGTCATCTACGGCTTTTCAGCCCGTCTTTGTGTCTATATTATTCATTCTTCCTGTGTTACTGCAACTCACCTTAGTCTTGTCTTTTTACCATTATTACCTGATCGTTATGAATACCCGATTATCGATGAGTCGTGAGAAAGTAAACAATAACACTATGGAAAGAATATATAATATAAAGACAAACAGTAATAGTCTAGATAAGAATAGTATCATAAATTATATATATTCCAGAGGCACAAATGGATTACAGATATTAAAGAAGTCAGGGGTAAAATATATGTAGCACACAAAAAAGGTAAACTTTAGAAAGCGATTCTACACTTAGCGCTGCAAGGAACAAAGGGGGAAATCAGAAAGAAGAATAGATATAGTATATAAGAGCATTGAATCATAAACCCATGGACAGTTGGATCATCAACAATACCAGAGCATTAAATATGTGTGAAATGTTGGCTAGATGAACATTTGAAATGTAGCTACAGTACTGAATAAACATGAGCTTTCAAAATAGTAATAGTACATCAACGGAATAGTTTATCTGGTTTATTTTAGATAATAGGACAAGGTAACACGTCTATAATGGCCCTATAAAAAACATCACAGATGAAAAATATGTGGCACGGGGCAAACAGGTAAACACAATTACAATTATTATGAAGATATATTTTCCCAGTGGCGACATGTGGTTCTGAGAATTAGGAAATGGGATCTGAAAATGAAATGATAACATCATTTGAAATGAAATGCTATACAAAAAAGGTCCTAAGAATATCACGGACAGAGAAATCAAAAACAGACATTCACAAAATTCTGAACATTAGTGGAGTAGCGTGACTGATTTTTAGTAGGTAGGTAGCTTCCTTTTTTTAAATATATATTTACGGCCCTATATAAAATATTAACTAGTTTTAAAGAAACATATCTTATATAATCTTGTAATGCAGCTCCATGAGTCTGTTCTTCGTTTCTGCAAATATGCTGCGTACCCAGACGCGTAGATAAGGGGTGGGGGGATGTTGCTATGTCCAAACACCCCCCTTAGCAAAATAACAGGACATTTAGCACTAGGAACTTAACCAAAAGGCCGATAAAAATTCTACCCCACGTAATGTTTCACAAAATAGACTTAACTTTGTCGGAAAGACAATTTCTTAAATATATCCTGTCAAACAGTTCGATAGACAAGAAACACGACAAGAAATGCCTTTTTTTTTTTAAGGTAAAACTCCCTCCTTAAGGTAAACATATCAACGACCTTGTCAGTACCATCTTCAATAAATATTGATTTTGATGAATATCACTTAATCGTCTAGAAATTCTTCTTCAGCGTTCATTCTCAAACTCTTGCTGTATCTCTCTAGTAGCAGGACCATGATCCATTCTAGATTTCCAGCAGAATGTAGTCCCGAGAAAGGAAATTCGTTGTGTCGCAGTTTTATTTGCGCCAATGGCCCGACACATCCGTCTTCAGCTGGTTCAAGGAATTCAAAAATGACTGACGATTGTTGTTCGTGGAATTTTCGCTATATGTTTGGATTCTCTTCATGGTGATCATACTTCTTCTTCTTCTTCTTTCGTTCACTTGAAACATGTCTATATCTGCAATTCTGTCTCCTTAATAAAACTCACTGTCTTTTGTAGTTCATACAGTGTCCCATAGAGCTTTGATTCCAGTGTTGTTTCCTCTGGCCAATATGTCTGCCTCAGCATTTCATGCTCAGAACACTCTTGAAGTATATGTTTGGCACTCTGTACTGCCTGTCCACATGTACACATGGCCGTGTTGCCAATCTTGAACTTTGTATACATGTGACTGCGGAGTCGGTTGTGTCCTGTTCTGAGACGTAGAATTATAACTTGTTCTGATCTGTTCATAATGTGATAGTCATCTTGTGTTGGTGTTTGTGGCTTTCTTATTGACTTTATCATCTGTTTTTTCTGATGGTAGGTGATTGGTATATCTGGTTGATCTTCGGCAGCACCTTCCTTAGCCAGTTGGTCTGCTTTTTCATTTCCTGGTATTCCACAGTGAGAGGGTATCCACTGCATGGTTACCCTATACTGGTAAGACAATTCGCTAAGTAGTTTTTTCAAGTCTGTTAGTTTTCCAGACTGGAGAGCTTGAAGCACTGACCTTGCATCTGTCAGGAATACCACAGGCTGTAGGTCAGAGTTGGAGTTCAGCAGTTTTTTAGCTGCCACAGTAATTGCCTGGATTTCTGCATCATAATTATTGCAGAATTTTCCTGTCGGTGTTCTGATTGTATCTCTAGGCTTGTGTGGATATTCTATATATACACCTGCACCTCCATTCCTCACAGCATTCTGTGCTGACCCATCTGTGTATACTCTGACCCATATATCTTGTGGATATTCCTCGTCCAGGAAACTGAGGGTGACTGTCCTCCGCTGCACACTGTTCTGTTCGTCCTCGCTTAGTATTCCTTTCACATGGGTCTGAATGTATATTGGCATTCCATGCCTTTCACTCCATGGAGTTTGTTCTGGTACAGACCTTAAGGGGCTGTCAACTTCAGGTAGGTCTGTAAGTTGTCTACGGAGTCGTTTAGCTTGATGGATAAAGCTGCTTCTTTTCAGTCGCCCCATTGCTAGGTTTTGGAATCTTTCCTTCATTGGATGACTTGGCATACACTGAAACTTTTCCGCTTGAATTAGTACTTTTGTGTCTCTGCGTTCGCCAAGTGTTTGCATTTCCAGGTCGTCCAGTGTTTGCATCACCAGGTCGTCAGCATACATTGCCACTTTGATCCCGTGTGGTAGTTCAGCAACTAGGTCATTGATGTAAACCAAGAAAAGTGTGGGTGACAGGACTCCTCCCTGGGGGACTCCATGACGCAGTAGGACTTTCTTGCTTTTGCGACCATCTAATTGTACCCTGGCTCTTCTATTATGCAGGTATGCTTTTACCCATTTGTACATTCTTGAGCTAACCCTGCAATTTCGCAATTTCTTTAGGAGCCCTTCTTTCCAGACCTTATCAAATGCTTTCCTAAGGTCTATCCATGCTGCTAGTACCAGTTTCTTATCTTGGAAGGCATCCTCAATCTCTTGGGAGAGGTAGGTTGCCTGATCTTCAGTAGAGTAGCACTGTCTGAAACCTGCTTGCTGTGATACCAGAAGGTTTTCACTTTCAAGGTACCACTGCATCCTAAGATTGATAATGCGTTCCATTGTTTTGCATAAACAGCTTGTGAGGCTGATGGGCCTGTAGTTGGAGACTGTGTTGCCATCTTTTCCTGATTTGAGGAGTGGTATCATTATTGCTTCTCTCCACGCCTGTGGTACATTGCCTGTGGACCAGCTTGTGTTAAAGATTTGCAGCAGCTTTGCTCTTGCTGCAATTCCCAGGTTTCTAATCATTTCATTGGACACTCCATCAGCTCCAGGGGACTTTTTCATTTTCAATTTGGATATTGCATGCTCCAGTTCTCTCATTGTGATTGGTGCCTCCATGACTTCAGGTATAGGTTCGTCTTGTCCAATGTTTTGCTGGTTCGCTCGAACCTCCTGTTGTTTGTCTGGGCTGACTTTGACGTTATTGTCTTCTGCAAAGGAATCTGCAAAGTAATCAGCTGCATGTTTACCTGTTAAAATGTTTTTATCTTTATAAAGTGTGATCCTGGTATTTCTCCCTGTACCTTCATCATTTAGTTGTTTTACAAGTTTCCATAATTTCCTAGTATCTCTTTCTAGGTTCAGCGACTCTGTTTTTTCTTTCCAGCTGTTCCGTCTGGCTTGTAACTTGGCTCTTTGAAATTTAGCCTTTGTTTGCTGATATTTGTTGTGATGTTCTTGGCTAGGTCTGTTCTCAGCCTGCTTTCTAGATGTTTCCATCTCATTTTGCAGCTTTTCCAGTTCATCATTCCAGTAGGGTTTGTAGTTTTTGCGTGCCCCCCTGGGTATGGTTTTACTAGCAGCATGTAGTATACATCTATTAAATTCACTCACTGCTCTACTGATGTCTTTGTCCAAGTTCATGTCCTTAGCTAGAACACTGGTTAAATGCTGGTACATTTTCCAGTCTGCCCTCTTATAGTTCCACCTAGTGAGCGTGCTGCTGTCCTTGGTATATTCATTGTGAATTTCCAGAAATACTGGTCTGTGGTCACTACCCCCAAGCTGCTTTCCAACGACACGTGTGATGTTCCATTCCAGGCCTGGTGAGTAGAATGCCAGGTCTGGTGTAGAGGTGGTGTGCCATGCTCTCGAGTAGAAGGTTGGTGAGTCAGCTGGCTGGTTAATAAGAATGAGATTATTTTCATCCTGCCAGCTCTCAAGTTCCTCACCTCTCTTGTCGATATGATCGTAGCCCCAGCTCTGAGAGTGGCTGTTGAAGTCACCACACACTATAAGCCTTTCTTTATCTGGAATTGTGTCTAGTGCCAATGGTTTATCATTTGGGCAGTAGTAGTTCAGGAGATGGAATTCTGCACTGTCTGTTTTTATGTGGAGCATCTGGTATTCTGCCCCATCCATGTATACTTCCAGCTGACATGCGCTGATATTGTTTTTAACTAGTGTCAGAATTCCACCCTTTCGCCTGTCTTTTCGGTCAGATCGGTAGCACTGGTAGCCTCTGATTTTGAAGGCTATGTCGCTGCTGAGGTGTGTTTCTTGGATACAGCAAATATTAACTTGTTCTTCACTGAGGACATTTTCAAGTTCCAATTTTTTGCTGTATCCATCTCTTTTACTGTTGACACCCTCAGCATTCCAGTGCATTATTTTTATTGGTCGTCTGTTTGTTTGGCCAGTAGCTCTATTCCCTTGCCTCCTGGCTCCTCGGGGCAATTGAGAAGGACTTCCAGTAACTGAGGTTGGGCCCTTTCGAGGTATAGGGCCCGGCACCGTCCCTGCCTGAACGTCCGCCACAGGGCAGGCACCATAACATTTATTAGATGCAGACATGTTTCCATTGTGTTTTATGCGTGGCAACCTGATTATCTGTGCGCCTTTTGGCTGGTTGCCTCCGTCTTCAGCACTCTGCTTACTTGGGCCGGACTATGGTCCTGCTCGAGTGGGAGTGCCCGACCAGTCTTAGTTTCCAGCCTCTGATGGCTGAACTAAGCCCCATCACCACTTCAAGGTTCTGGCCTCGATGGGGATCATACTTCTATCACTGCTGACTGTATTGGTAAGTATAGTCAAACACTAAACGGAGTAGTTTTGTTACTTTCTGATATATTTGAGTATAGGCCAATTACAACCAAATGTGTCAGGAGTTCTATAGCAGGTAAATGCGTTGTCTTATCTGCATATATGTTATAAAGTTCAGTGTCTAGTAGGTTGTTATCAAATAATCGGTAGTTTTATTAAACTATTCAATATATTCTGGAGGAATTCTTTGCTGTAATCTTTACATTTATTCTCATATACTAATCCAAGACAATTCAGAGGAAGAAAGTCTTCAAATCTGCATTTCGTGTGTATAGTTGTTATACACTACACAATTAATTACACACAAAAAAAACTAATAATTTATGCTTATTCTTCTTCATCGTCTTCAGCGTTCATTCTCAAACTCCCATTGGATCTCTTTTGCAGCAGAATAATGGCCCTACAAGATTTCCAGCTGGATATAGTCCAATGGAAATGCGTTGTCGCCGTTTTATTTGCGTCAATGGCCCGACACATCCGCCTTCTGCGTATATATGCTTATGCACTGATAATATTGTAATAGATAAGGAATTTTCCTTTTTCACTTCATTATCATAAATTATTTCTAAGGGTATGATTGATCTAAATCAATCGTGCTGGCTAATCTACTAATATTAGAATATCAACGGGATTTCCCTCTAGGTCTCTAGCAAGCAATGAAGTGACGTCATTGTCAATATTTGTTTGGTGGTTTATTGTTTGTTTTGTTTTTTGGATGCTAAAGGATCTAAGCTCTTGGCTTCAAACACGATTGTTAAGATCTTGTTTCAAGCAATGACGGATAACTTTCAAATAAGGAATAAACCAGTTATTATCTTTCTGACAAACCGTCTCGGAGTAGATAACTATATTATATAATATATTTTTTTTAAATTATATTTCTGTAATGTTTATAATTAATAACTATAAATGTGTGTGTGCTATCTTGTTTAATCCTGAGAGGGTACGTCGAGCGATTTGACGTCTATTGACGCCACGTCAATGCTGAACATAGAAGTTTAGGCTCAAGATTGCGTAATAAGGGAATAAAGTAAAAAAAACCTGTTAACGAAACTGCATCGTTTGGTTAATATACACTTGATAGTAACATAAGGTAGACATGTCTTAGAAGATTTGCTATAAAGATATAACACAAATCAGAAACAAGAACAGAAACTTAAGAGAGTGATGAAACACAATGTAATTACTGCCGATAAGTAGAACAACTGAACTACTAAATATGAATGCAACAATACTAAGTATACACAAACTCGGAATACACATATGTAAAAAGTTAATTTCGATAGAATTTATGACAAAGAAATTAAAACAATGTATCAATAGGAAAATACAATGAAGCTTATAGCATTTACTGAAAACAATACCATTTACTTAAGACAGACAAATATCAGTCATGCTACATGTTATATATTTTTAAACGTATATTCCAGCTGTCCAGCTCTATGGCAACGTGGTACAGTGCGCGTCTGTGACGTGACGGCCAATGTAAGGAGTTCGACATGCAATTGTGTATGCGGACCGTTCAGAAAACAATAGCAAACTATCGACAATAAATACTGCCAAAAATTACTTCAGCCAATAAATGCTGGGTTGATTATCTTTTATTTATTATTTGTATATTCAAGCTGAATGTATATAAAACATTGCACAATATGTAGAAATTGTATCTTAAACCACAGCGCGCAGAATTAGAAGCTGAACAAAATCATGAGATAGAGAATGAGAGGGTTGCAAGAATTTTGTCAAATTCTTAACAAGTTTTGCCATTTTAAAATGATGTCACTAACCATGAAATTCATGTTTTGTATATCTTTGTATTTTTGGTCAATTTGAAATAAAGGATTAAAAGTTAGGAATGTGTCAAATTTTGGCCATATATTTTACGAACAATTTGAATATAAACAATGTATACTATCTGGCAACCCTAGAATGAGAAATAGTTAAATCTAGACAATTGTGAGTTGTGAGAACAACACCGTGTATCGCACAGGCATTGACAGTACTTTCAGACCTAACTGCAAAAAGTAAACAGGCCTACATTTAGTACGTTTTTTATTATTGCCTGGCTATTCATTGGAGACTATTTTTATAATTGGAGTCGCCCACCAAAAATAACAAAGACAGACCAATGTAATACACGGCAATAATCACAATCGGCCGTATAGGTCATCAGTCCACAAGTCGTGGCCTGAGCCCGGTCATGGCATGTCTACTCGTATATGGGAGAGACAACAACGACGCTTTTTTTTAAATAGCCTCTAGCTGAATGAATTTATACTGTTAGACAGTTTTAGAGCCTATGATGGGTGAAATAAACCACAATGGGCACTATATAATGGGCACTACGATAAGAATACAAAAAATTAGACATACTTGGTTCATAGCCGAAAATCGTTTCTTCCCACGGCTCCTCGAATCAACAATGAAAAGAATAAAAAGAGAAACTACAATGGTAAAAACACATTAGTGTTGTGAAACATGATTCATCACATCAGTAATGATGCAGCGTGACCGTCGAGTTATTAGAAGATATGTTGACAAATGGGAAAACAGCCTTCCAAAATGACTCATTAGACTTTTCCCATGATCTTCATTAGCTGCCAACACAAAGTATAATCATAGTGATTAATTAAAATCTCAGGAAAAATCAAATGAGTCATTTTAGAGGGCTATTTTCCAGTTAATCAACATGCCTTCTATAGTCGATGGTTCGGGTACAGTACTACCGTTTTTAATTACTAGCTTATTATGACCGAGCTCATTCCCATTTAAGCGTCTAGTAATTGAGAAAAACTTGCATTTATTGGTGTAGTCAAGAATACATGTCCAGCCAGGAAGTCTCCTACTTATATCACTGTTGTTAAGTAGTTTTGTGAAAGTTATAAACAAAACAAAACAATAATATTAACTCATTAATGTGTTGTAATGTGCGAGTTTAGGATGTCACATATGGACAGAGACTGGTAATTAGAGTAACAAGCTAATTCAGCAGTATTATTGGACTGACATCAATGTTGGGCAACCTTTTAAGATCCACGGGCCAAATGTAGGGTTGTTCTAAATATATTGTGCCGTATCTATTAATGGGGGTCTATCTATCTATCTATACGATGTGGCCTTTGCTTGCCTTGGGGGAAGATTTCTCTGGAGACGGCCTTCTTGTGTCATGTTTTGAAGCTTTTTTCTGTGGCCTCTTTGATTTCTGATTTTATATGGTCTGCCTCTGACTTTATATCAGTGATATCTATGTGCCATGGCCATTGGTGGCATACTGTATGTTGGTAGTCTGGGGGTGTGTGAAAACCACTTGATCTGTTGTTTCTTGATGTTTTCTAATACTCTTAATATTTTGGTTATATCTGTCTGATGCTATCGTTTCTAATTCTATCTCTTAATGACACTCCAAGTATTCTTCGTAGACACGTTATTTCTGCTGTCACTATTTGTCATTTGTCTTTTGCTGTCATTGTCCAGGTTTGGCACAAATAACAGGGATAATAACAGTCTTGTATATATGTATTTCTGTTTCCAGTGTGCACCGCGAGGAGGTACATTTGGGATCTTGGTTATCTGCTAACCCTGGGTCCGCCGAGAGCATTGCGTTCCCTATGCACCCCGAATACGATCGTTTGACATTCTTCATTGGCCACGCATCTTATACGTATGTACCCTGCATATCGTCCATGTTAGCAATCTTGTCCTGCCATTTATTGCTCAATATTTTTCAGGGACACCGCATATGAAAGACGTGCAATTTTTTTTTTTGTGTTAGTTAAGTAAGGTGTCAATGTTTAGTGGACGTATATTGACCTTATTCGTCTTGACAGACTGTCTGAAGCAAGTTTGTATCAGCTGGAGTTGAGCGCCATGAGTCCGTGTCCTTTCGTGACTAAATCTTCCCTCCATGATTTATTTCTTCTATTGCAATAGAAGTATTGAAACACTAATAGTGCATCGTTGGACACAACATTTCTAAAACCAGGGCCTCAACAACACTAATCATATGTATATCAGGAACATTGTAAAATCAGGAGAAGAAATTACGCGTCTATCCAAAACTTAGAGCTACTGCAACTAATTGAACACAGTATATCTAAAAATTATAACTTTTGAGAACTGACAGAAATATATGAACAAATAAGAGTTATTGCTAAGAACTGACAGAAATATATGAACAAATAAGAGTTATTGCTAAGAACTGACAGAAATATATGCACAAATAAGAGTTATTGCTAAGAACTGACAGAAATATATGCACAAATAAGAGTTATTGCTAAGAACTGACAGAAATATATGCACAAATAAGAGTTATTGCTAAGAACTGAGCTGAATTACTCGTGTATTCAAAAATCCGAGCTTTTGCTAATAACTGAAGTATATCCAAAAATGAGAGCTCGTGCACAAAGAACTGTCTGATACTACCTAGACACGTAACACATTTTCCTGTTTACTATTAGTCAATATTTGCCATTGTTATTATTATACTGAATATACTCTCAGGCGCCAATGTTTATATTTGAAAAGAAAACATACTTAGTCCTTAGGATGTGGATATTTCCATTAAGCTTATCTGAGAATGGAACTCGACTAACCGCATATATCAAAGTGGTGTGTTCAATAACAGAGATAACATATTTTATTTCTTTTAAATCTTAGCTATTTCTTTATGAGATACTACTATTAGTACTGATGTAAATATTCCAACAAGATATTGAACAACATATGTGGAAAAGACGCGTGCGTGCGTGCGCACGTTCGTGGGGGGGGGGGGGGACCGCAAACGTGCGTGCTTACGTGCGCGTGTGTGTATTTCTTCTATCCAGAGCTGCGATATTTCAATCTTAGACTCCATGACAGTTTGCAAAATGTACACATGTTTTCCTTAATTGATTAAATATATATAATATATACAGTATTTTAACTTGAACAAGGATGGGAGCTTCGTCCTGGCGACGCCAGAAGATCTAGCGAGACCACAAGATTCCTGACCGCAGAAGAAGAATATACAGTATTTTAAAATCGATGGTCATTGAGGATAGAATTCTTGACTAGCTTGATAAATTCCTATACATTTAAAAAGGAAATGTACTGTTTATAACAGGTTGTTATTGGTATGAGATCTTAGGCGACCGTATAATAGGTAGAGCACAGTATCTGGGCTGATTTAGGAAGTGTACCACTTGCATATTCTATGCTAGTCAAATGTGCACAATATATGGGGACTGTCCATAAATTATATAAACAATTGTTTTCCCGTGAATGACCCCCCCCCCCCCCCACACGTCCTGGTCAACAAACTGTCAAGAATTATGGGGACCTCCCACCATGGTTAATTATGGCACAAAATTACCACCACCACGACTCTTTACACAATCTTAAAGCAGATAAAGAACTAAAAAAAAACTAGCTGACTTTTTCAGATTTTTAGAAAAATACAAACTCAAACTACTTATTTGGTGTAGATGAAACAGTTTTGTTGACGTAATAGTTTGTCACACACCTCCCCCACTTGCCAGCAGTCAAACATGCCTCCACCCCCCCCCCCTTTCCAATTGTTGCCGTAATTTATGGACAGCCCTTTTGCAGAATAATTTCAAGGATAATGACTCAGTGCTATATTTACTATGGCCGTGTCACGTCCAGTGTCACTCCCGCCTTCAACCCTTTTCCTCATCACACATCATTCACCCTATAACAATGTGCAATATTGACAAGAGCGATCTTTCTGGCTTAGTGCAACACTAGCGGTCCTATGTCAAAACTATCCTAAATTTGTCTTGCTACACGTTAACTTTCTGTAGAAGGGAATATTTATTGACACTTCTGTCCATTTCACACGTACATCATATAAACATACACACATATCTTCTTCCTCTGCATCGTTCACTCGTATACTCCCGCTGGATCTCTCTTGTAGCAGGACAATGGTACTACTAGATTTCCAGCAGGATTTAGTCCAGAGAATGGTAATGTGTGTCCCCGTTTTATTTGCATAAATGGTCAGACACATCCATCTTCGGCGGTGTATACATACATTTTTCTTCCTCTGCGTTCATTCTCAAACTGCTGCAGATTATCAGGATATAGTCCGGAGAACGGAATGCGTTGTGTCATGGTTTACAGCATTCTTGCGATATCTGCGCCTTTCGGCCTGACACATCCTACTTCAGCACACATATATGATTTCAATAATGTGACCGAGAAAGTAAGGCAACCATAACGGCACGATTTTATTTCGTTCGTTTCGATCCTCCTGAATCACGAGCAACAGAGCCTTTGCATCCTTTTATGCAAGGAAAAAAAGAGGGGTGAGGGACATGTTCTCCAGATCTTCATTTCCTATCCGGATGACTCCAACTCTCAGCAGTGTGCAATGTTCTTATAATATGCCTCATACTAAGAGGATGTAAACCACAATTGTCTAGATGAAGGACTGTATGGTTTCCACAAAAATAAAGTCCTCACTATATAGACATATCATCTACTAGAAGTTTGCTACTGCACGGTGGTTGGTTTGACGAGACCTACAGACCTCTTCTTCATTCAAGCACGATTTATAATCATGATATGGACTGGATTTTATACTTCAAACGTAAGCTTTAAAAAATCAACTGTTTTACGCGTCGTGACAGATGCTATAACAAAGCGTCCTCTATTGTTACAGCTAAAATTCTTTCTTAAATGTAGTAACACACGTATCAATAATGTCGTGCCAGTGAAACAACTTGCCTGTACTTTATTTGAGCTTTAATCTTGAATACTCAATCCATAATCATTACCATAACTATCATCTACCAGAAGTCGTATCATTAGAAAATGTTGACAATTTTATGTCGGTCTATGCGTTACCTATGAACACCTGTATGCGTGAGAAACGTTATTTACCAATAATCAGGACATGCACGGCAACGGAGCTATTAGCACGTCAACGATTACGGACAACATAAGTAGTATCACATTGTGTCAAAATATTACGTCACAATAAAAATAAGAACTCACGTTACCAGATCCGCTACAAGAAGAGAGCGTATATCCGTTTAGTAAGTACGTATGCTTATTACGATCAGAGAAATGTGAACCTTAACAAATAAAATGTCTAATTAGCAAACACCACAACAAAGCTAGAATCCGATAACTAAAGCTCAACACAACAGTCCGCAGCAGCGACAGTGACAAATGCAGAGTAAATGTCAGCTGCCAAGTTATCATTAGTTATTATCCGTATATACAGTATACAGGCAGCGGCGGAACTGTGTATCTAACACTATGGGCGTATGTGCAGATCTAATATGTATGCGTGTTAGTGTCGCCTGCGTCTTGTACAGGAAACACAGATATGTACTTTGTACTTAGCGGGACACACGCGCATCTGTATCGTTGCAGCTGGCGAAATATATTCGAGAAACTTTGACATACGTGTAGCTGGTGTGTTATATTGGAACACATGTAGGTTTGTCAATACATGTTTAATACGCGTCAGTTATCAGAAACGCATAATCTTATCTGAGCTTTCACGGCAAGCAAGTCAAACACCTGTATAGTCCAGTGAAAGCGAGCCACTAAGACGTGTACTGTGCCAAACATTAAGCTCTGAGCTCTATATTAGTTCTGGTGAGCAGAAATTTGTGTGCGCATTTACACGTAAAAATAGATCACAATTATCTTTTACTCGGTGTTATATCGGGACTTTCTTGCACTCGATTGGAATTTGATGATTTCAATTTTTCATGACAAAGCACGGGAGGATAGAGATGTGGGGTGTTAAATGAATGGTAACAAATACTGGTGTTTAAGCTATGAATGACAGTGTAGATAAATAGAGAGATAACTAGGAATCACAGAACAGTGAACTTTGTGTAAACAGAGAAAGTGAACTATGAGTGATTTTTTTAATGTGAACTATGGGAAGTGTTGCTAAATTGTTGAAACTGATATTTCTTTGCCAGTAAAATTTCCGGTAAAATATGACAAAAAATGATCATACTCTTAAGTGTGAGCTTATGACAGTGTCAACAATGAGTAGCAGTGTTAACTAAGGTAACAGTCTGAACAATGGATAGCAGTGTGAACTAGGGTAACAGTTTGAACAATGGATAACAGTGTGAACTAGGGTAACAGTCTGAACAATGGATAGCAGTGTGAACTAGGGTAACAGGTTGAACAATAGATAGCAGTGTGAACTAGGGTAACAGTTTGAACAATGGATAACAGTGTGAACTAGAGTAACAGTTTGAACAATGGATAGCAGTGTGAACTAGGGTAACAGGTTGAACAATAGATAGCAGTGTGAACTAGGGTAACAGTTTGAACAATGGATAACAGTGTGAACTAGGGTAATAGTTTGAACACTGGATAGCAGTGTGAAATATGATAACAGTTTGAACAATAGATAGCAGTGTGAACTAGGGTAACAGTTTGAACAATGGATAGCAGTGTGAACTAGGGTAACAGTTTGAACAATAGATAGCAGTGTGAACTAGGGTAACAGTTTGAACAATGGATAACAGTGTGAAATATGATAACAGTTTGAACACTGGATAGCAGTGTGAAATATGATAACAGTTTGAACAATAGATAGCAGTGTGAACTATGGTAACAGTTTGAACAATGGATAGCAGTGTGAAATATGGTAACAGTTTGAACAATAGATAGCAGTTTGAACTAGGGTAACAGTTTGAACAATGGATAGCAGTGTGAAATAGGGTGACAGCATCAATAATTATTTTAAGTGTAAACTTGAAGTGACAACACGTGAACTGGGATAGTAACCGAGATAGCTAGGAATGAAATAATGTAAATAGAACTGACAGAGCATAACTATGGTACCATTTTCTGTTCCGAGTGATAGATAGTATGAGCTAGTCACGAAAAAATGTGAGACTATATATGAGACATCCCCAATGAGGTCGCAATATAATGTTCCCGGATGACCAGCGCAACACAAGCGCCAAAAAACCAAGTGAGTAATTCATCGTAATAACTATATCATTCCTCGAAAGCAGGTGTCGTCTGGTACTCATTGAATAACAATCTAGTCAATGACACATTGCCAGCCGTCAGTTGCATGGGTTCATTCACTGGATATTTCACAAAATATCTTCAGATAACCTTTGATAGAAGTTTCTCATTCAACAAACGCATCACAAATATGATTCAGAAGGCTAAAAGATAGATCAATGTTATCAAGGTTATGACGACTTTCGCCATGCAGCAATGGGTACTGTTTCTGTTTCTACAAGTGATAGGTTATTAATCTGTCACAGATTATGGCCTCGGATTACTAACACTGTTACAGACATAAGTCAATAGATCGGAAAATTTCCAAAATGAGGCAATGAGAGCAGTACTGGGGTGTAACTAGGGATACACCCATCTCTGCGATAAGATTTCTAATTGATCTCCCCAGTATTAGAGTGTGCCATCAGGCAGCACAAGTTAGGTCGCATTGTAAAGTAACAGTATACAAACCACCACCCATTACACCAATGCCTAGATGAGTCAAAGAGAAAACAAATCAAGCGTAGCAGATCATGGATCGCAGAGGCTGAAGACACGCTGCGGAGAGTATGTGAATTTGAAGACGAAAAAAAAGGGCAGTGAATGGGTGGAGATAGACACTGAGAAGAAATAACCGACTGAAGTAATAATACAACTAAAAAAAGCGTGTCCAAAATGAACGGGTGTCAGGGTCCGGGTTACAGTGCATGAACTGGTCCAGCTACACTCGAAACCACAGGCATACAAAGATGGCTCAGTTAACAGAAACAAATAAAAGCAGTTGGGGTTTTGTTGCCTACAGAAACGGCGTGAAGTTGGTAAAGAAATCTTCAGCATATTCTACTGTCACATGGAGCATGAAGATGGAGATAGAGGAAGCTACAGCAGCACTTAATTGGTTGATAACTGATACATCAACACACCCGGTAATACTCACAGACTCTCAAAGCATGCTGTGCAAGAGAGAAAAGTACATGCTGAGGAAAGAATGGTGGGACTTATTTAATAACTTTACTCTCCAGCACATTAAATGGATATACTGACCTGGACATGCTGGGGTCAGATGAAACTTCTTCTTCTTCTTCTGCGTTCATTCTCAAACTCCAACTGGATCTAGCTGGATCATGGTCCTGCTAGATTTCCAGCAGGATGTAGTCCAGAAAATGGAAATGCGTTGTGTCGCCGTTTTATTTGCGCCAATGGCCCGACACATCCGTCTTCGGCGGGAGATGAAACGAGAGAGCCGACTTATTGGCAGGCAATGCAGCGATTTACGGCACAATGATGAGAAGAGATAAAGCAGACTTAATGAAAGCAGTAATAAATTCATTTCAAGATGAAAATGATGTCAATGTGGCTGAGAACGTGCACATACAGAGAATGTCAGAAATTGGAGTATCTACAGGGGATGGGAGGAAAAGTATTTTTTCTGGAAAGTCCCGAAAATCACGCAATCAACACCTGACCGGGGTCTACCTACACTGAGACGGCTGCTGGAACGGAGAGCGGAACACTTATGGGAGTGCCTCACGTGCTGTGATGCTAGTTTCTCATAAAAAAGAATAACCATATCAACACGCACTGATGAGCTGAGCAGGATTTTCATGATACCATCAAACCAAGTCCATAGATATGGCAAATGTAGGTAAAGGTTGTAGGATTCAACCTTCGATACTCTTGACGAATACAGAACATCTTTGGTAATAAGAAACAAATAAAAATACTAGGATAAACATCATAACTTTAACCGTGACCATAAGCATTATGCAAACTAAATTGGTTCGTCATTTGAAACAACTTTATTAAATGACTCATTTGACTATTACCGTGATTTGTACTGGCTGTCGTTACAAAGTTTATACACAGTGACCAATGAAAATCATGGGGAAAGTTAAATGTGTCATTTTAGAAGGCTATTTCTCATTATCCAAAAGGTATTATATATTGTCAATGGTCTCACTTTAGCGGTCTTACGACAACAACAAAATTATGTACAAAATCCAAAAACATGAAGTAGAAACTATTTCTAAAGGAATCTCCATCACCACCCCCCCCCCCCCCAATCCCCCCAAAAAGTCTTATATCCGATCCTGCATTACACAAAGAATAGCAACTTTGTGATCGACCATGCAATAGACTGGAAGTTTGGAGAGTAGCGTTAGTTACAGGGTCATCCAATAGGTCAAAGTGATTCACAAACCATGCTGAATTCAGATATATCAGGTCGCAAGACGCAGATATCCCCACACAAGTTGTACATTATGATAGAACAATACATTCGGAACTACATCATGTTAATATGAAGGATATCCCACATACATACAGTACAGGGTGATTGTACCTTGTCTATATTAATTTGTCAAGTTCTAACGTGGGGGTCACAGCACAGATGTGCAACAATGCACGACTTAAGCTGTTGCCACTATGATGGAGCTATCACTAAAAGTGCTAAGTCTACATTCAAATGATGAAAAGCCTGGAAACGAATCATAGCATTTATACAGTAGTATATAGCGTGTTCTATACACAACAATTGTGGAGATAGATATACGGTCATACGCCACGCCAGCCTGTATATAAGGGAGAGGGCATGTTCAAACACCCCCCCCCCCTTTAGAAAATCAGATCATGATTTTTAGTACCATCAATTTCGTGAAAAGGCGAAATGAATTTGCAAAAGGAAATTCATCCCCTCTTTAAGAATTTTTTTTAAAACAAGGTCACCAAAAATCACATACGAATAAGGAATTACACACTAAAATGGGCGAATATCCATTTTTTTAAGACAAACCCCTACCTCTTACTGAATACGTATCCACGGCCCTGATCATACGTGACCTGGTTTATGAACAAACTGTATTTTCCCTTACAACCACACCAACAGACGGTTTTCTGGTAACTGCGGTAACGTTATTTCACTATTCCTATCACATGCAAGTCCATTACATGAATCACTAGTCATCAACCTCTGCGTGGGTCAGCAAAGTAAAATAAAAATATTGTTTTTACAGAAATTTGCTGTTGTTTCTTTTTTTTCTTTCCTTTTTTCCTACACATCTGTGAGAATTGATTTTCAACGCTTCTTCATTTGAAAGCCAAATCATAAAATTATTAAATGTTGAGATAGACATGATGTTGAAATCAACGAAAACTCAACCGTAATTTGAATTACAATTTCAATCCTCGCATTAAATAAATCATAAATTAACAATATATTGAATTATATTCTACTTTTTAAACAAGTTTTTCTTTTACCCTATTAAAAAGATTTAAATAGTTTAAAATATATCCTGTTCGCGGGTCACGTTGTTACTATGAAATGAAGTTGTCACTAGAAAACGGTGGGGAATCTGTGATCTAACTGCATGTAAATGTTCTGCTAATAGCAATATAATCAAACCCATATCGCAAACCTGATGATAGAACTAGATGGAAGACATTCAACAGATATCAGAATAGGGCAAGCAAAATCAACATTCAGAAGAATGAAAAAAATATATTGTGTAATATGAGATTATCATTAGAGGTGAGGAAGAGAATTCAGCAGTGCTATATACTATACTAACATATGGATGAGATTCTTGGACAATAAACAAACAGGAAATTGGGGAATTAGAAGCAGCAGAGATGTGGTTCTACAGAAGAATGCTGAGAACACCATGGAGTGACAGGAAAACTAATGTGGAGGTATTGAAAGAGTCAAATGCGAGACGGAGCTTAGTCAATAATATAAGAAAAAAACAATCTTCATTTTTTGGTCAAGCTATGATACAAGGAGGTTTATTGAAAAGCCTAGAAACGAATCGTAGCATTTATACAGTAATATATAGCGTGTTCTATACACAACAATTGTGTGTATACGGTCATACGCCCACGCAAGCCTGTATATGTTCAAACACCCCCCCCCCCCCTTTTAGGAAATCAGAACATGATTTTTAGTACTATCAATTTCGTCAAAAGGCGAAATTAATGTCCAAAAGGAAATTCATCCCATCTTGAATTTTATAAAACAAGGTCACCAAAATCACATAAGAATAAGGAATTACAAAAAACAAAATGGGCGAATATCCTTCTTTTTTTTTTTTTTAAATATAAACCCCTACCTCTTACTGAATACTTTCTTACTGAAAATGTTACGTTCTTACTGAAAATATTCTTACTGAATACTGAAATGTTGTCACAACAGACAAGATTGAAGGCAACAGAGACAGAGGGCGACAACGTGAGAAAATATTAGACAGTTTTAACAACCTGGTACGGCAGGAAAACAACAACGATTCAGATACATCATACTGGAGACAAAGAGCTATGGAAAGCCATGATCGCCTACGCCAGACGGCATGGCACCTGATGATGATAGAACACGCGCACTCAAGCAAAAAATATGTTTTGTTGTTTTTTTCCTCCATCGATAACACTGTTTACTGCCAGTTTCTAACCGGCATCCATTAATAACGCTTCTTTTTTAATCGTGGACATTTCCCAAAGCAATTATTAACGATTATTGATTGGCCAGTTTACGAGACTAGACTGAAGTACGACAGAACCAAAAGATTGACTGTATCACTCTGCTTATAGATTTAGAAACACAAGAACAGCTTGACATACTCGGCAACATTTGTACAGGTCACGAGCTTTTGAAAACGGGTACATAGTCCAAAAAATAAAACACTGTCCCATATGCAATATAAAATAAACCGGCACAAATCACTTGTCCCTGGGAAATGAATACACACTTCATGTCAAAGACCACAAGGTGTGTCATGTGTGTATCTAGGCCAAGAAGGGCGGTTACTTGTAAGTCACCTTCACCTACCTATGAGAACTGCCAGTAAACTATAAAAAAATACAAGTTTAAAAACAATGACTGCTAATGTAAATATGTTAATCGACACCGGAAACGGAATTGACGCTGTGACTAATTTCAAGAGCATGTGTATTAATTAAATGTGTCACGGTCATAGCGACCACTTCTTAAAGGAAGGGAGGCAGATGTTTTTTTTAATAGCTCACCTTGAAGGAATTTTTGTTGTATTGCCAACATATGTTCACGCGGCGGTTTTATACCGTCAATTATTGTCCTCAGATGTGAGAGTCCGCGGCAAAAAAGAGACAACACATTGGCTTAGAAAACACCAATATTAGGGTTATTAATTCTGGACAAGGATGACATATTAAGCTCTTTACATGAACATGTTCTAAATGAGAACACTAGACTGGATAGAGATATGATATTGCAACTTAAATAATTTGTCATTGCACCTGGGCGATTGAAGGCCGTCTAAGATATGTATGTGTGTAATAAACGAACTACGGGAACCATCAGCAGGCATTGGTCTATTCTTTGTCATGTGCTGGAAGACATTGAGCACCAATAGGTTTTCAGCACAGTGCGTCAACGTCGATTCAGAAAACTAAAGCTAATTTGTCATTACCGCATGCATATTAAATAGGGCACGTGTGCTGCTAACCCATTACCTCGTAACAAAGCTTGACAATTTGAATTCATTGTTGTTGCCTTTCATTGTTCATTTTTTTATAGCTATGCAATGAAAAAGGGATCTTCTTCTTCTTCTCGTTCGCAGTTTTACATGTCTACACAGCAAGTCCTGATTTCTTAATAAATGCTGCTGTATTTGAAAGCTCCTCAGTGCTCCAATACATCTTTCTGTGGATATCCATCTCTGTGGGCCAGTGTTCTTCCCTTAACTGGTTTAGTGTATTGCAGTCTTGCAGGATATGTTCAGTGGTCTGTTCTGCCTGCCCACAAAAGCACAGTGGTGATGGGAGCAATCTTAGCCTATTTAAGTGGCTGTTTAATCTGTTGTGTCCTGTTCTGAGAGACGTATCAGCCAAGAGAAGTGGTATCTAGCTCATGATTAGCGTACAAGTCTTAATTATTAATCTAAAGTCCATCATGTGTCATGTACAGCAGTGGTTATTAACTTTTTTTTGGGTCCTCGGTCCCCTTTTCGGACAAGGTATTTTCTGTGGCGCCCCTGGTGCTTAAAAATACAAACTTCATTGACCTTCTTTATAAGTCACCAAAGTTTCTAAGCCATAATTCGTGTCTGTACTTCAAGTGTTTAACTTCATGTGCCACCCCTAGGACACATCTGTGGCATCCCAATTCCGATATTTTCCTCCGTGAACCCCCTAAGAGTCTCCGTGACCCCTAGTAGAGAAGGATGTAAACGGCCCATGTGAGAATAACTGGTGTAAAGCTGATCCTTATTTGTTTATACTTTCTATTTGTATGGGTGAGGGGTGCCTTAACATTTCCCCAAAGCCCCCCCCCCCTCTCTTTTTTTACATCCGACTCTGCCTATTTGATAAGGAAAAAATGTGGTTTGTTCAATGACAGGGACATATGATATCCCAGGAAGTGAAAACGAACGATCAAGCCAGAAAGGTAGCAGTAACAACGGTTAAAATGTCTTTAACATTTTTGGACATTCGCACAAATATGCATGTCTAGAACAATAAAACGATAAAGCGGAAAATATGAACAGAAACATTTCTAAGAACACAAAAGACAGAAAATAATATGACAATCAATATAAGGTTATACTGCTATGAGACGGAACAACAAGAGTACATAAGTAGAACACAGATTTCTGAGGTTTCACTTGAACACAACAGACAATCACTAAGAATAAGGTATTACTATGTGTAAACATGAAAATATACAAATGAAAATACACAAAATATTGTCAACGTTTCGAACTGTTCAGTCTTTCTCAAGAATATTTAAAACAGTGAATAACAATGAAAATAGTAAAAACAATGTTACCACCACAGAGCACTAAATACACTATTGACACGTAAACAATACGAAGTTTAAGGTGAACTTCTAATTGTTTACATGTATAGTGTATATAGTACCTGTTGTCAAGGTGAACTTCGTGTTGTCAATAGTGTATCTAGTGCATCTGTGGTGGTAATATTTATATATATATATATACACTCACCCCACGGATGCACAATCATACTAGTGTCATTTATAAGTGTAGTGCCGAATCTTCGATCTAGCACAATATATCCATATTTAATTGATGTGTCCACATCCAATAGGTGGTTAATAAACAACTTCCACGCTTCTTCTTAATTCATAGTCAACTCTTCGAACTTAGAGACCTTGGGTGCAAGACTATCTGTTCTCTCTTTAAAGTGAACGCCAGAGCAGTACGATCCAAATGAGGTTGGAACTAGTTGCAGAAAACATCCACTCATGCACTTAAATGAGAGAAAATTATTCCAACCTCATAAAGACGTGCCAGCTTCGGTGAAAGAAAATCTAATGAAACAGTATGATAATCCCAACTCGTGATAACTAGCTCGAGGTTCGAAGTCACAAAAGTGCCGCCCATGTAAATTACTAGGAGGTGGCATCAGAAAATACACCATCGTGTGTAAAAAGAACATTTGTCATAGTAACAAACTACGTGTTACTAATATTAAAAAAGGACACAATTTATAAACTTAGACGTCGAAACGTTAAAACAAATTGACACCATCATTCATCATTCCAATAATTAACATGCACATACACCTATGCCAATGAGTGTGGCTAGACCGTACTGAAACTATGAAATCATATGGGACGTGTGGTCAAATGTATGTCAGAGCAAAATGTATGTCAGTGCAGAGATATTCACCAATGGCTGCAGATTATCATGCGATTTGATGTCTGCATACAAAATGGTAATAGTATGCCTTCTACTTATACACATATAACCATTCTGGTTAGGTGGTTTATTCCCAAATCAGTGTATATGGTTGAGAGTTCGGCGTGTACTGAGTATGAAAGCTCTGTAAGAACCGCCCCCCCCCTCTCTTAATCACTCCCCATATACATAGGAAACAAGGGCTGCATTTCTCGTAATTGACGGGGATCGAAACAAAACAGGAAAATAAAACAGGGTGATTATGAATGGCAAAGAAAGATTTGAATATCTTCCACACACAGTCCCAGTGCATGAGGAATAGAGGAATGCATACATGCGTGATTGCGTGTGTTCGCGCTAGCTAAACTCGCGTCTAAAAGCAAATGTAGAAAATAACACTGGGCAAATAGGCAGTAACGAAATTACAATACTTTCGCAAAAGAAAAGGGTGTAGCAACAGATTTCACTGGTGCTTCCACGGCAGAAAATAGAACGTATTCACTCGTGTTTGCAAGACAGAAAATAGAACGTATTCACTCGTGCTTCCAAGACAGAAAATATAACGTATTCACTCGTGCTTCCAAGACAGAAAATATAACGTATTCACTCGTGCTTCCAAGACAGAAAATATAACGTATTCACTCGTGCTTCCAAGACAGAAAATAGAACGTATTCACTGGTGCTTCCAAGACAGAAAATATAACGTATTCACTCGTGCTTCCAAGACAGAAAATAGAACGTATTCACTGGTGCTTCCAAGACAGAAAATAGAACGTGTAAGTCCTATATATGGGAAATTAAATCATGATGAATAAAGCCAACCTGCTGCCTTACAGATATCGTGAGACAACGCAAACAGAAACGAATAACCGGATGTGGAGACATACAACTAGTATACAGAAAACAAGATGTAACAAGAGGAACATATAGCGCTGCATTCATTAGCTAGGAAACATTTCAAGTAAATATATGTTTTACAAATACGACGCATAATGCAATTCCATTGCTAAATGAGTTGTCATGCGTGATTCCACATTACAACGGAAAGCAAAATCGATCACCGAGAAATGGAATACGCAGCTAGGTACTTAATCAAATCTGGAGAAATTAAATGACAGATATTACAGACCACTAATGCGGATATTTTTAGAGAGAGAGAGAGAGAGAGAGAGAGAGAGAGAGAGAGAGAGAGAGAGAGACAGAAAGAGAGCGTGCTTTCGTGTGTATGTTGTATTACCATAGGTTCCGGTTTGACCGGGATTGTCCCTGTTTAGAAGCGGAATTCTGGATTCCCCATCGGTTTTTATTTTGTCTTGGTTTCTATACCAATTTACCATTTCTTTAAATGTATTACGTACACATGTTTCAATCTATCAATATATTTATAGATATATCACAGAACAATACTTTGTCCCGGTTTCCATCTTTCGTATTACTAATATTGATACCGGTTTCAAGTCTAAAAATTATAGTAATCATATATGCGCGTGTATGTGTGCGTGCGCTTCATGTGTGTTTTGATATGCACGTGTATAGATGTATGTGTGACTATGGGTGGTGGTGAGATAAAGCGTAGGAACACAGACTTGCCAGTAAAACGAACAAAGTGAAAAAGAATAATGAAGAACCACGGGTTGCTATTAAAGAAAAGTAATGGACAGGTGTAGTAATATAAGCTTAATTATTGAACATGCAAATAATACACAATGTAATTATCATTTCCTTGCTCAAAACATAATGAGAGAAATAAAATCGAGGTAGGACCAAGACAACATGATTGGATTACGCTAGTACCATATATGCTGAGATTAATCACGGACATTCAGATCTAAGCACAATGACTAACTACGGGATTTCCCACGTCACGAAGCAGGCAGTTGTAAACAAACATTTCTGGAAACCTATTGCCGCCTCACTCTTCTCTAACTCTGCGGGGTTCAGTAATGTGCAAATCTGATCTTGTTAATCTGTTGTTTTATGTAGGTCTTGTTCAATTTCCCCCTTTAATCACCCGCTCTATTGACTTATGCAGTTGACTCTCTTTCACACAATTATGTATTTGCTATCTCATCAGGCAACCTACTTGTAATACAACGACGTTGTATTATTAAGTTGTATACCAACGAGGTTGGTAAATTCACGAAACTTGGGTGTGATATTTTTGGACACAATTTCAAAACAGATAAACAGAACAAATTTCACTTTTTTATACTGAACAATATAAACTTATTTCCAATAAGATTGTTACCTTCCAAGCTTACATAATGAGTTGAAAGTAAACTAAGCCTTGCGGTATATATTTATATTAAGGTTAGCTAATATCACTGCACATATACGTCAAGCTGATTATCTTCAATTTAAACTTCAATTTTTCAGGAATTGGATGAACTAGAAACATGATGACGAAGGTAACACATAGGAGATAGCAAGGTCGAGGGAAATATGGCATGTGCTATTCATCAATAACATTTTTTAAACAACAAAGCAACGAACTAACAGCTCGTTAGTCAATCAGTTCAGTCGGTCAGACAGTTACTTTAATCGCCAGATCATCAACATTGCATTCCAGAAACGTTCACATGTGCACCGATCACAACTTGAGTGTATCCACGATTACACAATGACTAACAGTTTCAGTATTTTGTTGGTTGACATTTGTCAAAGCCCACAGCAGCGCAGATTTCTGGCAACACCGTATTTCAAACCCAGTTCCTTTATTCTGGACATGGAAAAGGAGTCATCACCATCATTAACTTCATTTGCCCGTGTTGTTTCTCGTAAGAGATTCACAATGTCCGCACCATCCATTGATATACCGCTGGGCACATTACAGTGCAAGTCATTGGATCCGTTCTCTCGTCGGCCTTAACACCCAAATGACCCTGCACAAAAATAAATGTGACACATTGTAACTTTGAACACTTATTGCCTGGAGCCACTGTTCTGGAATGCAATCCATTTGTATTTTTCAGAATAAGCTCATCTAGTCACAAAGGAAATAACAGCTAAAGCTAACATAACAACAAAATAGTCAACATTTCGACAAAGTGTCTTTATCAAATACAGAGACAGACAAAAGAGCTGAATTAGAACATGAAATGCAAAGAACGGATTCACAGTTACGATGACACCAAAATGCGTCTAGGAGTACTTGAAGCTAAGAAAGAAATGTTTTGTTTTTACAAAAGACAACATCTATTATAGGGAGCATTTTTGTTGGATAGCTTCTTCTTCTTCTTCATCGTTCTTCAGTCAGATATCAGGTTACAGTACCAATAGCTTCAATGAATTGTGTGATTCGCTTCAGGTCATCCATGGAACCCCTCAAGTCTGGAAGCAGTGCCGTCTCAGTAGGCCATATTTTCTCCCTCTCTTCTTGGTAGAGTTGACAGGCATGAAGAATGTGTTCTGCAGTCTCTGGGCTCAGTCCACAGTTGCACAGGTCTGTCTCACCAATCTTCAGCTTTCGGAACATGTGACTTCTCAGTCTGTTGTGACCAGTTCGTAGTCTGAAAATGATGGTTTGTTCCTTGTGTGACATTTGGTGGTAGGGGTCATTTGGTTCTGCAGTTGGGTGCACTTTTTGCTTCCACTTTTTCTTATATTCTGCTTTTAACATGGTCTTACATTCATAGTACGTATTATCATTTTCTATTTGTTCCAGTGATCCCCCTTTCCTTGCCAGGAGATCAGCTTTTTCATTTCCAGGTACGCCACAGTGACCTGTGATCCACTGCAGTACTGTTTCTTTGGTAGTACTGCTGAGGTGTAGTAAGCAGGCCGTAAGTTCATTCATGCTCGTGTTCTTTGGATCTTTCAATGCCTGCAATACTGACTTTGCATCCGTTAGAAAAACTACATGTCTGTTGTGACTCGGCAAGAAATTCATGAGCATTTTGGCTGCCTCTATTATGGCTTCCATTTCTGCTTTGAAATTTGTGGAATGTTTGCCTGTGGGTATGGATTTCTCTATTTCTTTTCCATCTGGTGTTACTATATATATTCCTGATCCTCCATCTAATACTGCCTCTTTCGCTGATCCATCTGTATATACATGTGTCCATATATCCTTTGGGTATGCTTTCTGTATGTGATTCTTAGTTGTCTCCTTTAGTACTTGTATAGTAGTTTCTGTTTTCGAAATAATTCTTGGTATATTGTCCATAGTTCTTGGGAAGTTTTTCCTGTCCCATGTTGGGTATGTGTTAAAGGTGTTTAGTGGTTTTAGGTTTTGTAGGTCTGTATCTGTGAGTAATTTCTGGAGCTGTTTAGCTCTTTTGAGTCGCTCTTTTGTAGGTCTGCTTAGTCTTTGGTTCATTTGATGACTCTCCAAACATTTGAACTTTGCATACTGTGTGAGGATTTTTTTTCATTTCTTCTTTCTTCCATTGATGGCAAACCTGTGCTTGTTTCCATTTCTGTGATTGGGGTAGTATTCATAACTCCTGTTATAATTCTGAGATTGCGGTTTTGTATCTTTGAGATCTTTTGAGTGTTACTCTTGGCTGCAGTCCCCCATGCTGACATTCCATATTCCAAAGCTGGTCTTACATAACCTGTATATGCTCTACTTAGAATTTTTCCATTTGCACCCCAATCTGTTCCAGCCAATTTTTTAAGTAGTGCTGTCCTCATTGTACCTTTTGTTTGGCACTTGTCTATGTGCTGTGTTGGATAGCTTTGGGAAGGTATTTTATACTTTTCTTGTTCCTGTTCTTCTGCGTTTGTTCTTAAACTCTTGCATATTAGCAGAATGTAGTTCAGAGAAGGAAATTTTTCTGCCATGGATTACAGCTTAGCTGCGCTATCTGTATTTCGACCAACACATCCGACTTCGACATGACTTCTGAGTCACTTTGTCCTTATATGGGATATGATAGCGAATTTCACTCCAACCCCCCCCCCCCCCAAGTCCTCTTGCGCCGTGTATGGAAGGAAAACAGTGCTACTATTATTTGCTCCCATCTCGAGTTCTGGTAACGCACGAGCGTCTTTTCGTGTTCGCTTGCACCAATTATACCAAATTCACAAAATGTATTTACTACACGTTGCACATAGTAAAAATACATCACTAATTTCAAGGTGATCCTACAAGACGGAAAACGGGACGGTGCAGTAACGACACGGGTCTCTAGTTTCATCATCGACCTGTTAACTTCCTGTGAGGAGTACTCTCCACAAATATGTTCCTGTTCTGTGCTATAATTATAGATCTAGTACAACCGTCCATGCAACATTCTCCATCCTAGTGAACTTAGCTCTTAGTACGTTTAGAAATCAAATGTGGTTTTCAGCGCATGAGATATGGCTCTACTAGGCATACTTGTCTACTGTCCGAGCTCGACATTCAATGATTTACACTGGTTCAATAGTTATGAACTTCTCACTGTGAATAACCATCACTATCACACCCTTTATCTGCCCACTTATCCATAATCTCTACCACCAAATGTTTTGACTATTTTCCTCTCGTCACTAGTGTAAACTACGTCGGAGTCAACCGTTATCTTTTTCTCTCTAAGTAAACAGATGCCTTCTCCCTCCTCCTCCCTCATCCTCCAGCTCTCTCGGTCCCTAACCTCTATCTATCAACCAACGAGAAATTGGTCCTAAGTAAAGGTTGGTTCCACTTAGTAATAAATATAACAACTGTAGGCTACTTCAGGATATTCATTCACCAGTTTCACATACATTGTGTCTTATATTTCACTTTTGGGACCAAACGGGTGTGGATACTGAAGACACGGAAGGAATTTTCAAGGTTCGTATCCGTAACTCTGCATGAACATTCCCACCTAAAGCATTTTACTTTCTTAACATGTATATTAACAATATCTTAAGGGATAATAAAACTTATTTCTTTTTCTCGGTTGAGGAGATCCAGTATCACTCTCACCAAAGTTTCAAGCCCTCGTCCATTTTCGCAAATGAGATGATATTATCATCAAATATGCTCACAAATGTGATATAGTGATTATGTGGCGCAAAGACCTTTATCTCCGTAAAAGTTGCAGACAGCTTACAGATGATCGGTTCCACAAGGCAAGTGTTTTGTACTTTTCGGTGCTTTCATAATTTCTTCAACTGTAATTATCATATGTTCTTCCATGCTCAAGTTCTTACACATGTATGTAATCTTTTTCCTGATTCTTGATATGCCTCCAAATTTCTCTGACTAATTTGTGCGTATAGTGTGCCAGCAACGACGCACCTTTTGTGTTGTCCGTCTTATGCAAGATCGTATCAGCGGTCTAGAAATGGGCAATAGTTGTGCCATTCATGGATTTGTGTAAGCGCAGAACAATTTTAGTGACTTTTCGCGTGTGATCTCCTGGCGAAATTGGTCCCCATTTTGACGGCTTTACTGACTTTGCAATATCTTTGAATGTTTGAACTATGTTATCTTTCTTCTGTTTCCATTGTGCGACCTCCATGGGCTGAGTAGCCACCCTTTGCCTTGCTCTCTGCCATAGTACTACTGCTGTCCGTTTCTCGCTCGATTCCCTTTGCACCTCTCGACTCCACCGGGGGAGGGGGGGGGGGCCTTATCCCAAATCTGATTTCCCACTTCTTGAGTCCTACGTTCGTCTTGTCGAAATCTTCTCACAACATCCACTCCTTTGCGATCATGCTTAAAAGACCTGACTTTTGGCCTGATCTGTTTACCTTTGTCATTTTTCACAAGCACAACACATGGGAGGTAGTCACTGCCATGATTCCCCAGCACATCCCATTTTCAGACAGCCATAGAAGTCGATGATACCAATACCAGCTCTATAGCACCATCATCATCACCATCCCTGATTGTAATTCTTGTTATACAACCATCATTAATGCACACCAGGTCCGTATCTGTCAGGACCTCCTCAAGCTCTCTTCCCTGTTAGAAGCATTGAACTCTATAAGAGATACAGCACGCGAGAGTGAGACTAGTGTGTATGATGATTCCTTTTCAATGTCCAGGATTAAAGATCAGGGTTTGAAATGCGGTGTTGCTAAAAGTGAACATTTTGAGGGCGCAGAAGAATCAAGGTCAACCAGCAGAGGACCAGTACTGTCAGCAGAAGTGTAATGGCGGATACACTCATGGAGAGATCGGAGCAACTGTAGACGTGCCCTGTTTGCAGCGATTATGATCCGACGACTAACTAGCAAGGCAAGTTATATTTATCAGAATGTTAATTCTAACCACGTACTCCTTGATACTATCAATGACCCTCATATTCAAGAAACTTTTTCCTCCTAATGCCTTTAACCTGTGGATTCCCTATAACCGCTTGTACAAACTTATCTTCTATATGCTGATCAAAGATACACACAGAGGATAACCGGGTGCGACCAATTGTATAGGATGGCTCTTGTACCATATAGACTATATCCGAGTTTCTTGACAGCACATCCATGCCTATGGTGAAATCTACCTTCACACCTGAAAGATACCAACCATGTCCTCCACACTATCGCTACCACTTTCTTATTCCTCTTTTCATTTATAAGTATGGTGAGTAACTGTTTTCACCTTGTTGATGCGGTTTGTCTTCAATACATATATATATATTTCTGATCAGTCTAATGTCTGAAGGAATTGGCCCTTAATCTCAACTCCTTAGAGTTCAATGAACAGCTCTTCGAATAGATCAGTAGTGTAGCCATGGCCACCATCATCAAGGGCTTTCATCCAATCATCCAGTATCGCCTGTGTTATACTTGGACCCGAGAAGGGAGCAAAGAATAGCAAAACTGCTTACCTTCCATGCATGTCGTAAGATGTGACTAATGAGGTTATGGGAATTTAGTAGGCTGCCTCATCCCATATAGGGTCAGTGACCCAAAGCCATGTGTCAATCCGAAAGGCGCAGATATCGCAGCAGTATTGTCAACCATGACACAACGCATTCCGTTCTCCGGACTACATTCTACTATCTGCAGGAGTTTGAGAATGAGCGCAGAAGAAGATCATCCAGTATCATTCCTCTATACCAACCTCTTCTAAGGACTTTGCTATGTCGCAAAGTCGCTCGCTTAGCGGACTTAATTATCTATCAGTGAAACTTTCTGTGGTGTCGTGATTTCTTGTTGAGAGGGATGGAGTACACATTTGCTAACCCGAGTACAATAAAGTTAATTATCAACACTTTTTTCAAAATGTCTCAGTAGAAAAAGAGTTATTTCACATTTAAACAGGACAAAGACACATAACAAATCGACGGCGGTTTTGTCAAATACCTCTATCAAACACAGGGAATTTAAATAATCAAATGAATACACCACAAATCATAGTTGAAACATTACACTCTCTACTGGTTCTACTTAAATGCTTAGAGCTATAATTACTATTATCAAGGCGTCTAATGATACCGCTATACCAAGTCTTTCTCGAGAAAAGTCATGTGGATTGATCCCAAATAGTGTAACTTATCTTGGCTGATGGGACTATCTTGGCCTTGGCCACCTGGTGTATATTTTGTGTCGTCAATAAAAAGCGCGGAAAAGTCGGATCTGCCACGATAAGTTACGCTTTCTTCGGATCAGCGATCAGGACTATTAGGGAGAAGGGCTTGGCCAAATAGCGCAGGTGGCGCTAAAAATACTATTACTCGATACACATTTTAAAAAGGAAACATTAGAAATGAGTATATTATCACCACAGTGTGAATAAATAGAACAAGGTTTGCACAACTATTGAGTTTTCTCTACAACTCTGTCCCGTATAGAATAAACACACATCGATATGAACGGTATATGTAATGTTATAAAATGTGGTAGTCACGGGCACTTAAAGCAACTTTCACTTGAAACGAAACAGGAAGAAATAAATCACAGCACACACCGATTAGAACCAAATGTGAAGACTTTGATGAGTTGTTTCTTTTCGGAATGATTACTATGCAAGTGTAGTCAAGTGGTTAGCGTGCTGACTTTGTAATCAAAAATACCTGGATCGTTTCCTGGTGCGCATGCGGTAGTATATATATTATATAAAGAGGGCATAACATGGGAACAAATCGAGGAAGAGAATTAGACACCTCGTGATGATGCCTTCAAATAGTATGGGGTTTATAATATAAAATGTAATTTCTCTGGTCGTGTGTCCATCTTTTTCTGCTGCACTGTTTTCACTTTTCATGTCACGATTCTTGTTTTGACCTTCATTAACAGAGATTTTCTCTCCTATTTATTTTCCGTTGGATTGGCTTTTTTATCAGACAACATCGCTCGTGCGGTAACCTGGGTCTGGACTAAGTTCAAGGTGCAAAGAATAGGCCCAGTGTATGTTTTCTAGGCATGTTGTAGGAAGCGACTAAGGAAAGTTGGGGGGATAGGCTGACAGTCTAACACCTGTGAAAAAATCAAAGCACTGTCTTGTCTCAATTTTTTCTTTTATCAAATAATCCCCATAGATGACGAAGATATGCAGACTAGTGGACGTTGCACCTATGTCATTTTCTGGCAGATTCCTATGTGATTGGGAATGCTAGATTTGTCGTCACTGCGGATGGGTCAATAAATATAACAGAAGAATGATGATATCGTCGGCAAAGATGTGTGTGCTATGAACTGGACAGGACGTAGTAATCCTGGGATACAGGCGCACTGGAATGCCTCCCTGTGGCGACTAAACATGCATCCTTAAACCTCTGTTATGCAACCATGCCTTTGAGAGAACCTTATATGAGTCCTGGTGTCACCTACGTTACAGAACTGGGTACCGTGGTTTTGTCAGACAGGCTATGGTCTATCTACTCACAGCTATATGGATTATTTCATCATCATCAGTCAACATCATATAACTCAGTAGCTATAGTTCTTTCACATTCAGCCCCCATTGTGATTTTAGCTGTCATTTCTGCACACACAAAAATGTGTTCCATATTTCTATTGTTATCCTTAATCCCACCCTCAAAATCGTGTAGATGGTTTGCTCACCTCTGCCATACGAAATGTCCAACTTCTTTGCACGTAACTGCTAACACAACCTATATCTGTATCGTAACAGAGATCAGAGTCACAGACATCTAGATATATACATGGATGAAGCACATGTCACACTTAGTGGGGTTTTTATTTCGGGGTTTCCAGTTATGAACGAATCCCCCCTAGTACAACTTTTAAAAAAACAAATGTACTGCTCAAAAGACATCTATCTAAAATGTAGAGGAAAATCGATATCATCATCGGAGCAATGCAATAATCACTTTTCGAACATTCTAAAAATATAATGATATACAGCATTTTGTGACAACCAGCAATTTCGATAGAATGCAAAACAGCGAAGACAGCAGGAGGCGATGCTAGACAATTAAATTCATGGTGCGGATAAAATATCAACAATTGTGCTGATAGTCAGTACTAAAATCAGATGTACAGTATTAATCACTTGCGGCAGGGCTTCCTCAAAGTGGTCGAAAGCGCCTCTAAGGAGCGGTGAGACACATCAGGGACGCGATGCAGAGTCAAGAGATGAAGGGTGCGATCAAGATTCAGGGACGAAAGAGGTTTAAAGAACACTGAACATATATATTGAAAGGGCTTACTACCTTTTGTGTACAATAAGATATACGGTACAATTCTGTTGATAATATTTGAACTCTATCTAAAACGTGGTCTCAACAAGGATGAAATCAGTGATAAGCATCTGTTGTACGTAAATATATTGACTGGAAAATAATTGAAGTCAAAGCATGCTGGGATGATGTCTACATCCTGAATAGGATATGCTACACAAACGTAATCGGAGACCTTGCCAAACAAGGGTTATTGAAACCAGTGACAAGTTAGCTTCTGTTGAATACGAGAAACGTTTTAGTTGTATTAAAATAACATGAAACATGTTACCAACAATAAACGTTAGCTTCAGGGAACAGTAAAACTTGAAAATTCACCTTTTATCCTCAATGTAGCAGAAACAGCAAAACAGCAGAAAGTTTTCTGTTTTAATTATTGAATTTCTTGGAGAAATATTATATTTACCTTTTTAGCGAGTCTGACAGTCCGGTGGGAGTTTTCATAAATCATACTGTTGTTTCTAACATCGTTACCAATGACCGAAGAAAATCCCCATAATAAGTTAAGTAGAGTGTTGGATACTTTAAACACAGGTTAATTTAGCATTTAAAACAACCATTGTAAGATTGTGATTGTTCGTGATGTGTAAACATTGGTTTTAAATGATAATATGAAGCCATAAAGCAGAGTAATTCAACTATATTTACTAAGGGGCCAAAATGTAGAAAATGGGGATCATCACGGGCTAGAGGTTCGAATCCCAGCCGTAAAAAATTATTCATATTTCATACTATAGGAGTATAGTTAGTATAGTACCATACAAAATTACTAGGCCTCCGCGGACCTGATTTGGCCCGTGGGCCGCCAATTAAATAGCACTGCCATAAAGATTATATGACCATTTGTGGAAAGGGAAACCAAAACATTCCACACAAAAAACGAATAATTTACCTCTTTTTTAGGTAAGCCCCCTGCCAGTTACCAAAGTATATATCTACAGTCTTGGTGAGGATGGAGATTTGGTATGTAAAATCTATAAGGATCTATAAGGGACTGTGGCAGGAAAGAGTTTGAAAATCACTGGCTAACGGAACGCTCATGACTATTCATGGTGGTGACGAGATGTGTAAAGTCGGAAATGAATCTGGAGTCTTTGCGTTGAAACTTATCATCTTACTAATGTCGATCTTTCTATGTACATGTGATCGAAACAGGAAGGATAAACATTGCGAAATTTGCTAACTGCTATACACGCTATATTTAAAGGTCGTGTGACATGATTATTTGAACCACGATCTCCGATATGTTTAATCGTACACCCTGATATAACCTAGATCGGTGGCGAACATAATACGGTGCGCCAAGACCTTTTTTTCTGGCCCGCCAGGCTGATCTAAAAGTACTATATACGCAGGCCACAGAGCTAGGAAAATACCACTTGATGGTCCAAACGGCTAAAAAGCAGCTTTTTGGAACCCATACCACAAGAAAAAATCCAAGGCCGATCCATAAAAGTTGCCCACTTCTCACCCAGATGGAATGACTTTGTGGTTGAAAGATATGTACTTCATCACAAGAAGCTTTAATCTCTTACTTGCCAAAGGCCTTTACCCATACCGATTACTTTCTTGTGATTTTTTTTAATGAAGTGAAAGATGTGGCAAGCAGCGAAATACGTATGTAAGGATGTCGCATGTATGTACATTCTACTTCATGTGCCTACTGGCGTAGATCATGGAACCCTACCCAACTCACTGTTCCACCTATTTTTGATCGATAGATCATTGAAATCTCTAGCTGAATTCCATCATATCATCTCTTTCTCTAGCTATCTGTCCCACTATTTTCTTCAACCTACTGTTTTCTAGTTGTTCATTTAATTATTAGAATTCATCTGTAAAACCACATAAATCTCTTAAGCATTAACAATTCTTGCTTGTTTATTTTCCAAGATTCATTTCAGTTTGACAGTAATGTTGCAAACTGGTATAGACGAGCGAGTAGAACAATCAGACAAAACCAAGTAACATCTTCAATTTGAAAGTCGGATGTAACTGATATTCGGCTATGTCCTCGCCGTGATTATGTGTTCAAGCAGGGTGATATGCAAACAGACCTCTTGGTGTTTCCTTCCTACTAATTGTTGCTGGGATGCAGATTGGTCGAATACGGAAAACGCATTAACTCTAATTGCGAGACGAATAGGTGTCAGCTGAACAGACCCGTTTCAAATCCGGTTTACTGCATTATGATTTGTTTCTAATATAATAAATCTTCGATGCTTCTTAATTATATTATTCATGTACACATTGATTGTTTTACTTTCGACGTTACCATTCAGTTTACCGTCGTTTTCAAAAGTCTCCTGACTTCTCATGTGACCGAAATATTTGAACTGCAGATACTTCGCTGACTTTTTTTTGACTTTTTTTTTCCTTTCCACCTACGACTTTGTTTTTTGTTTGCATTTAAAGTGCACTGTGCTTCTGCGTATGCACATCTCAAATGCTTTATTTGGAAGATTAAAAACAATGACTTCTGTAATTGCCATGAAAAATCTACCACAAACTGCAACTTCAAATTTCATCAGACTGATAGATAAATGGAGGAAGCCTCAATACCTCAGTAGTTATTATATTTCTCCACATCAGTCACTAAAAGCCTATGGATGTTCACTGTTATTTTGTGTTTACATCTTCACGTCCACTAACATATTGGCATTCCCTTCCATTGTATATGCCTCTGAGACTTCGCCGACTATATCAAGATGATAGAGATTTCCTCCACGAGGAGGAAATACCTACGATTATCTCGGATATTTTCCGCCAACGCCTATATCCTGAGTCCACTCTTACCATTGTTCTCCACCGATTTCATGACATCTCTCGCTGATATATCTCATCCTTAAGCGAAGGAATTAATTGGATCGGGTTAAACTCGTCATGACATCATCCTCATTACCGAGCTGCACAACAGGTCATGTTTCTATATTTACCCATTCTTCTATTGGACCCTAAGACCCGCGAGGTTTTCAAGGATGGAGACATGCAACTTTGTGGTCCAAATAAAGGGTGTCCTTCCCTAAGGCTACCTTTACCACTCATAAGAGCTCCATATGTGTGTCCCGGAATATCATCTATTCAATCATTTGTAAACGATATCATCTTATTTACATTGGGGAAAATGGTCTGAGGCTTGGGGAGAGTTTATGTCAGCATCTTTAAGATATTCGCCTAGGTGAAATGATGCCTGTGGGCTATCATTTCAATGATATTGAATAGCTTGGTCACAGTCCACCGAATCCCACCATAGGAACTTCTTTACCAGTGACATCTGCTTTATTCATATCATGGGCACTCTTTAACTCTATAGCATCAAAATAGCTAATTTTTCTAGCACTTCTCTCGATCCCTCTCCCAGGATCATGCCCTCTTGCTGTCTCCTATGTTATAACCACTGTAGTTTCAGTCTTTCCCAGGATCATGCCCTCCTGCTGTCTCCTACGTTATAACCACTGTAGTTTCAGTCTTTACCAGGATCATGCCCTCCTGCTGTCTCCTACGTTATATCCACTGTAGTTTCAGTCTTTCCCAGGATCATGCCATCTTGCTGTCTGTCTCCTATGTTAAAACCACTGTAGTTTGTCTTTCTACCTTACACCCCAACCCCCCCCACTCCCCCCCCACATTTCAACTTCATTGTTGTGTTGGGGGATCAGGCTTTATAAAGGAAGGAGTGTTAACATTGATTTTAATTTGTGACTCCTGCTTCTCATACCTATTTCCACATTTATATTGTTTACTTATCTATCTAGTACATTGCTCTCTATATGCACTAATCCACATCAGTCACTAACAGAACATGTGGCTTATATTATTTATGTTGTATTCTACTCTATTTCCTACTGATTCTCATACGGTGACATAGATGTCTACATACTTTCCTTAAATATAGTTTTGTTATATTATAATTTCAGTTTTTGTGTTTGTCCCTATCTTGACAAAGAACTTGTGGTCAAAATGTTGAATCAAAACTACGTATGTAACATTTGGAAAATGAAATTTTTACCTTTTGTTTTTAACTTATAAATCTGAAACATGTGCAGGAATTTAAATATTTTGGGAGAATTTTTACAGACGATGGAAGAATGGACTGAGAGCTCGAGACAAGAATTCAAAATGCCAACTATGTAAATTATTAATTTACAACACCAATTTTGAAACAAAAATCTATTGAGATGGAAACCATGCGGCAAATCATAACTTCAATTGTGTTATCAATGTCAGACATTAAACACTAACAAAAGAACAGGAGAGAAAGATTACTACCTGTGAAATTAGATGTCTAAGAAAAGCAGCAAACAGAACAAGAAGAGATCATGAGGAATCAAGAGATTAAACGAACTGTTTGAACAACATCTGTGGGAAAATATATTCAAAAACAGATTGAAATAGTTCCGTCACTTAATGAGAATGACCAACGCAAAGAGCATACAACATGAAAATGGAAACAAGATACAGAGGAAGACCAAGAATAAGGTGGATTGATGGAGTTACCAACATTCTGAGACGTCACAACTTTGCTGCATATCAAGCGACCACACGTGTCATAGCCCGAAAACCGATCGTCATTTCATCTCGCAACGCCTTACAGCAAAAGCAGATAACATACAATAGACCATTTTGGAAGTATTTTTGCATGTTTTTGTTCAATTATCATAGTTTTACTGGTTGAGTTTTACTGCAATTTTTCTTTTATGCTTTTATGTACACTTTATTCCTAGTCGGATGAGACAGATTCAAGATTCGTTTTTTTATTTCACAAAAAAATATCTTTATATCACCAAACTGCTTCTATGTCGACCGATTATAAGGAAGTGGGTGTCAGATGTTCCGGTAAAGAGTCTGATGATGACATCATCCCTAGGTATGTCGTTAGTCAATGAAAAATACAAATCTAATACAGTAATCTCATGTATGCCTACATATAGTGGACAAGAAGCTGCTAGATAAATGTAAGATCAGTGGCGTAGCTTTGGGAGAGAGCGAGGAAGTGACGGCCGCACCGGGCACGTGGGTGTCAAAATCGGTTCAAACTGGAGAAAGTCCTCCGGTTGCGGGCACGTGGCGCCAAAATATTAATTTCGCCCATGATGCAATATACACTTACTAATGCAATGTATAAATGACCACTCTCCGTCGAAGACGGATTTGTCGGGCCATTGTGGCAAAATATAACGGTGGCACAACGCATTTCCATTTTCTGGATTATATCCTGCTGAAAATCTAATTGGACCATTGTCCTGACATAATAGAGATCCAGTGGGAATTTGAGAATGAACGCTGAAGACGAATAAAAATGACCACTCTCACAATAACATAAAGGCTGTAAATAAACAATTTTACCCTGACTCATCAATTGAAAGAAGTAGAACGTATTACCTAGTTCGGTCGACTACTTAAAAATCTTTTACTGGTTCGATACGTTAGTAAATGGAAGTTATACACGATGATAACCTAGTGACCCAATATGATAGTATTATTAGCACGGCGGGCTCTCTAACACTCAACATTCATACAGTCTTATACAACAATGGATTATATTTACTTTCCGTGTTTAAACATTAGGCAATGTCCACGGAGCTAAGTCGACAGAAGGTAGCGTTGACCGAGCACGCCACATGTACTTGCTCTGACACTATCGATACCAACTATCAGCTCGAAGGAAAAATCAATACAAGCCTCTTAGACGTGTTCACATGAAAACTGTATTACGCAAACTACATAAAGTGATAAGAATGAAACAGAAACACCAATAGCTAACAAGTGACTGAGTAAGCGTGCGCTCATGGTAGATAAAGCATAATTGACAGAGTTGTATGGTCTGCTGTATAAATGGTAATGGTTGATATATAGAGGCAACTCTGTCACGAGTAGCACACTGACTGAGACGTAGCTCTATTTCACCTACTCACAGGCATTCATAGAAAATCTAAAACAAGAATTTTTCTGTTACACCCCAAAGTGAAACATAATTATTACAGATGAATGCAATGGGGCTTCCACAAAACAAATGCCTCGCTATATTAGTATGGCATCTACTACTATTGCTGTTGTATAGGTCGATCAATATTAAGATATTCAGACCTTCCGCAAAATTAATTATCACATTTATATTATATCATATATTATTCTTGATTAGAAATTGGCCTCACAGCACGTGGGGCATTCCCATAAGTGCTCCGCCCTCTGTTCCAGCAGCCATTCGATTCGATGGTGTTTCGAATCGAATGCTGCCGAAACAGACGTCGACATCAGGGCACAACTCTGCCCTTGCGACAGGTTTCTTTGTTGTTCCGTCCACCCATGCCGTGCCTGTAACAAGTTCAAGTACAACGTCGGCCTGTAAGAACAACATGATAACTGTTATCGAAGGTTACGACTACGGGATTGTATAGATGACGTGCCATGAAGCTTCTATAAGAAGATAACCTCAATATAAAGGCATGTCATCTACTAAGGTTTTCTGTTGCATGGTTGGTTTGTCTAGTGAGCCACAGACCCACAGACGCAACCTTGGTGAGACCCACAGACGCAACCGCATGTGTAATCATATATTATGCATTTGATACATACACACACGCATACACACACACTATCTCTCTCTCTCTCTCTCTCTCTCTCTCTGGTATGCTGCAGAACCCTGGACAAAATGTTGGTGATAAAAAGTTGTGAAGCACTGTTATATATTATATACTTTATGGTTAGAAACAATGAGTGGTAACTAACTACTTGATAATACTTGATGAACCTGGATTACGTTAGATTAATTCTTATGTTCTCTAATCTTGCTCTGTCAGTGCCATATGGTATGGAATTTTCTTCTTCATATGACGTATCCTTTCCAGAACCTGGTCTTCCTTGCGGATTCTCTGAACACTCTGTGATTCTGGGAAAGTTGACCTGCCGCAATTAGAGACATATTTAAGCAATCTGATGTATCACCACACCATCGTTGTCTTCCCCTGTTGCCATTAATTCTGCCTTCAGCTATTAATCTTTCCATGCTGCCATCTTTATATGACCAAAAAAACACAGCTTTCTTGTTATCATTACAGAGTATGGTAATGATAAAACACAGAATAGACCCTACACAGACCAGATAGCAATTATTATGGTAATGGTAGACAACAGAACAGCTGTTCACATCCATGCTCATGGATATATGCTCATGGATATATGCTTATGGATATATGTTCATGGATATATACTCATGGATATATGCTCATGTTCAAGGGTTGTGAAAATAATGGAATAAAAATAAAATATAGAACACATGGAGAACTATTTAACCTCAGACAACCACAAGCCTCCATCAAAGGGAAATAGATAACGAGCACAAATCTGCTGCCTTCTGTTGACTGTGCACTCACCAGCTCTGTAACAGAAATGCAAGCCAGCATGGGCATGTTTTCTAAAGCTTGTGATATGTTTGACCTGAACAGCAACACAAGAAAACGGAGGTAATGTTTCAATTTCCTGTCCCTCCCCTTCCCTCATAAACCTAGTTATTAAAGTCAATAACAAGTCTCCTACCAGTGGACGGATTCATTTATCTCGGTAGTACTCTCTCCGGAGGCCCCCCTCCCTCCTCCCCATCCGTGGCAATGATTTTGAAGACAACATCAGAATTGCTAAATGACACTATTTCATTTAGTTTAGCAGACTGAGACAATGTGTGGGGACTGAAAGGCATCAGTCTTGTCAGAACATTAAACCTATCACGCCAAGTTGCCCACTTCACCTTGTTATATCCTTGTGAGAACTGGGCAGTGTACAGCAAACACGCCAAAGTATTAAATCACTTAAACAGATATTGTGTCCCTAGATTTCTCAGGATAGAGTGGCAAATAAAGTACTAAATACCGAAGTTCACACTAGAGCTAATGTCCCAAGTGTTCATGCAATGCTGAAGAAGGCCCAACTAAGATGGATCGGACATGTTGTGAGCATACCGGACAAACGCATCCCAAAGCAAATGCATTTTCTCTTTAAAGGGAAAACGATTGGCCGGTGGACAGTAGATATTCTTCAAGAACTCTGTGTCTCTAAAAAGCTTCAACGTCTCTTCAACATCCTGGAAGTCTGTCGCTCATAAACGCACAGTGTGTCGCAGAAACACCAACATGGTCCTGCACTTATTATTATTATTATTATTGACGGTGCTGGTCGCATCGACGATGATGCTGATAATGTGTTCTGGTGAAGGTAAATGGTATGATTAGTTATCAAATTAGTTATTAGTATTATTACTATCAACTAAAACTGAAAGCTTACCGTGGTGTTAAGGGGTGTCTGTGTCCCCATTTCTCGTTTCTTGTTGTTCTCCTTATCTCCATCTTCCTGTTTCAAATCTGTGTCTTGTTTTACTGCCTATAAAGTACAGTACTCCTTTATATCATAGAGATGGTGACATGCATGCATTATCCCTATAGTACAGTTAGTCATCATGCACATATCAATAACATATGGTACGCGACGAAAATAACATTACATAACTTCCAAAAAAGCCAGAGGAAAATCTGATTATCAGATGTAGATCGTAGTAACACAAATACGAAAGTAAATATTGCAAAAAAGCAACTATATGTTGCTTAAACAAAATATAGTAAAAATTATAATAGAAACGATTATAATACAACTAAGAGCTTTGTCAGAAAAAAAATATATAATAGGACATAACAATACGAAGATAACATTATACTATTAACTGAGAGTACACAATAATGTATGCACTTAACTGATATACAGGCAAAATAATGTCCTGCTCTATTGTGAGTACAGTGCTTTCACATAAGAAAGCATGCGTGTTACTAGAAATGAGAAAATAATAATAACACTGCCTCTTTTGACGTCTGTCTCTGTGGGCCAGTGCATCTCCTTCAATTGAAATAGTGTAATGCAGTATTGCAAAATAAATTTCGCGCTTTGTGTTGCCTGCCGTCATGAACACGGTGGTAATGAAACCAGTCTTAGTCTATGTAAGTGTTTGTTTAGTCTTTTGGTTATTTTCTGATGAGGAAGATAACCTGCCAATCTCTGCCGTAAAAGTGAGTTGTCTTATGGCTGCGACTTTCTTAATAACTTGGATAATGATCCTCTTTTCCATGTAGGTAATCTCTTGATATTTATGTTCCTGTGTTGTTTCATCTTTTACTAGTATAACTGCCTTTTCATTTCCTGGTATGTCACAGTGGGATGATATCCACTGTAGTACTTTAAATGCTTTGGATGGCTTCCTTGAGGTCTGGCAGTTTATCTATGTCAATGACACATAGTACAAACATTGTATCAGTAAGAAGCACCATATGTTGACATTGCCTTGTGTTTTAATTCTATCTGCAGCAACGCTGAGGGTCTGTACTTCCGCAGTATAGTTGGAGCAGAAGGTTTCAGTTGGTGAACATGTGGATTAATTGTCCTCTTTTTATGTACACTCCAGTATCCCGATCCATTAGTATATACTTGTATTCATGCTTCTCTGTAATACATATCTTCAATCATGTTACATACTATTGTTTTCTTTTGGATTATCATTTCTCTTATAGTGTATATGTTGTTTATGGTGGTTCTGATAGTCAGATTTTGATATTACTCTCAAGGAACTGGGAAAAGTGTTTGAGTTACTTTTTTTTATTTTTTTGTGTGGTAAGACTGGCAGTTCAATCTTCTATTATCTGTTTAATAAAACGGCGACACAACGCATTTCCATTCTCTGGACTACATTCTGCTGGAAATTTAGTAGGATCATTGTTCTGCTACAAGAGAGATCCAGCGGTAGTTTGAAAATGCGCTGAAGAAGAAGAACTGAGAAGAAAAAATATGTTTAGTTTTTTTTAATCGGTGAAAAAAACTGCATCCCTTCAGCCTTCCACAGGCTAAGTCACCGAATCAGACCTGTATTGTGTGTGCTGGCATGTTCTTGTACTTTTCTGCTTGCATCATGCTCGTATGGCCTTAAAGTCAGCGCTGTATGGCAAGGGTTTGATGCCTGTAATTTTTTCCATTTAATTTATGGGCGAGGTCTTAATGATCAGTCTGATAAGACAAAATGTTTGATTATGTACTTTATAGAGAGCTTGTATATGAGGATTGGCTGCTGAAGTCCATGCTGTTGATCTGCATTCTAGTACTGGTCTAATAGCATGTATATATACCTACTTTAAGGTTGCCTTGCCTCATTTCCCTTCTTCCCCCTCCCTCCACACACCCTAAAACTTCCTGCTAATTTTTGTCAGGATGGCAACTTATTTCTTGCCTCTACCTCTATTTTCTCTCAATATGAGACACCCACTTCAATCTCTTAGCTAGCGTGGTGCCCAGGTACACTGGCGCCTCTTCTGTTTGGATACATGCATTCCTGATTTTTATTTCTCCTGCTGTGTCTTTGAGAGCGTGAAGAGTTGTTGAAGATTTTTCAGCATTGATTCACCAAAGATAGAGACGCAGCAAAGAAGCTGATGTGGTCATGGTTAAGAAGTTAAGGAGTGTGTACAACCAGCAATCCACTGGAATCACCAACCTTCATTTACAGCTGAAGTCGGATGTATCAATCTATTGGCCAGACAAAACGGCGACAAAACTCGTCTTCATTCTCTGGCCTACACCGTGCTAGAAATTTAGTGTGACCTTTTCTTCTGCTACAAGCGAGATCTAGCGAGAGTTATAAGAACAAACGCTAAAACGTACACAACTCAGAGCCCATAGATACGGGTGGGGGGGGGGGGGGGGGGTAGTGTGTGGGGGCCCCTCCCCCTAATCTTTCAGAACATGGCCATTCGTGCTGGGAAAACTAAAAGGTGGTCTGACGGCAATCACACCCCTCCCCCTTTTAAAATGTTTCCAAAAAAGGGCATATATTTTTTAATCAAAAGAATTTATACACGAATTTCCAGATTTAAGTACCTCCTCTTCCCCCCCCCCCACCCTTTATGAACCTAATACATTAACAAATTCCTCTTACCTGTAGTTTAGCTAAAGGAATGATGTCGCAGTTTTGTGGTCTGTGCCAAACTGTTTTCTGGGTAGTAGCATTATAGTAGTAGAACCTGGATGTGTTTGTATCAAACAGCTCCCACCACTGGTTGTTATCGGTTTTTTTACTGAAAGTAGAAGTAACAGTAGGAAGAAACGTGAGCATGATATTAGGAGTGTCTTTCGTCAATTATACCGTGACCAATTTCACTGTTAGACCTACTGGTTCATTGGAAAACGGCCTTCTAAAGTTATCAGATTGACTTTCTTTGTGATTTTCATGGGTTACGTTAAGTATATTCTGTGAAGACAGCCAATAAAAAAATTACAGGAAAAGTCAAATGCGTCACTTTTGAAAGATGATTCTCAATTTAGGCCACACATCTTATATTTTCGATTGTCACGGAGTAGGTCTCACAGAATTCAACTTTGTCAAGAAACAATCAGATGACTACGCTATGAAGATGTCGGTTTAAAAAATGGGATATACAAGTGCATACTGTGAGAATATACATGCGTGTGTGTGTGCGCATGCATATATGTCTGTGTGTGTCCATGATTGTGCTTTTTTACACCCCACATACCATCATCTTTACTGAATAAAATCAGATTGGTTGTGATGGAATTGGGGAATTGAAGCCACTTTATTTTCCTGCGAAACGTCGTTTTAAAATATGGAAAAGTGTCCACTGTAGATACAATCATGGGAACGGACATTATGGAATTATAAGCGTCAGCTTGTGAGCTAGCATCATCGTATGTGTATATGTGTGCGTGTGCGAGTGTGTGTGTCTGCCTGCGCGCATGTGTGTGTGTGTGTATGTGTGAATGCATAGATACATACATATACACGCAAACACACACGTCTGTTATAAAGTGTGCAGAATGTGGTTACGGCGTTGTTGTATTGAATTAGTAGGACGAGAAGCAGATATCCAAACACACGATTAATAAGGATTTGGTATGAATGGCGACAATCAACTAAATGAAAATTAGGAGTTAAATGGAACACTTCAGCTATCCTAGGTCATACAGCAAGGCCAAAATACTAATCCGCAACCATTACACATCATAGTGGACGAAGAATATGGATATTAACTCGAAACCAGACCACATACACCAACTTCATAGGCAACAACAGACCACCATCTTTCGACTTAAAACTGGCCACTGCATGATACAGAGCCACTTGTATCGGATCAAGGTGGATCACATAAATGAATGTCCATGCGGAACATTCAGACTCCTGAACACATACTCCAAAACTGTCCAGAATACACAAACTGCGATGAAAGACATGACTACGGTGGACTGAACTGAGACAAAAACTTTGGGGTAGTCGCTCTGATCTGGAGAAGACGGAGCTTCATCATGGGGGCTTGGCCTGAAGATCTAGCGAGACCAAAAGATTATTGAACGCAGAAGAAGAAGACGCAAGATTAGGAGAGCAGACATAATGTCTGACAGGTGTGCATAATTAGGTAAACTGATAGAAAAAAGTTACTAGCATATTCTATTCAGGTCTTAACGACCAACTTAGTATTATATTGCTGTATTAATTTTCTAGGCAATATAAATACATTCAGTATATTTTTTAGGCAATATAAATACATTCAGTATATTTTTTAGGCAATATAAATACATTCAGTATATTTTCTAGGCAATATAAATACATTCAGTATATTTTTAGGCAATATAAATACATTCAGTATATTTTAGGCAATATAAATACATTCAGTATATTTTTAGGCAATATAAATACATTCAGTATATTTTTAGGCAATATAAATACATTCAGTATATTTTTTAGGCAATATAAATACATTCAGTATATTTTTTAGGCAATATAAATACATTCAGTATATTGTCATTACTTTCTGGTATAAAAGACGTCTCGACGACAAAGAAATCAGGTTTAAATACCGCTAAAGGTAACTGTACATCCAACACCGCTCATAAACTAAGAGAAACGGGAAATATGCTGTAGGCCTACATAATGTAACAGACATTTGTTTTTAAGATTTTAGAACCAAAACTAACTAAATTATTGCTGGTATCACACTGGAATTATAAGACAAATTATTTACAGTATTCTTCTTCTCTTCTTCTTCAGCGTTCATTCTCAAACTCCCCCTGGATCTCTCTTGTAGCAAGACAATGGTCCAATTAGAATTCCAACAGGATGTAGTCCAGAAAATGAAAAAGCGTTGTGTCGCCGTTCTATTTGCGCCAATGACCCGACAAATCTGTCTTCGGTGATATTTACAGTATATTCCTACCAACAGTGTGTTACAAGAGACAAACCTGGTCTCTCTCCTCTTCACATTACGGAAAGATAGTGACGTGTGCGATGAAATGCTTGAAGAAAGCTGCAGTTATCACCACGCTTGACAGATTACGAAATGAAGACATGAGGGAAATAATAGGTATAACACCTTGCACAGAATACATAGGCAGCAGATCAAGTGGGTCATAGCACATCCGAGGAAATACATCTGGCCTTGGAGCACAAGTTCCGGCTTAACAGCAAGAGTGCATAACAAACAACCTGGGAAAAGACAATACACAATCACACTGGAGATAACCGTGTAAAAATGTTAGTGTCGGGTCCCATTGCTTCCCTTGTGGCAGCCATTTTACTGTGTGAACACATTTACATACACTATAGTGCGTGTTAGGAGCCCTGAAACGGGAGTAAAAAGATAATAATATTGATCCTACTAAAAACGCTGTATAGGCAAGTGGCTCACAACCTTTTTTGGCCTGAATTCGTTCTCAAACTCCTGCTGCTTAGCAGAATGCAGCAAGGAGAACAAAATGCTCTGTCAAGGTTTACAGTTCGGTTGCAAAATCTGCGCCTTTCAGATTTAATCATCCAACTCCAGCAGTGGTTACATTACAAATACGAACTTTTTTGAAAAATCAGCATATATTTCCTTGGAAAGGGTTGGATGATGATGTACGGTTGTCAAAGATACGGTTAAAAACGCATTTTATATATATATATACATATATATGTATATATGTATATATGTGTGTGTGTGTATATATGTGTATGTATGTATATATATATATATATATATATATATATATATATATATATATATATATATATATATATATATATATATATATATATATATATATATATATATATATAAAATACTGGTTGAATTGCTACTTGTCCAGAATAAAGGAAGACATATGTATATAATTCTAGATGAGTAGGGAAAACCGACTATTCGCGTTTTAATATCAACTATTCGTCAACTATGATCGATATATCATAAAATCGACTACTCGTGATAATATCGACTATTCGTCGACAAAAATCGATGTAATATCGGAAAATCGATTATTCATATTAAAAACCATGTTACTATTTTACTTGTAGGCCTATGTGTGGTGTTGGGACCTTCATTGATCAGAATAGAAAAGACCATCATAGATGAGTGTAAAGGTTTCGCTGTGACTACAAACAGCATTACTATGGAAAATATTACATGGACGAATGTCTTGAACTGGTTGTTGGATATAGAATACACCGTATATATGCATAAGCGACGGTGTGATCATGATCACAAAGTTACAAGCGGGAACATCGTAACAGAGACTGGAGACACTGCATGGTCAAAGTTAGGAGTCACATTCATTTTCGTGCCTGATCATACGTGTGTTCGGGGCAATCAAAGAGCAGATATACTGGGAGTTCTGCCACTGCATCGCGCGGTAGCGCAATAACCGGGATGGTATGCTAAACTTTCTGTGAGAAACAGCAAGGACTAATGAAATTAAATTTAGAGGCATATCCTATTCAGGACGTAGCTATAATCCAGCATTTTTTGGTTGTGGTGATTTTCTAAGCAATATAAATACGTTCAGTAGTTTGCCATTGCTTTCTGAACGGTCTGGATGCACGAACGCCTTTGGCGGAGATCGAACTCGGTATCTTGGCCGTCACAGAAGCGTTTTGTACCACTTCGTCACAGAGCCGGACATCTAAACAAATTATAAACAAGTTAAAAATGAGAATTACAAAAGGCTTTTCTATTCTATATTAATGTATGACTCATAAACATGGACACTAAACAAACAATTAGAAGACATAATTGGAACCTTTGAGATGGGATAACATAGAAGTATATCGTGGAAAGAGAAGATAACAAACAAAGAGGTTCTAAAAACACTTAACATGAAGAAAGAATTACTAAGAGAAATAAATATCAGGAAATAAAATATTTTGGATATAATAAAAGACATGACACCTTATTGAAGACCTTACTTGAGAGTAAAGTGGGGTGCAAAAGGAACGCACTGCTCTCGGCGGACCCAGGGTCAGCAGATAACCAAGATCCCAAATATACCTCCTCGCGGTGCACCCTGGAAACAGAAAAACAGCGGCTCGAGCTGATTCTGGCTAAACCATTTAGGGATCGTGTCCGAGAATGTGGAGGAAGCAGGTGAAAAGACATTTGGCTGCACAAGAGACAGTCAAAATCTCCGACACCACCAGAATCACCACATGCAGCGGTAGGTACTGTCGACAAACAGTGACGCTAGTCAGTCCGGTCCGAACATTGGAGGGGTGTCCAATGAAAAAAGGCACGAAAATGTAGATACATGGCGAATAGATTTCATACTGAGTAAAATGAAAGGGCAGAGCAGCGCCAGAGGGCAGGGCTAACTACAAATAGAAAGTGAAAACGTTCCAAGGAAATGGGAACTACAAGCTCTGTTAGCTCGAGACGAGCTTCTAGTTACCTGTTCTTATGGGCAGAGACCCAGACCCAATCATAGACGTCTAGCAAAGCAAGAAGACCTGGCCTAACTCTAATGTCGAGCCTTCCTATACCGGAAAAATGCTCGCGAAGAGAAATGGTTCCGTACCAGATAGGCTCAGGCATAAAATGGACAACGATTTTAGCCCTGGCCCAACTCTACTGTCAAGCTTTTCTATACCGGAAATACGCTTGCAGAGAGAAAGGGTTCAGTACCCGCTGGGCTCAGGCACAAAAGGGATAAAGATTTTAGCCCTGACCCAAATCTACTGTTAGGCTTTTCTATACCGGGAATGCACTTGCAGAGAGAAAGGGTTCAGTACTCGATGGGTTCAGGCACTATTGGGACAAGGTCGTTCAGCTCGAGAACGCGTGAGACTCGAACTTGGGCGAGGGGTTCAAGATGTCTGTGAACGACACCCTCTGCTAAGAAGGCGAAAGAGTCAGATCCAACTCTTCTGTCGAGTTCTTCCTCATACGGAGCCAGGCTTGCTGATGAGAAACGCTTCAGTGCCCGATGAGCACAGGCTCAGGTCATCCAATTACAGTAGGTGAGTTCATAGACAGTGGAGCACCTCGTGCGAGATAGACGTAAATACAATCGTCTCGGCGAAGAGGCAATACACACCCTCGTGCCCGGCGACAGATAGACAGGCTATCACGGACTAAGGAAGCCTACCCAAATTAAAGGCATGACGAAAACGGATGTGCTGGACCTCGGACCTCTGGACCTCGTCCAGACCACAGAGTGGCCAACCTAAAACTTTCGTTGCTGCATGTTTTCCTGTTAAGAAGTGCAGGGAGGCTTTTTACGGCTATGGAAATAAAGGCCGCTTTGCCAAAGATGTCGCTGCGACGTGTTCATGAAGCAATTTTATTGCACCTCCGAAAGATAAAAATCCTTGTCCTAACCGCGGATTGAACCCGGGATCTCAGGAACCTGAGGCCGGCGTTCTAGCCGTACGGCCACGCGCTCTACTGAGTGGCCAACCGAGGTGCAAATAACACAGTTTTACTGTGGAACGTGCAGCACAACGTACTTCACGCACCCTGGCGGAATTCACACGATATATTCGTTGTGGTTATACGAGAGCGAACGCAGAAGAAGAGTAAAGTCAAAGGAAGGCGAGCAAGAGGTAGGCAGAGATACAAGTGGAAGATTAACATCACAGGATGGACAGGTTACAGTCTAGCAGAGTGCACCACAAAAACAAGAGACAGTGGATGTTGGAGGTCTGTTGCAGCCAACCTTCGTTGCGGATACGGCACTTGATGATGATGGGCTATTTAATTCCTTTTTTGCAATTTCCCATCAGGTGTGCTACTTGTGTCTGCAGCACCCATTATGAAATAATTATTAGGACAGCGTCCTAATAACAAGAAGCCTCATAGTTCTAGAGCACATGATTATGTCAGTCCAACGTCACAGTGAGACTCGAAAATTGTCCTCAATACAAGGAAAATTAATCGAATGCATATCGTTGTTTGTTTTGGTGTTCGCCATTCAAAATTGATGATGACCATTTATTATTTCATCTTTTAAAATTCAGTAGAGTTATGTCCTTGCCTATGAGTTCGTAGATTTTCTTCTGCGTTCAGCATCTGCGGTCATGTTATATTGTCAGGCCTGTCGTCATGGCGAAGTCCACTGTCTTCTTCAGGTCATAGCGGTTGCCTCAAGTCTGTATCCACTAGCCAGGCCTGCTGTCTCTGCTCTTTGTATGTTGGGCAATCCGGAAGTATGTGTTCAGGAGTCTGGGTTCCAGATCCACATGGACATTCATTTGTGTATGAGATCCTCAATCGGTAAAGGAGACCCAACAGTCTGCAGTGGCCTGTTCTAAGGCGAAATATTGTGGTCTGTTGATATCTTTGGGGGTGATGTATTGCATCATTTTTGTCTTCCACTTCCATTTGTTACTACCACTTTGTTGTGTATGTATTCTGGATTTTGATACTCTGTAGGACAGAGAGTGTCTCTGTTGTTTCATTTCGCTTCCTGTTTTTGACAGAGTCCGCTTTTTAATTTCCCATGATTTCATAGTGTGATGTTATTCATTGACGGGCAATAGCTGATGATTTTTTTATATTTCCTAGCTCACGTCTGATGTTGTGCAGAAGGCTTTCATTTCTGTTGCTCTGGATTGATTCCAGTAGGGATCTGCAATCTGTGAATATAGCTATCTTCTTTGGTCTTGGTAGTCCTGGTTCGGTGAAGACTCAGTGCTTGATAGAGTTCAACTGCTTCTGTTCTAAAGTTAGAGGAGTATTTCCCGGTTGGAAAAGCTTTTGATAATGTCTTCCCATCTTTGAGTCTTATAAGAATTTCACCACCTCCATTCCTTACTTCTCCCTCTGCCGATCCATCTGTTTAGATATGTGCCAATTCCTTGGGATTGTATTTCTTCTTCTTCTGCATTCGTTCTCAAACAACTGCAGATTAGCAGGATGTAGTCCGGAGAACGGAATGCGTTGTGTCATTGTTTACAGCATTGCTGCAATATTTGCGCCTTTCGGCCTGACACATCCGACTTCAGCATAGCTTGGGTCACTTACCCTATATGGGATGGGACAGCCAACTCTATCCCATAACCTCCTTAGTCGCCTTTTACGACTTGCGTGGAAGGTAAACAGTGTTGCTATTCTTTGCTCCCCTTTCGGATACCGGCAACACACGGGCGGATTGTATTTTATTTCTATCATCTCTAGTATCTATACTTTTAGTTGAGGTGAAGTCTGGTATTCCTTATTAATTAATCCAGGATGGTTTGTCTTGCGCTTAATTTTTTCCCTCTGCACAGGCACTCTTTGTTCTTTTCTGTCATCCAGTGGGTGGATGTTTACATGTTTTTTCATTGCATGGATTGGAGTGGTTTTCATACATCCTAAGATTAGTCGAAGTCCTGCATTTTGTACTTTAGATAGGCGATCAGTATTTGTTTTTGATGCTGATGCCCAGGATGTCTTTCCATATTCTACAGTACACATGTAGACTTTTCGGATAATGCTTCCATTTGTTCCCCACCTTGTTCCTACAAGTTTCTTCATCAAGGATAGTTTCCTGATTGTTTTTTGCTCCGTGGTTATCAGATGTGGTTTCCAGGTGAGTCGGTTGTCTACTTTGACCCCGATATATGTAGGGTTCTCTTCATGTGCTAACTCGCTTCCATTTATTTATAGATTTGCTTTTTCTGGATTGTCTGAAAGTAAGAAGATAGTTGTCAAAGATTTGGAGAGGCTGATCTGGACTCACCAGTCAAATGCCCATTCACTTAGAGTTTCAAGTGTGGTATGCATTCTGTTTTTTTGCGTCTGCCACACTCCAGGCAGCAACATCAACTGCATGGAGGGCCGTTGAAATATGACGTGACAGTTTCTCTCTAATATCACTAATGAATACTAGGAAGAGGGTAGGAGAGATAACTTCTCATTGAGGCACTACTTGTTAGAGAGTAACATGCTTGCTTAGTTTACCATCTACATTTACTCTTCCAGTGCGGCAGCAGAGGAAATATTTTATCCAGTTGAACATTCTGCCTTCAATTTTGTTTTGGAGAAGCTTGAAGAGTATTCCATCTTTCCACATCTTATCGAAGACCTTACTCAAGTCTATAAAAGTTGCCAGCACTTTTTCCTTCTTTTGGAAAGCATTTTCGATTTCATGTGTTAGATATATACGCTGGAAAGGAATACTAAGCGAGGACGAACAGAACAGTGTGCAGAGAAGGACAGTCACCCTCAGTTTCCTGGATGAGGAATATCCACAAGATATATGGGTCAGAGAATACACAGATGGGTCAGCACAGAATGTCATGAGGAATGGAGGTGCAGGTGTATATATAGAATATCCACACAAGCCTAGAGATACAATCAGAACACCGACAGGAAAATTCTTCAATAATTATGATGCAGAAATCCAGGCAATTAGTGTGGCAGCTAAAAAACTGCTGAACTCCAACTCTGACCTACAGCCTGTGGTATTCCTGACAGATGCAAGGTCAGTGCTTCAAGCTATCCAATCTGGATAACTAACAGACTTGAAAAAACTACTTAGCGAATTGTCTTACCAGTATAGGGTAACCATGCAGTGGATATCCTCTCACTGTGGAATACCAGGAAATGAAAAAGCAGACCAACTGGCTAAGGAAGGTGCTGCCGAAGACCAACCAGATATACCAATCACCTACCATCAGAAAAAAACAGATGATCAAGTCAATAAGAAAGCCACAAACACCAACACAAGATGACTATCATATTATGAACAGACCAGAACAAGTTATAATTCTACGCCTCAGAACAGGACACAACCGACTCCGCAGTCACATGTATACAAAGTTCAAGATTGGCAACACGGCCATGTGTACATGTGGACAGGCAGAACAGAGTGCCAAACATATACTTCAAGAGTGTTCTGAGCATGAAACGCAGAGGCAGACATATTGGCCAGAGGAAACAACAATGGAATCAAAACTCTATGGGACACTGTATGAACTACAAAAGACAGTGAGTTTTATTAAGGAGACAGAATTACAGATATAGACATGTTTCAAGTGAACGAAAGAAGAAGAAGAAGAATATATACGCTGGTCTTCAATTCTTCGATTTTTCCTATAGGCCGACTGTGTCTTGGTGAGCTTTTGGTTTTCCTCTAGGTATTTTATTAGCCGAGAGTTGACCATTTTCTCTCCAATGCTTTTCCTACGCAACTCAAGAGGCTGACTGGTCGGTAGCTTGACTTACTGGTTTTTGGTTGTTTTTTTTATCGATTGGGATGATAACAGCTTCACGCCATGTCTGGAATTGTAACAGTTCTCCATGATTGATTGAAGATGGTAATTAGCATTTTTCTGATGGTTGGCCCTAGGTTCCTGATCATATCATTGGTTATGCCATTCTTTCCTGTGACCTTTTTGGTTTTTAGTTTTCACATGGTACCATTGAGTTCTGTGATGGTAGGAAAGTCAGTACAACACTATCAAAACAGCACAGAACTATCCCCACACAAACGCAAGTTAATATACTTTTGAACATATGCAACGATACAATGGTTTAGATAGATTAATCATAGAGGGAAAAGTTTCAGGAAAGAGAAAAATAGGTAGATCAAGATTATAATGGTCAGGTTATTGAAGACCTTCTGAGCATGACAGTGGAAGAGGCTGGACAGTTTGGGCAGAGCGGAGAAGACTTACAGGCTAGTCGTGAGTACAACGTTCTGCAAAGGACACGTCACATATACAAAGACAGATGGTATGAGAGCGGCGTCGAAGATACGATTGTGACAATGAGTCAGGTTTCTTTAAAAAAACTTGCCACTTCATTTTTGATGATTAGGTAGAGATATTCGAAATAGTTGTCCACCGATATTTACATTTTTCTCTGTAATTACTGAGCGTATAGATTTCATATTTTGCATGAGTGCATCATTTCATAACCACGTTACAGATTTATGATTAATTATTATCTATATTGAAGGGATTTATCGCAGCAGTCGCTAAGAATGTCTTTTTTAAAGTAGTATGATTTTACTGTATGTGGAAAATAAATTTTACAGTAATTGCATGTATAGGCGTATCGTACTTCTTTCATAGCGTGGGTAAAAATGAGATATTTCGAGAATAATATTTTTCTTTTGTTGCAGTGAGTATATATTCAAAGAGATATATAGTTAATAGTGAAACGTTTATGAAATTGTATTATTATTATTTACGAACTTCTCGTAACCACTTTGATAGTGTTTTGCAGTTTATACCCATGGCGGGATGTGTTGTTTTTGATGGCTTAGAAATACTATGAAATAGAGTACCACGTCGCGTTTATTGTGAAAAATATTTGTACAATCTAATAGCTATACTTTTCAGTGAAACGAATTTAACTTTCAACGGCATGGTTATATAATAGTTGTAAATGCTGCTTTATAATACGCTGTAATAATTTACACAAACATGATATGTTGAATACATCACAATAAAAACACGTCGAATATGAGATACGCCTTTGAGGAAACTGACTTTTAGCTATAATTTTAATATATAACTATGAAGAAAAAAAAACCTATTGCTACTTCTTAGTATTTCACGTGTTTCTTGCCAATATCAACTGACCGTGTAAAACAAAACACAGAACATGGTAAATGGTACTGTCCTCCGTCAATTTTTGTGTGTTCACAATCAACAAACAATAATTGTTACCTTAAAAATGATATTCGTAGCGACTGCTGCGATAAATCCGTTCAATCTATATAATAATTACTCATAAATCTTTAACGTGGTTATGAAATAATACACTCATGCAAAATATGAAGCTCAGTAATTACGGAGATAATAGACAATATCGGTTGATAACTATTGATGAACATCTTATACCCTGTTTTTAGTGATTTGTCTACTATTTTCTTAGAAGGGGGGGGGGGAATTAATCCTACAAACTACCCATATTGTGACTGGAAATAGGTGACCTACTGACCAGATTATTTATTTTGCGTGTGAAGTTTGTTTTGAGTTAGATTCTTTACCTTTGTCCTTCCAGCACACAAAAAAAGATAGAAAGTAAGGCAATATACGTTAGCGAAACTTCAGATAACACAAAAATTGTAAATAAAAGTAACATAAACAGTAGTTTGAAGTATCAAATAAACAAGTCGACGATTTCTGTAAATGAGGATTTTTTAGCGTACCTAGAAGCAAGCTAATTTCCTGTACCTCCATACACAACACTTGATTACTCAGAAAATATGATAACCTTTGAACGAGCACTAGTGGGCCCGTCAACGGTTCACCTGACGTAAAGTACACATAAAGAGACTGACACCACAAGCAACCCACATCTCAGTTATGTCCCGATATACTGATCACTGTTTATACGTGAACATAGCAAAAACAGAATCATCTTAAGTTACCACGCTCACTAAACTGTCTCTCGCGTAATGCTTAAATCCATCGCCCATGTGCTATCAATGTTTCCAGGAGATTTAGAGGGAGGGGTGGGTACCGCAAGGACATGGGAACCTCTAGATGCTGTTGAGGACGCTAAGAACGAAGTCAGAACCCTCACTGCAAAGCTCGCGAGAAGGACAATCACAAACAGCTGAGATGTTATAACGTTGCCAAAGACTAGAGCCAATGGAAGCAATTACAAACAGCTAAGATGGTTGAAGGTTGCCAAAGACTAGAGGCCATTGAAACAATCACAAACAGTTAGCTTTCTTAAATTGATTATGGCGTACTCTGGAAAACTACATAGGTGCTCAGTCCCTTCAAGCACACAACGAAACGTATGCATGCTGATGAGATAAAGAAGAGTGCATGCTTATATAATCTTGTGAATCGCGAACAAGCAACGACATTGTGGAGGCCAAGAAAAAAAATTTGAAATTGTCTGGTGATTACAGAAGCACAGATCGCCATATGGGAGTATTCAATAGATGACGGATTGACAAACAATTATGGATTTAAATCGTTCATCCTCGGTGCTGTAAAGACAACACATAAATCACTCTTACATCAATCAAGCTATCTCTGGGGCAGAATTGCAGCGTCGCATCATGAATCGTATGACATTTGAAAGGACACTCAAAAACAAACCCTAGCTAAACCATTAAATAGATGATACGGAAACATTCTCCGTCACCGTAGTCTGGCTTGGTGGTATGGGTTTTAAGAAGAAGAAAAACCCAATCTCAACAAAATTAATTTCAAAATAGATGTGTGAGGTCGAAAATTGCATTTCTGCCTCGCTGTACATTCAAACAAAGTAACATATAAACACCACGGTGTCACATTATAATAAGAAATAAATATACCAAAAGTTGCATCAATCAAAATAGTGGCCAAGTAAAATATAACTACATGCAGACGCAAGAAACGACATTGGCTGATACAATTAAAAGACTATACATTCGTAAGTCCCTAAATGATCGAAAAACAATAACACTATATACCGATGTATCTTAGCTAGCTACTCTTCTGTCTGCATATCTATTTAGGTTTCACTATCTCATATTTCTTTTCTGTCTGTCTTCTTAATCTAATTTTTCAAGCTATTTAGACATAGTTTTCGTCAAGAGTAAATTAATACAAATTAGAAATGTGTTTCAATGTAAATGTAAAAAAAGTCCTTATTTATAGAGTGTTGAAAACATGTCCAACTTGGAGGGTAATATTAATGGCAGACATTCCCTAGATTTCCTGTAGGTGAGCAAGAATGTATCCCGCTGAGTGAGTGGGTAAGGCCAGATGACAGAGGGCGAGCTATCTGTCAATTCGGCTTAATAAAAACAAGCAGGCAGCTGAAAGCGAGCGCGTGTATGATAGGGAAAGATGGGTGGAGAAAACAGACGTCTATGAACGAAGGTTCTCCTATTCGTATTATTGAGACATATGAACAATGATTGGAACCAGTTGTGAATTATCGTTCTATGAGAACTATAGTATTACAACAAATACTGGTAGTAAAAAAATGCAGGGTAACCACATATTGCATCATGCTGTAGGAGTGTAACAAAAATACACAAACTCACAGTACTAGACATTTTGCATTATAGGGAGAGCGTTGTTACAGAATTACCTGAACCACAACATACATTATTTTTGTTATGGGTATGCGCTGACATAATCAATTGGACTAGCGGTTGAAAAGGGCTTTCTAACCACAAATACGATTAATGGGACACTGCATTGAAATTCCCCACTATTACGTGGAGTCTAAAAATTCACCAATAGCGTAATAGCAATATCCTAATACAGGGTAAGATTCGCATTTAATTTTTATGTAATGATTTTTTTTAAATAAAGAAAGTATATTAAGTATATAAGGTATATTATTAAAATATGCATTTGTGCTCAAACGTACTAAACATTTTACAGCATATCCAGTTTAGGGAATCACATTTCACCTATTGCACTTTCATACACAAGTCGTACGTTCAATGGTACCGGCGTAAATTATTTTTTAAGCGTTCATTTTCTAACTATTAATGATCTCTCTTGTAGCAGGACAGTGATCCTACTATTAATATTACAGAGAGATGTAGTTCAGACAGAACCCGAGAACGGGTATGCTTTGTGCCAGCGTTTTATTTACGTTAGAGTGACCTGATATCCATCTTCGACAGCTGTCACAGTAAATGAAAGACACGACGTAAACTAGCCGAGAATATTGAGCTAGTTCGCGCTTATATAACAATGTTAGACTTTCTCAAAAACCCATCACGATACCGTCTGTATTCTCTCTTTGCAAATGGAAAATATGGCAGAAAATATGGATAAATCATTTAAACTAATATATTGGCGAGGCTTACTTTATTTTATAACTACCAGTATCCCAAATATTGTGTTGACAAGATCTGACTAGTATTTGTTATCATTAAGTGCCGTCTCGGCAACGAAGATTGGCTGCAATGGACCACCAACATTATCTTTCTCTTACCTTGGTTGTGCATTCTGCTAGACTGCTCTGCCCATCTCGTGATATTAACCTCCCACTTATATCTCTGCCTACCTCTAGATCGCCTCCCATCAACTCCACCTTCAGATAAGGTTTTCAACAAGGTGTCATGTCTTTTAACATACCCAAAATAATTGGTCTTATTCCTATTTCCTTTAATATTTATTTTTTCAGACGAAGTGTTGTCAGAAACACTCTGTTCCTTTTCTTCTCTTCCCTATTCTTCTATATCTCAACGGCATCAATTGTGTCTTCTAGTTTTCTGTTCATTATCCATGTTTCTGAGCCATATATTGATGTAGGTGTATCATTGTGTAATTCACATTTACTATTATTATCATCATCATCAGTTCTCATTGGTAACTTTGTGTCTTCAGTCATTGAAAATCATGGGAAGTTCATTGTATCACGTGAGAAGGATGACTCCCTATTTACCTCATACGTCTTATGTTGTCAATGGACACTATGAAGACAACATAAATACGTATGTAGGGAGGTTACGTCGTGCCTTTCGTCATTTATAAAGTTCTGCTGGTCCATGATGGATCATACTTCCATAATGACTTTTTGACTTTTACCGTAATTTTGATTGGTGTATACTTTGTGTCGGCAGCCAATGAAAAGCGTTGGCAAACTCAAACTACATGATTAAAGGATGATTCCCAATTTAGTCACATGTCTTATATTGTTACTGGTCATGGGTTATGATTATCATTTAATAATAATCTAAGAAAGAGAGAAGAAGAGAGTGGAAGAAAATGAATGTCAAATCACTGTGGAGATACCAAAGGTAAAGTAAGGGATCACAGCTGCTAGCTGCTATTTCTTCCTCATGTGGTACTCCTTACACAGGTGAAACTCGCGGTGGCAAAGATCAAAGAGAAAGAGGCAGGTAAAGATCAAATTAAACATTATTCCTTCAGATGTGGTGAGGGCTGAGTGTGAGTGACTCATGAATCAGGTGTACTGTACAACTGTGAATCTAATTGTGGTAAACGTATACTTACACCGCACCCCAGTCTAGTATATTCAACACTTATCTCCGTATTTATAGTTGATGGCTAAGAACACTATCTTTATAAATATTCTATGTTAACAATAACCAGTTGTTTAATAGATGTTTAGGTAAATTGCAAGGTGTAATTTATTTTGCTGTACTAGTTAAATCTGAAATGAGAATATGTTTCGAACAAGATTATTCACAGTCTAAACCAATGTTTCTCAGAGAGTGCATTATGACCACCAAGTATGCCACAAAGTTTTACTAGGTGTGGGCAGAAAAATAAAATTGACAATCGTGGGTTACAAATATCCTCTGTCTAGAGGATCAAAGACATGCAAAACTTTGAACTGTAATTATTCCGAGATAAATAATACGATAAAATTATAATTATTAAAAAAATATGGATAGCTTTTACGGACCTCAAAAACTAATTAGACCTGAAAGAGAGCCACGGACAAAAAAAGTATTGAGAACCACTGACATACCATAACAGTGAATTCGGGACACGGTATATACCACACAAAGGTTTACACACCCTTCGGCAACAGACTGCCTCGCGAAGTTTATGTTTTACATATTACAACAAGGTAAATAGTCCTCCTCTGAGCTAGTCCCCGACCATATGTTCACACTAAGATACAAGGTCAACAACGCCTCGATATTACCAAAATTGAATCAGTCTTGAAAGGCATTTCTCATAAATAGGCATTTTCCATATAAAACAAACAAAATATCTACTGTTTGATTTCAACCTGTAGTAATGCCCAAACCCTAACCGAGACATTTCCTGTTTAAAAAATAAAAGGATATAATATCAGTTGCAAGGTATAGTGTTCTCAAGATCACAAAGGCTTACCTTTTGTCACTGTGTTCTTTGTGCAGAGGAAACGGTGGGGTCTTGGTCCGCAGTTCTGATTCTGAAAACGATGGAACTGATGATGATGAGGTCGATGACATTGTTCCCGTTGCTGATGATGATAAGGAAGATGGTGGTCGCTTACGATTCTCGTGATGGTGGTAAGAAACTGGATTATGCAAGAAGTCTGAATCACTGGGCCACTTCATCCACTTTGGATTCTGTGGAGAGTTACTAGATTTGGACTTGTCTCTTTCCTTCATGGAAGATCCTACATTTCCATTGGATGCGTTATGACTGTTGTTGTCATTGATGTTTCCTGTATTCACATTTCCTTGCCGATATGAAGATGGCGTGTTTCTCATTTCTTGGTAATTGGCATTCAAGCTGCTGGTCATGTTGTTGAAAAACTCCGTGTTCCGAGGGAATGTGTCTGGGGGAGGGGGGAAATTAGGGAAAATAGAATCAAAGTTTGGAAAGCTAAAATTATAGAAATGTTGATCCCATGCGCCTAAGTTCACGTTCGGCTGGCTTTGCGTTCCAAAATTAGGAACGGGCCAAGATTTTAAATGTTTATGGAATTGTTCAAACCGTTGTCTAGCAGTGTTGAGCAGGGGACTTCTGGAAAATATGTTGGCATTGAAGTCAAGCATCATACCAAAGTGTTCATCTATTTCTTTCATGTTCTGCCCATGTCGACTAGCGTTCATGTTCGGGGTACCTGTATGAGCAGCTGTCATGTTCTGAACATGAGAACAGCTTGTATGTCCATTTTGTTGAAAGCTTAAAGGTTCAGTGTTACTAAAAATTCTTGTTTCCTGCCAGTCTTTGGCGGTAAATAAACGTGTTGCCATGATAGTCTCCTCTGACATTTCAGATTGTTACCTATATATATATTAAACAAAACTCACGAAAAATCATTCGCTATCGTATCACCTAATCAGTTCTTTTATTTCCTAAGTCACAAATATTATAGAATACTTCCATTAACGACTCATTAATAAACAGCCGTGTCTATAAAGTTAATTCTCAAATAAACAGCTTTATTCTGTAAAGTAATTTCGCAAATAAACAGCATCTGGGGCTGGTAAGGTCACTAAAATGATATATATGTGAAATATATATATATTAAGTCCACGCGTTTCAATAGTGTGTGTATCAAAATGTGAGCTAAAAAATAAACCTATAAATTTAAGTTGAATATAACATACTTGGTCTATGTATATATTATTTAAGACCATTGTCAATGTATGGGTATTAACACTGTATTAGAAAGAAGTCAGATTCTGAAGGTTAAAAACTAAAAGTGTAAATTGATTTCGGAATAACATCAGATAATACTAACCTACTCATTATTCATTAACATCATCGATGAATGCGCAATAAATGACTCACGGACCTCTAGTATATGTAACTGCTTCACAGTAATAAGTAACCAGATCAAAATGAATCCTTTCCTACCTACTGTACAACTATGAGCCATTCAAACTGACCGTAGTTATTGAGTGTTCATACTCTGAACGCATACATTAATGGTGTTCATCCGTCGAAGTCAAAGATGACCATACAGCTCAACTGGGATGATGATGATGAAGATGATTCTGTATAGTTCTGCCCGACTGTGACTAATGAGTTATATGCGTGTTTGGAATTGTCTACCACACTATGAGCATGTGAGGGAGAAGTATGTGGGACATTGAGCAGCTCTTGCCTTTATTCTAGCGCATTTTTGTTGCGAACGCTTGAGTAAGGACTAGCGCTGAATTTTGTTTAAAGTGTGAAGGCGTTGGCCATTTGTCGATCACTCTCTCTCTCTTTCTAACACACCAGTGTTCTAGTAGCAAGATAAATCAAGACGACTGGAGATGTACCAGGGTGCTGTGGATGACCAAAACATTCTAAGTATCTCACAAAGTCCTTTGCGTTCCACAACGCTCTGCTAGCATGCTGGCAAGTGTCTTCCAGCCCGTTGATCATCAGGTGTTTCATCCGCGCTGTCCGCCATATCTTGGCTTCGCATTCTTGGGCAGACATGCCCTGTGTTTACCTCCGGGCCTGAGCCCCTAGGTTACCGTCACCTGGTTTGGCCGGCCTGTTAAAGCCGTTACCGGAGTTTGGTCGCTGTCACATTCTGGCAACTACTGGGAGTCACAGATGAGTGGCAGGTTGGGACTAAGGATATGAGAGCCACTCCAAATGAGTATTACAGCCTCAGCATCAAAGGTACTACCCCTCCCTTTCACCCCATACACTAACATTAATATTGCTGGTATGTAGGAACAATTGATTTGTTAAAGTATCATTTAAAGTCCCGTTTCCACTAAAGATACTAGACCACTTTAGCTGTATCAGGGCGTATAACCGCAGAAGAATTTTAACAGCCACATGTTGTTACTAATTTAAAAAAATAATAATGTTAATGAAAAAACCCACGTCGTAAGTGATAGCAGACCTAGAAGCCGACCACGAAAACGATGGACCGCCGAAATAAAAGAGGCGACAAACTCCACAATATAATCAGCACATACGAGGACCATCTTCAGACAACTCTTCTACCCCTGAAGCTGAAAGATAACAATGGGTTTAGCGAATGGATAGTAAGTAATAGCACTAAAAATCTGATGACATATTTTAGAGGAAAATCAAGTAAATCTGGCGCTAATGTTATCACCATGACCAATAGTCAATATGACCCAACATCAGAATTCAAACATGCGTTTTACGTTATGTTGTAGATTATTTCCGTGCTTCTTGCTGTTCAATATTTATATACGTGTGTGTCCCCTGCCAACGCCGACCAACCAAATGCGCAGAAATAATCGAAAACATGACGTAAAAAGGCGTATTTTGATTCTACCGGAAGGCTTTATATTGGCGATTGGTCACGGTGACAGAGGTAAAAACGTCTTCACTCAGACATACCATCCATTTTGGTAGATGTATGAATTATTATTTTATTGCCTTCGCTCTCAAACTCTGATCGGATCTCTCTTGTAGAGAGATATGTTCGCACTAGATTTCCACCAGGATGTAGTCCAGAGAACGGATATGCTTTGTGTCATGATTTACAGCTTACCTGCGCTATTTGCGCCTTTAGTATGACACATTCTACTTCAGCATGGCTTCTAAGTAACTTTGACCATCAACAGCCAACACCAGCCCTAAAATATCCTTTAGCCACATACTATACGCATGGCAGATAGTGTCACTATTTTGTGTTTCACTTTCGAACTACGGCAGCACACAAATTAACAGTAAGACAGAAGAAAATTATATATTCAACTCTGTTAAAACCAAGAAAATCAGTATGGTATCCAATCATCTTTTTCATCGTTCATTCTCACTTCCATCTGATTTCTCTTATAGCAGAACAATGGTCCTACTAGATTCCTAGCATGATGCAGTCCAGAGAATGGAAATGCGTTGTGTGGCCACACACATCCGTCTTCGGATGTGCTTCTCATCAGATCTTCTAAACTTTTGACTGGTGGAGGTAAGACAGGGAAGTCTAAAAATATGATATATATGTACAGTCACCAACTAGTGCATTGTCTCAATTAGAAACATCACGCCATACAACAAATGTGTATTTCACATGGTAAAAGATACCAGACACATTCGCCTATGATACATTACATACAAGTACTATGATAGTTCTATACCTGTAGAAAAATCAAGAAAGTAATCTTTTTACCGTAACATATCAACCGGTATAAATATCTCCACATTAAATCTTTTTGCACTTTCCCAATGGTTGTTTTTTCTGGCCTGTAATATCTTTTTGAAGGCAGTAACAAAATATGTTTAAAAAATATAAATATTTTTTTTTTAAATTTATGTTTGAAAGCTGAACATGAAGTCGGTGAAAAGAAATGACAAAATATGCAGGAGTAAAGAACACACTCAAAAAACCTGAAAATGTCAGTTTACATGCTCGACAATAGTCACATGGTCGCGGACATCAGCTGCAAATAGTCATCGATCAACTGGACCAGTGAGTAATGGTCAGTACATCATTGCAGACGTAAAAACTTGCGGAGTAAGCTTGAGATGTATAACTAACATAAAATACTTGCCCGAGTGTTACTTGGGCTCAAATGGGGAGTGAAGAAAAGTGTTACATGTTATAAATATCGAAAGAGGCATCTAAAGAGGTTCGAAGTATGGTTTGATACCTCAAAGTACGATCTCCGCTGCGGTGAAGTCTGCTAAAGCCACATAACTGAACTGCTGAGAGGAAATCAACCCTTTCATGGACAGAACTTTCAAGATTGTAACCACAAGTCACGGCACAGGCGACATCAATTGTCAATTTCAGGGCAGAAGTATGCCAAGCCCAAAGCATAGAAACATACAGCGGCAATAGGTTAGTCATAAAGTACTTGCAAAATCTCTTTTAAAAACCCCCATCACAAATATAGCAATGTTGCGTTAATATGGAGGCAAAGGTAACACTACACACTCTGGCACAGGGAACAAGGTGGGAAAAATCGTAATATGTCAGGACTCCATCATCATATTCTTTCTTCTTCGGCTATCATTACTCAGTCAGGTTGGCACTTCGGATTATATTATATAGGCTGCTGTCTGTTTTAGAGTGTCCACTGTGCCATACAGTTTCTCTTCAATACTGATTGGGGTGGGCCATGTCTTGTTTCTCAGGTCTGCATACTGGGGACATTCTTGTAGGACATGTTCTGCTGTCATATTTGCAAGGCTGCAATGGCAGAGCCCAGTTGTACCTATTTGAATTTGGGACTCATGCTTATACAGATGGCTCGGCCACAAATGCAATTGAGAATAGAGGTGGCGGAGTGACCCTCAGACTAAAATACGGGAAAGATGTTACTCTAGCCATAGCTACAGGCAAGCTCTCAACCAATTTTAAAGCAGAAATGGAAGCTCTCAAGAAAGCAGCAGAAACTATCTTACAACACAAAGAACAAGTGCACAGGAATATTGTACTACTAACAGATGCACTCTCTGTCATAACAGCACTGAAGATACACAAGAACATCGAACTGAATGAATTGAGGGCAGTTCTAGTTCAGTTGTACGATAATTTCCAAAAAGTAGTGATCCAGTGGATACCGTCACACTGTAACATTGAAGGGAATGAAGTTGCAGATAGACTGGCCAAAGAAGGAGGGAAGTTACCTCAAGAAGACTATCTAGTCAATTATGAAGAAGTGAAGACCATCATTAAAGGCAACTATAACAAAAAGTGGAAAGAAGACCACACCAAATATAATGCAGCTGACGGGTATTACCAACTGTCCAGAAGAGACCATGTTATCCTGCTGCGCCTCAGAACTAGTCACAACAAAATGAGACATCATTTGTACACCATCATCATATGAAACATTGCTGTCTGTGCCCTTTGGAGAGACTTTCTAAACATTATGACTTGCTAAAATGGAGGAGGAAGGGATGGGTGGATCCTAACAAAACTGTTCACTTCGGTATGGAAGATCTTTGTTGGGAAAACCATTATATTTCGCGGTGTTCCTTAAAAAGTTAATCACTATGTTTTTGCATTGATTTTTTAGTATCCATTTTTTATACCTTAAGGGGGAATGGGTGTTACCATTATTTTTACTTATTTCTTAGTACAGAATGACATGCACTATTTTCCTACGGGGTGGGTTTGGAGGATGTTGACCACTTCAATCCACTCCCACTTGGCATTATACGGCCGTGTTTGTTGGCCATGGTTTAATAACTAATGTTCATCATCATCATCATCATGTGCAATGCCGGCTGGCGTAGGCGATCATGGCTCTCCATAGCTCCGTCTCCAGTATTATGTATCAAGCTCGCTGTTGTTTCCTTGCCGCGCCAGGTTGTCAAACTGTCTAATATTTTCTCACGTTGTCACCTCTGTCTCTGTTGCCTTCAATCTTGCCTGTTGTGGCTATGTTCTCCAAACCACCCTGTCTCATGAAGTGGCCAAAAAATGAAGATTGTCTTTTTCTTATATTATTGATTAAGGTTTGTTTCGCATTTGACTCTTTCAACACATCTACGTTAGTTTTTCTGGCAGTCCATGGTATTCTCAGCATTCTTATATAGAACCACATCTCTATTGCCTCTAATTTCCCACTTTCCAGTTTGTTTATTGTCCAAGACTCGCATCCATATGTTAGTATAAGAATTATATAGCACTGCAGGACTCTCTTTATCACCTCTAATATGACACGGTCATACTACACAAAATATTTTTCATTTTTCTGATATTCTAATGTTAGTAAGAAAATATATGGGATGAGAAAAAGATGTGGTAGCGAGAAGCTAAACATCAACATTTCATCTTTTAAATATACCAATGCACTTTAAACTCTGTGGTACAAAGCAGAAAATAACAAGAAACGTCTAGAATATACAGGAGAAAACATTTGCAGCTATAGATATTACAAACGAAAGAAAGAAGTAGAATCTACAACGTGGGGGTAGGATAATACAAAATAGCAGTTAACAACTTTAAGGGCGGAAAGTTGTGGGAGTGCATTTATCGCTTAATCTATCCGGGGATATATTTATATATATATAAATATCCAGAAACAATTTGCTAACGATTGCTGCGCTGCTATTGACTTGTTTTAGATTATAATTTTTTTCATTTAATATGGTTAAAAAGCTTCCTGTTTTCAACAGAAACTTATCACTGGTTCAATCCTAGTTTAGATCAGGTTTCAATGAGAGTTCAATTTATATCAACAGAATTATACTTCTATTTTATTGTACATACAATTAATAAGTGCTTTTGGTATATTTTTTTGGAACAATTTCATCTGTCCAATGTTCCATAACGTTCTATCGCTCCCTAAACCCTACACTACCCCCTTGAACTTGCATTGCACACCCCCCCCCCCCTCTCTTTTAAAGTCTCTCATCGCCTCCTACGGTGCGTTTTCGAGGGCGATTTGAGATTCCTTGGACTGCACCGCAATCAACCGCCAAACGACCAAACATCAGAATCAAAACAAAACAGAATTACTCTTTACGTCGTGTTTTTTATTATTCCCGTGAATTTCGCTGGTCGGCGTTGGCAGGCGACACCCCAGCAACAAAAAGTATATAAATATTGACCAATGAAAACACGACAATAATTGAAAAACATCACATAAAAAAGCTGATTCTCCTGTTATGTCTAATTTGGTGATTGGCCTCTCCTGGACGAATAACAGATTTAATAACACGTTTAGCCAAACAATGAAAAAAAAACGGCACACTACCACAACTTCGGAAGCGATACAACATACACAGAGCAGCTGTAGCACAATGTTGCTCTAACAGAAAAAGAGCTTATTTGCAATTCTTTCAATCGCACGTGTGGAATTTTCCGGTATGAGAAGTCAAAACATGAACCTATTATTACATCGGTCTGTCTCTAAATGAAAACAAACATTTCTGTGCCATAGTGGGAGATTATGTCCATGATCCAACAATTGACATGACATAGACATAATATAGCCCACATTTTGTGAATGTTTAGTTTTCACTATCTAGTCAGGTTAAAAGAAAGTTGGAGGGGTGGGGGGCACTGATGTAACGTTGTATTTAATACAGGGCTGTAGACATGTCTTCAATAAGGAGGAAGGAAGAGGTTACATTTTAAAAAGTGATATTTTGTAAAAATTAATTTGTAAAAATTCGCCCATTTTTGTATGTAATTTCATATTTTCCTGAGATTTATTGTGATTTTTTTTTAGTTGGTACCTACCTGCCTTTGTCTAATTTGTAGCATTAACTCGTGTTCTGGTTTCCAAATGTTGGAGATTTGAACCTCAAACCCCACTAATCTACGGTTTAAATCCAATATATAATCAACATTCGGGAGGCCTTACTTTTACAGAATAAAAATGTAAATGTTTTTTTTTAAATAAACGTTTCACTATCATTTCTTCTTTCGCGTTTATATACGACTGACAATTATGTTCCGTTGATCGCAGGTTTACATATAGCTGTTTCTAGTGTCTTCTTCTAGTCACACAGTAACCCATATCACACATTTAACATAACAGCTAACCTATCTACTAACTTTATACTGCAGATACAACTAATCTAACAACTAACCTGCCTAACAACTTTCTAGTCTAAGTACACATATAGCCAGATACACACTTGTCTGGTTAAAGTATAAATACACAGCTAACCAACCTAAACACATATAAACTGCCTACCCACTTTTCTGCTCTAATACACAGCTAATCTATGTATTACCTTGACTACTTTCTATACACTTTAAAGCACTAATCCAGTCACAACTCAATGTATCAATGTACAATACATCTCATCATCAAACTCTCTCAAGTTGTGATCATAAAACACTTCCTTCCTATAAACCCTCAACCTCCAACCGATTTTCATCCACACGCACGTCGAAGAAACTGTACCGGCTTGGTATTTTACGCTTTGTCGTGACATGGCGCGAGGATGCGATTTACTGTCTGGCATTGGTCCTAAATGCACGGAACGCAACATCCAAAGAAGATCATGGAAACTGTATAAAAGTGACAGCACCGAACGAATGGGAAAGCTGATACCAGATATTCTTTTTAATGTGGGGTCGCGGAGGTAAAAGCTATGGGGGAAGAGAATGCATGTGAATACAGAAACACACTTGAACACTAAGACTGAAAAGTAAACACAGAAAGGCAGCACTGTGACATGTCATGCATGTAGTAGGAAGCGACTAATGTGTAGGGTGGAGTTGACTGACCCATCCGTACGTCAAAGTGACCCAAAAACTCACGATATATCGAGACGAACAGCGCAGATATAGCAGCAAAGTTGAAAAAAATAATAACTCAACTACTTCGTTAACTACATAATGCTGATCTGCAGGAGTTTGAAAATGAATGTATAACAGGTTAAGAGTAACTAACAGACATATTACATACAGACGTGCCGGAGAACGGGCAGTCAGACACATAGGCAGAGTTATCAATCTCGAATAATACTAAGTTTTGTTTTAGAATTAAACTCAGATTTGGGAGGATAGCATTTTATTTGTAAAAAAACGATGTGTTATGATGGCGTAAGAATCTTAATCACAGAGTATATTCTAAATCAATACGCTTCAAAGATAATAAGACTTATGAATACTAAATAACCGTTCCCATTTACGATAAAACTATATTATGTGACATCTGTGTCTTGCAGTTCTCGTGAAAGTCATTTTCCACAATTGTGTCTTACTACTCCGTGTAAATAAAGTAGAGTTAACCCATCACATTTATTAATTCTGTAGAGTGCGAGATGTTAGCGATCTTATATTTCAATGGCTGTGACATATAAGGGCGGTAGCCATCTCCTCTTCCTTACAATCTTTACTTCCCGGATTAATCCGCTACCCAATGAAGGCTGGATCGAACCGGGAGCCGTTGCGGATTGTTGGATACGTTGTAATGTGGAGCCTTGAGGTTATACTCATCCGATCCACCTTTTCTTGGGTCTTCCTCTACCTATATTATATATCAAGTGACATATTCTTTCCAGAACGAAAGTATCATTGGCAGAACAAAGTTTTCCCAGAACAAAGTACCTTGGCATGCGATAATCTGGCACACGTACCGAATGATCTGCCCAATGATCCTGTGTCTGCATCAGGATGCATATGAATATCGTATTGGAGACGTCGTGTTGTGTCCTGCATATGAATATCGTATTGCAGATGTCTTGTTGTACCCCGCATGAAGATGTCTATTCATGTTATTGCAGATGTCTTATTGTACCCTGTATATGAATATCGTATAGAAGACATCGTGTTGTGTCCTACATATGAATATCGTATTGCAGACGTCATGTTGTGTCCTGCATATGAATATCGTATTGCAGAAGTCATATTGTGTCCTGCATATTAATATCTTTTTACAGATGTCTTGTTGTACCCCGCATGAAGATGCCTATTTATGTTATTGCATATGTCTTGTTGTACCCTGCATATGAATATCGTAATTGTAGATGTCTTGTTGTACCCTGCATATGAATATCGTAATTGCAGATATCTTGTTATGTCCTGCATATGAATATCGTATTACAGATGTCGTGGTGTGTTCTGTATATAAATATCGTATTGCAGACGTCATGTTGTGTCCTGCATATGAATATCGTAATGCATATATCGTGCTATGCCTTGCATACTAATATCGTATTGTAGATGTTATTATACCCTGCATATTAATATCGTATTGCAAATGTTGTGTTACACCCTGCATATTAATATCGTATTACAGATGTTGTGTTACACCCCGCATATTAATATCATATTGCAGATGTTATGTTACACCCTGTATATTAATATCATATTGCAGATGTTATGTTACACCCTGCATATTAATATCATATTGCAGATGTTATGTTACACCCTGCATATTAATATCGTATTGCAGATGTTATGTTACACCCTGCATATTAATATCGTATTGCAGATGTTATGTTACACCCTGCATATTAATATCGTATTGCAGATGTTGTGTTACACCCTGCATATTAATATCGTATTGCAAATGTTGTGTTACACCCTGCATATTAATATCATATTGCAGATTTTAATGTTCATTCTCAAAACTCTCACTCGGTATCTCTTATAGCAGGACATGCTGCATGACTTTTTTATGCCATGCTTCGCATGTGAACGAGGAACATCACCATCACTATCATCACCGTTGATTTATTGTGATTGAAAGTGGATGTAATTATTGAGGAAGTAGAAACTGTGCTGTGGGATATTGATACTACATTCGTAAAGTAAAGTACTAATCATTAAAATAAAATGCTTTATCTTCTTGCTCCCTCTTTTATGGTGGACTTTCGTCCCACTACTATCATTGACCGGTTAATCTTACATTGGTACTGTTTCTTTCAATATTACATTTATCTGGGGGTCAACAATTAACACCACATAAGACTTAACAGATATCAGAAAGAGATTTTTAATCCCTTACAAAAAACTTCACAGATGAAAAATATATGGGAAAAACACATTTACTATTAGGAAGCTATATTTTTCCAGCGACGACACATGAAGAGCTAGAAAAAAGAGCCAGGGGTAGACCGAGAGTACGCTGGATTGACAACATCCAAGAGACATTACACGAACACCAAATGACATTATCTGAAGCTGTCAGAAAAGCGAGAACAAGAATTTGTATCTCCCTCGACACCCATAAAGGATAAAATAATAAAGAAAGATAGATAGATAGACGACATATGACTGTTAGACTTGGGCAATGTAATTTGCAATGGAAAAATAATATCAGTATTTCAAATGAAATGATGTAGAAATGTCCGAAGAATATCACAGACAAGAGACAATCCAACACAGACATCAGCAAAGATGTTATCAAGAAGAACCAATTTTTAGCAGTGGTGAAACGGCGTGATATTGTTTGGATTGGACATCAAACGAGACACCAGTCACTTCTAAAACTATTTTTCAAGGAACAGTCGAGGGTTGGAGGAGAAGAGGGGATGGCAGAGAAACTCCTGAATTGATAACATCAAGGAATGGATAAGGCATTATTTCTCTACACTTCTCTTGATTGGCTGTGGATAAAGATGCTTGAAGAGCTTTCTATGCTGATGTATCCAGTGTGGCACACCTACGACCCTGTCGGTTATGGGTCTTATTATTATCATCGTGAGGTATCTTATATTATTATATTATATATTTATAGAAAAAGTATCAGGTTGGAAAATGAATAACTCTATAAAACACTCAGAATGACTTTTGTGTGTCTATATTTATCTCATTCTTTGTACAACTCTATTCAATCTTCACATTACAACTGGATACACACACTTATACAGAAGGGAACAAGACATGTGATATGGTTTATCTAAATGTCAGTTCTGTGTGATTTTAACTCAACCCGACCTCATTTCCAGCGCCACTAGTCTTATCAGTGCATTCGGCTCTCTCACCTTTAAGTCTTATTTCCTCCACCACTATCTATGCTGAAACCATACGTTCATACCTATGATTCGCTGAAGGCTCTATACCTTGTACCCAACTTTTCCACCTTACAGATATGATAATGCTGAAAAGTCAATAAATCTGATACGACGTAAGATTGTGCGTCTTGTAATAGTTTGCTTCAATTAAGCTCACATGTTGAAATAACATGGTTGTTAGGCAAAGTTATGTGCGTGCAGCAGTTGAAACTACATTTTATACAGGGATGCTACATATGTTTCTACATATGGAGTGAGCACATAAAATGCATTTCTGAGGAATAGTAAATGCTATTTCAGTGAATTCGGTTATTTAAAAAAAAAATTATTTTTAAAGGTTAAATTAAAACAGAAAATAACGGGAGGAAAACCATGTATCCTTGTCCAACGCTAGATAGACAATAAAACAGGGGAAAACACTATTTATCCTTGTCCAACGCTAGATAAACAATAAAAAAGGGGGGGGGGAATTATATATCCTTGTCCAACTACTGAAAGATAATAAAACGAGAAAATTATGCATCCTTGGTCGACTCTACATAGTGGGGGTACTTAGTGGCGTAGTGATTAAGCCATCCGTCTTGTGCTCAAGGGGTCGAAGGTTCAAATTCGGCCCGTGACGTCTTGTCTACAAACATAGTGGATTTTTTCCTGGAAATATCGCATGAAGCTACTGAGCTCTATGTTATGATCGGCAGGCAGAGTGATATGCGCGGCAAGCATAGTGTGTCACTTCTTCGAGAGGGACACAGTAATTATGTGGAAACCAGAGTACACATAAGTCAACCCTCTATGCCTTTCCAACCTTTATACTACACAGAAAGTGAATCAGATTATATGTATCCTTGATGTCATAGAGGGTTGTCAGCCGCTTCTTGTTCGTTCTAGTAGAACCACTTAGATTTATCTTCAGGTATGTGACCTCTACGTTTTGCTGTCAGTTTACAGCAAAGATGTGTGATGTTCCTTTTAGACTACGGTGCGCGACATCATTGAGTCGGAGCCGCACTGGGCTTTTTCCGTGTGGTAATTGGCAAAAAGGTTTTTCTTTTAGTCTCTTGAAGCTCCAAGTAGTATTTTCTGAGCTCCGTCGCAAGCGCATATAGTGCTAAGTCAGCCTGGCCAACCATAAAAATATATCTGGACACGTCGGTTTGGGCCGCAAGCCATATTTTGCACATTTCTGCTTTAAACACAACATTTCGGGGGGGGGGGGGGGACATTCGAATCACACGATTAAACCTCAGTTTTCTCTTACAACATACATGATAGGTAACAGTGTTACTACTATATGGTCTCCCACAGCACCTATTCATTACGTTTCGTTTTCTTTTAAATAACAGATGGTAATGATATGATGCCACAAATGCATCTTCCCATACTTCCACGTCAGGTAGTGATGTTCCAAACCACTTAATGTACTGTAGTCCAATGATCTACACGTGTCTGTGCACTCTTCTATGCTGAAACATGCCTCTTGATAAGTTGAAATTGATAAATATTTTCCTATTCTCATTTATTGTGGTCCGTCCCCGTTTTCAACCAGACTTATTCAACACGCCATTGCCCCACAAGTTTTGTTTTTGAGGTATCGAATATATATATATATATATATATATATATATATATATATATATATATATATATGTATATATATATATATATGTATATATATATATATATATATATGTATATATATATATATATATATATATATATATATATATATATATATATATATATATATATATATATACCTTGATTGTTTTATCATTTAAGCAAAATATTATTATATATGTACTCTTTCTTATTTCTTGTTAGTGAATATCTTTGAAAACTATCTGATATTGAAGATTCAAAACTCCAAGGAGGTTTGTCATGGGTTGCAGATGCGAAAACGATGATTGCCCAGGTCGACCCACTTGAAGAAGTATTCAAAGGAGATGAATAGACAAGAGCTGGAGAAGATATGTTGTTATCGAAAAAAATTCTTTACACTCGGCAGGGGATGTAGGGAGTGGTGCAATGGAAAAGAAGATCCAGAAATAAAACAGATGATAACAAACAACGCTGGAGGGAATGATGTAATTATATACACGGATGATTCTGTTCGTATGAGATCAGAATGATGCTTCTGTGTCATTCTAAGAGGTAGGAGTAGTTACTGAAAGTTACGGAGAGTAAAGTACGAAAACCTCCAGAATTATAATTAATGCTGCTCTAAATTTGGTCTCTGAGACAGATTCCGTCAGGGCCGTTATTATGTAGGACTCTCAATCCATGATCCGCAATATAAAGAATGGATGGCTGCGCCATGTATTGGTGGAGTATATTGGGGTTATTAAATTACATACTAGTGGTAAGAATTTATAAAAAGAAACAGAAGTTGAAAGGATAATGTATGTGTATATATGTGGACATTTTCGTCTCTTTGGCAAGTGGTTCTCAATTTGGACGATATCCCCCCCCCTTTCCAGCAAAGTCTTGAAGGTGGCCAAGGGGAAACTTGTTGTAATTGAAGGGTCACAGACCAGTTCATGGGTGCCACGGGAATAGGGCGATGCTTGAACGATAAATAACAAATATACCAATAAACTTTTAAAAACCGAGGCTATCTGTAATTAAAATATACTACCTTTCTTTCGGAACCTGGGCGAGGAAACTTTGAGGAAGGAGAAAATCTTGTCTCACGGGAGCCCCATACTACAAAACGGTTGAGAACCAACGTTTTATACGGTTATTGTGGCAGGTTTGTGTGGTTTGGTAGTTTATTATATCATTAGACAAGAGACACAGATGATATTGAAAATCTGTTTCATTCAATCTTCGATGCGCGACGAGCAGAATATTTTGATCATATAAAAAAGACATCGTGATAATGTCCTTTTACTTGAAAGTAAAGTTGAAGGGCAACGAGCAAAAGGCATGCAGAGAAACAAGTGGCAGACTCCCTCAGTTGAACAAAATATAGTTTCAGAATGAAACTCTAAGACGAGAAACAAATGAGGTTGCATATTCATTGTTGCCAACCTTCGGTGCAGAAAAGACGATGATAATGTTTATTTAGTCTATTACATTTAATCTTCTCTCTTCATATTTCTTTGTCTTGCATCCATTAGTTGTAAAAATTTTATTTATCCATTCCAACCTAGCATTACGTTTTCAATCTGCACTAAATCTCACATTATGTTCTGTACATACCCATCATAAAAGTCTGATCATATTTACAAATCAACTCTGAATATCTTCCATAACAACGATAAGCGCCGGTGGATATATGGCACATTGAAACGGGACAATTTTGCAGCAAGGTTAACAATGATAAAAAGTTTTCACATTTACCTTCCGACTAGAAGACGCCAGGAATAATCAAGACTATGCCTCAGATAAAGTCATTGATTATTCTCGTGCTCTATAAACGTACGCTTATCTTCGATGCATTCTTTACATGGAAGCTACTCGAATGGTATTGTCTGGATCAAGCGTAAAGGGTGTTCACAAACATACCTTGAACTTGAAAGAATTGATGCCAGCACCAACGTGATGAATGTGATAGCAAAGATAAGTGCAGAATGTCACTTTGAGGCTGCTCACATACAGATTAGTCGTAACTAAGCTCAGCTCACGTAGTATTACGAATACTTTTGTGAGATAATAACTTGTCGTGGGCTAGTGATATCTATCTAGGCAGATGGTGAACAAATTGAGAAAAGGGAGAAAAAAATTGAGCGAGAAAGAACTATAATAAATTGGTTGACAGAAAATATAAAGGAATCAGTGAAAAGACACGTAGTACAATTAAAATCTAATCGGGGTTTTCCTGGCGCAGTGATTTACGTTTGTACTCATGAGGTCACACGTTCGAAGCCGGATCGTGACGTCTTTTTATTAAAAAAATTATTTCCAATATCTCTGGAAATTATCGCTTGCAGCTACGGAGTTATGTCCTATGAGTGGTATTCTTGTCAGGTGGCGAGCTACTTCGTTGAGATGGACATAGTATTTATGGGGAAACCTGAATAAAACCAGGTAAACCATCTACGACTTCTAAACCATATAAAACTTTTTTAAATCGATTCGAAAGTAAAATAGTAATTCACTCATGAAATAAACTCAGGAAGTAATCATCATCATCAGGTGTCATGCCGGGTGGCGTAGGCGGTCATGGCTCTCCACAGCTCTCTGTCCACAGTATTATGTATCAAAGTCGTTGTTTCCTTGCCGTGCCAGGTTGTCAAACTGTCTAATATTTTCTCACGTTGTCGCCCTGTCTCTGGTGCCTTCAATCTTGTCTGTTGTGATTATGTTCTCTAAGCCTGCCTGTCTCATGAAGTGGTCAAAAAAAGAAGATTGCCTTTTTCTTATATTGTTGATTAAGGTCCGTTTCGCATTAAACTCATTCAACACCTCTACATTAGTTTTTTCTGGCAGTCCATGGTATTCTCAACATTCTTCTATAGAACCACATCTCCGTTGCCTCCAATCTCCCACTTTCCAGTTTGTTTATTGTCCAAGACTCGCACCCATATGTTAGTATAGGGGTTATATAGCACTGCAGAACTCTCTTTCTCATCTCTCATGACAAGGTCTTATTACACAGTATATTTTTCATTTTTCTGAATGTTGTTTTTGCCTGTCCTATTCTGCATCTTATTTCTGTTGAACTCTTCTATCTGCTGTAATCATTGTACCTAGATATTTGAATTGGTGGATCTGTTTAATACTATATCATTCACTGTGATCTTGCAAGGTGTGTTATTTTGTTTCTTTGAAATAATTTTTTGTTTCTTTGTTTCAGGAAGTAATACCAGATTTATTAATAGTATTTAACGTAAACTCAAGGTCGATCCGCTTTACAATGAACGCACAGCTTTTCATACTATTGGGTCAGGGTATGAAAAAAATACAGATAGCTATATACAATACCGTCTCAATGTTTCAGACAATGTATTTTTCAAGAAAATACAATACACGCACTGAGAAACTGTACAAACAAAGTCACTATCATAAAATCATTCGACTGCAGACATTAACGGCAGAGACATCCAAGGTAACAATGGCGTACGTGTACACAAGTATTGTCATAGTGACATGCGTTACAAAAATATGGGGGATGAAAACAAAACGAAACTATGTCTGAAAACAACTTTAACGACAACTGAACAAAGCCACCCCCTCCCCTTTTTTTCCTCCAAATCTAAATAAATAAATGATCTGTATTAATACCAAATGGCTTGGGGGTACCAGACAACTACATATAGCGATTTTCAAGGGCGTACCTTGCTCTATCGTCTGTGGTGCAAGATCTTATTGTAGTGATCTGAATGGTACGGGCACCACGATGATCATAGCCATTGAAATACATAGCGCCTGGAGTAGACCCTGACCGTTCGCAGATATAGAAGACCTAACTGCTAAACGTAAATAGGCCTTCATTCGGTACGTTTTTTATTATTGTCTGCCATTCATTGGACACTATTTATATAATTGGAGTCGTCGGCCACAACCAACCAAAGCCGACAAATGAAACTTTCGACAATAATCACAATCGGCCTTCTATGCCATCAGTCCACAGATCGTGATTTGAGTCCGGTCGTGTGTAGACGATCTGTGGGTAATAGCATGAATAAAAATGTGTGACGGTCACATTGGGGTATAATATACATATATGGTCAAATTTCTTCACAAGTTAAAATTACCGCACAATGAAGTCAAACTATGTGTTTAAAATTAGTCTTAATTCGATACTAGCCATTAAAACAGAGGTTGCCTGAGTGCGAGAGGAAGGTACAGAATAGTGGCACTGTAACATCTACCATTCATGTCGTTGGAGGCGACTAAGAAGGATTTGGGCGTGTGGCGTCCCATTTCAATGACGCTGATCGTCATGGTGACCGTGACATTCAGGTCACTGCAATAAGATCGTGCACTACAGACGATAGAGATAGGTAGGCCCTTGATAATCACTATATAATGCAGTTGTGTACCCTTAAGCATATTTTGCCTTAATACAGATCATTCATGTATTTAAATTTGGGTGGTTGGGTCTGCGTTGTGTTGTCGTTCATGTTTTCTGGCATACTGTTTTATTTCTTTCTCATTCCCCATATTTTAAATGCACGTCTCTACAATAATTGTATACACAGAACACGGACTTCATTGCTGCCATCATATCTCTGTTGTCCAATGCTTAAGTGATAGGACCTTTATTTTTTTCAATTTGTTCACTATTTGTCTTGTATTTTCGTGAAAAATATCCTAAGACTGAAACGTTAGAACTGTCTTGTATAATGTTATCGTACTGTTATACTTCCATATATTTTTCCATACCCATACTCAATAGTCTGACAGTCTGTGCGTTCATTGAAAAGTTGATCTACCTTGTGCTTTACGTAGATGCTACTACTGTTATACAGTTTTACAGCATTTTCACTTATTATGGATAGTGGATTTATTACAAGTTGCACGATTTACCATATGATTATCGGATACAGTTGTACATTATGGAGGACATATCAAACCACAAGAAAAGTCATTTTAAGTACAACGCATTAAATCGATGCGTTGACCAAAGGACTTTCTTTAATATACAAGATACAAATAGGATGAAAAACAATGATCTAGTATGAAATGCGTGACCTAATAATAGAAGTAAGCTGATGGGTGAAAATTGATATTTTTTTGCAAAATATTTGCCGATAGCATTCACTTAGAAAATGTACGACACTCTAGATCTTCTGGGAAAATAAATGAAGTGGGAGTAATGCTGGCCACATCATCTATAGGTTTACCGTTCGTCAATGATCAATGAAAAATATGGGCTTAACGCCGTATTCCTCAATATATTTCATTGACGTGAAAAAGTAAACAACTTTACTTATGCTCCGCTTCAGAGAATATATTTATAGTAATTATTATTGTTATATTATTATTGTTATTAAAGAAAGAGATACAAAATAACGATTAATATTGAAAAGTCCGAAATAATGGCAATAGCAAAGAAAGAAAGAAATATCTCCATCGATAATCAACACCTTAAAAATGTAAAGAGTTCAATTATTTCGAAGCATCATATAGTAAAAGAAAAAACAGCAAAGGGATACACAATAGATGCAACAAAACATATCAGATCCTAGGACAAATGACATGTATTTTTAAGAACAAAAAATTTAAATAGAGACACTAAAGTTGCATTATACAAGACTATTATTATCCCATCACTGTGCTACCAGTGTCAAACCTGGACAATGACAGCACCAGACAAAATAAAATAGTGACAGCAGAAATGAAGTGACTACGAAAAATTAAGATATAGAATTAGAAACGATAACATCAGACAGATAACCAAAGTAATACCAGTATTAGAATACATCAAGAGACAACAGATTAAGTGGTTTTTAGACACTTTCAGACTATGAACAGACAGCATGCCACAGATGGCCATGACGCGTAGACATCGCGGCTATACAGCCAGAGACAGACCATGTAAAAGATGGATCACAGAAATCAAAGAGGCCACGGGAACAAGCTTACAAACAGCACACAAAAAGGCTATCTCTAGAGAACTCTTCTACCCCTAACGCTGCAAGGCAAACAACCCCCCCCCCCCCCCAACGTTTAGATAGACATATTATTATTACTGTTGTTGTTGATGCTGCAATTATCATTATTATTATTATCTCACACTTTTGTAATTTGTTTATCTTCGTTTTTATTTCTCTTGCTTTATTAAAGCTACCACGAGCAGCGATATAATCTACACACCAGACAAGTCTGGATATATGCCTACTGACATCTTATCCCCCTGAACTTGCCTGCAGATACCGACAAATAATATCATATACTTTCTGTTTTACTGTTATTTACACACATAAATATCACGGTAATTTCTAGCATGATAACTCCTCCTTTGTATGCCAAGATGAGCATGGTATAGCACCAAAAAATGTTCATTATGTTTGGTTAGTCCACAGATAATTGAGAAATACAATCAGCTCGGAAAAACCTTTTACTGAACAGGAACGAATAAGGTTTGATGATAACTGGCTATCTATTCCTTACGATTTCGTATCTCTCTAATTACCTGCAGTTGTCTACTATTTTCAATGTTTTAAACAAATATAATGCCTTTGAGAAACAACAAAAAGAATATCAGTATCGCTTCTATGCTTGACACTGAAACTTACACTCCAAAGTACAAAAGAAACGATTGAGTAGATAAGAGCTACATAATGCAAAATAACGATGGAAAACTCGTTAAAAACTCGAATTTTTAAAAGTTTGAAAATATGTGACAATTTTCCAGACAACATATTGAACCCTTTAAGAGAAACCACGAAATTAATTACTCCTTTTACATGGCCAGTATAAAGGAGCTGGACATGAAATGTGGCGTGTCCAGAAATGATCATTATTAGAGGCTGCAAAGAATGTATGTCAACAAACAGAGAACTAGAACTGTGAGTCGGCGTGTAATTGGAGATATACTCAGTGTGAGATCGGAACACCTATGGTTGTGTGCTGTGCGTAATAATTATGATAACCTATCACTAAATAACTAATGGAAAACTTTCCAAAAACGTTAGTCATATTTCTTCTTCTTCCTCCTCTTCTGTGTTCGTTCTAAAACTCCTACAGATTAGCATGGTGTAGTCAGAGAACGGAATGAGTTGCATCATGTTTTACAGCTTGTCTGCTATCTTAACGGTTTTACACATCTCATTTCAGCATGTTTTCTGGGTCATTTTGACCCTCTATGAGATGGGACAGCCAGCCCCAGGCCGAAAAACTTCTTAGCCGTCTCCAACGACATGAATGGTAGGTCAAAATGCCATTATTATTTTCTTCCCTCTCGGACACAGACAACCATTGACTAGAATTGAACTGACTAATTGTAAGCACATAATTTGACTTCACTGTGTAATAATTTTTACTTGTAAAGACAATTTTTATTTGACAATTTATGTAAATTATATCCCACTATGGCCACTAGGATATTTAAAACATAAAAAAGCACAAACGTTTTAGAGGATTACCTTCACCATATTTGAGTTTCCCTATATTTACTCTGTCCCTCTAAAAGTTTCGCAACACACGCAAAAACATAAGTGTCAGGAGAACGTGATAAAATTTATTTTTGCGTATTTGTTCTCACTAACAGACAGCATGTGCTCACTATTTACGTACCTGCCTCCTTCTGTGGCTTCTGCAATATCCAAGAGACATTTCCAAATGACTATGATCTCTTCTATCTTCTTTGGGATGCAGATCCCATCATGCGATAAATGCCCCTGTTTTACATCTTTCTCTGGGAAATGTTCACCGAATGCACTAATATCCACCGACAATTTTAGTAATGATATATGTGTCCCTAGCCTTTCCTTCCCCACTAGTTTTCAGTATTAACATTCATATATTACATACAACTACTATACCTCACTGTGTCATATGACATATTCGTGAATTTTTTTTTAGTTCCGAGAACAATATGCACATATCCCACCTTATATAATTGGATTCGACTCTTTCACGGGGGTCGTCTAAGACCATCGGAAAACACATATTATGAAGTAGCAACGAAAATAATGTTATGGTTGAGGAACTTTATTAAAGGGTCTCGACATTAGGAAGGTTGAGAAACACTGATAGGAAGGTTGAGAACCCATTAACTATTTGTAGTCACTGTTCTCATCCCAACGAAATAGTCGAACACCTCCTTATTGACTGTCCTTCTCTTTCAACTGCCAGGGAAAAACTTAACACGCTAAGAGATCATGTGATCTGTTTTTAGGCTAATAACAGTCCTGCAATTTTATTTTCTTGGTAGATGGACAAGTACTCTCATAATCGATAATTGGGTGTTCAAAAATTCCCTCATTTATTAGTTACGCGAACAATTGTATCTGATGTGACATTTTCTTTTCATTGACCGATTAGTATTCTTTTTTTTATTAAAAAAATTCTTCAAATGGTGAAAAGAAGCCTTTTTCGTCAGTGAACTGAGTTACATTTCGTTAACTCAGATCCTCCGATTAAAAAAATGGAGGTCGTTCGATCTGATAACTATTTCACTACGACCACCTAGTATATACTATGTATTCAATAATTTATATATTCTTCTTCTTCAGCGTTTACTCTCAAACTACGGCTGGATCTCTCCTGTGGCAGGACAATAGTCCTTCTAGATCAGGGGTCGGGAACCTTTTTGTCTGAGAGAGCATTGGACACCACATATTTTGAAAAGTAATTCTGTAAGAGCTATACATTATGTTTAAAACTAAATATTAAAGTAAATGTGTGCATTTTGTGTAATTTCAACACTAATAGTACAATAATTATGTCTCTGAATTCTTTTAATAACATTGTTATGCTGTTGCTAATCAATAATGAGTATTTCTTACCATTAATGCGACTTCTGATGCTGAGCTGCAGTAGACTTTAGCTCATTTGTAGAATGAAATATTGGTATTCAATTAATATGTAGATCAAAGGAGTCTAAAGAAAAATTTTTTTTTAATAATCCAACATTTGTCTGCGAGCCAGATGCAGCCATCAATAGAGCCACATCTCATTATCATCCACATGCCATGAGGTTATCTTCTTATAAAAGCTTCATGGCGCGTCATCTATACAATCCCGTAGTCGTAACCTTCGATAACAGTTACCATGTTGTTCCGACAGGTCGACGTTGTGCTTGAACTAACTGAGGGCACGGCGTTGGTGGGAGGAACAACAAAGAAACCTGTCGCAAGGGTTAGAGTTGTGCCCTGATGTCGACATCTGTTTCGGCGGCATTAAACTCGAAACATCATTGAGTCGGACGGCTGCTGGAACAGAGGGCGGAGCACTTATGGGAATGCCCCACGTGATGTGAGGCCAGTTATAATCAAGAATCAAGAAGAAGAGCCACATCTGGCTCGAGAGCCATGGGTTCCCGACCCCTGTACTAGATTATCAGCAGGATGTAGACCAGAGAGTGGAAATGCATTGTGTCGCAATTATATTTGCGCCAATGGTCCGACACATCCGTCTTCGGTGGTTAATTTACATATAAGATCCAAATAAATCAAATCTACTTTTTTTTCCTTTTCTAGTGAACCTCTTGTGGTGATGTAACACTCCTTTCAATCGAGGACATGAGTCCAGTGTGGTTAAATCAGAGCTTGTGACCAAATTAGTATTTTCGGTGAGAATCAGTTTAGGTTATCCTGCTAGTCGTAGGACCGACCTCCGCATTATTGCATGCTTAAAATAGTTTCAACCACAAAACTTAGGAAATAATACTATATATATATATATATGATAACCTATATATATATATATATATATATATGGTGCGTGAATAAAGCCAGACAAAGATGACAATTACATTTATGTTAATTGTTTAAAAACGTTATGAATAAGTTATTATTTATGTTTGCTGGTCATGATAAAATCACAACTTGATAATTTTGTTTCCTTTGCTGTATGTTTGCGAATACAATTATCTGTCATTTAGTCACCATTATATGGGTATACTTGATTTATGTCGCAGTAATCGTGACTATTGACGGTGCTATAAGACCTAACTGCAAAAAGTAAACAGGCCCTCATTCCCTACATTTTTTAATTATTGTCACGCTTTCCGTTTGTTAATATGTATATACTTAGAGTAGCCGTGTCTATTTTTTTATGCAATTTCACGTATATAAATATTGACCAACGAAAAACACGAGTCTAATCAAGAAAAGGAACGAATGAAGGCCTAATTAATTCAGATAACAGGTCTTCTACTGCTGATAGGTCGCGCAGTAATAAATTTTATATAACTGTTGATAACGAAACAGACAACATAGGGAGGTCTATAAAATGATGTAGATTAACGTAATAACTTCAAGCACTTCGCCGTATCACAGGTGCCATGAAGACTTCTCCCATTAATGAAATGCACAAAACTTACAAGCATCACCCCTTTACCTGTGCCGCAATTATATTTGAGCCAATGGCCCGACACATCCGTCTTCGGTGGTTAATTTACATATAAAATCTAAATAAATCAAATCTACTTTTTTTCCTTTTCTAGTGAACAGGAGAGACACTAATACCATGACACATGCAGAAAAGTACAGGGGCATGCCAGCACATCGAATTAAGACCAGATACGGTGACCAAACCAAGTGGAAGGCTGAAGAGGAGCAGTTGTATTCACCGATCCGAAAAAAACTCAACAGAGACTATAAGAAAGAACTACCAGACATAACAAGAAAGATAACACCAACACTTTTCCAGTTCCGTGGGAACAATATCAAAATCTCACTGTCAGAACCACCATAAACACACCTACACTATGAGAGAACTAAATACTGTCCAAAAGAAAACAATAGTGTGCAACATGATTGAAGATATATACCCCAGAGAAGCATGGATACAAGTATATACCAACGGATCAACAACCGTCCGACTTTTAATTTCTGGATGAAATATTATTGAGCTCGTACAAAGCTCAATGATTATAATTTGCAAATATGCACTCCATTACGATTTTAAATGCCAACTCTCGCGACTTTTTATATTTTACCAATATTTGGGAGATATTCTACCATCTTCATCCCGCAGGGCAAATGTGTTACAAGTCACAACACAGCAGTGTTAGGTTTCCTACACACATGTCACAACATACATTGCGTCACTATCTGGCTCCGTGCCCGTAAATTAACGATAGGTAATGCTTCGGCTGAGTCACTAGAAACAACAGATTATTTTATTCGTTCTTGATTGTGAATGCTCACCATTTAACAGAGAGGATTTTTAAAGGGGAAGGCGGGAATTGTTCGTTGTGACAATAAACTGAGCTTCGACCCATAGTTTTTACGGTCGTTTGCTCTGGTATAACGTATGACCATGCTAGAAACTGGAATACCTCGCCACAGTGTGTTTTTGCGGGTTTCCATGCGTGCATAAGTGAGAGGGACGGAGACGGAGGTATGGCCGTCTGTGGTCACGTTGATAGAAACCAAGAGAGTTGCAAACAAGGTGAGGCATCGCTGATTGTAAATAACATTCAGAATGATAAACTACCTGTGTGTTGTCGGGGCCCGAAAGGGGAACAAAGAATAGCAACACTGTTTACTTTCGATGCATGTCGTACAAGGCGACTAAGGAGATTATGGGATGGAGTTGATTGTCCCATCCCATATAGGCCATGCTGAAGTCGAATGTGCCAGGCAAAAAGGAGCAGATATCGCAGCAATGCTGTAAACCATGACACAACGCAGTCCGTTCTCCAGACTACATCCTGCTGATCTGCAGGCGTTTGAGAACGAACGCAGATGAAGAAGAAGAGGAATGATAAACAGGGGAAGGGTGCAATACGAGGAATGATGTTAAACATTGCAACGTGCGGTTGGTCTGATAGTGATATGGCTACGGACGCTCACCGTTCAGTGGAATTGTTAAAATACTGAACGTATAAGATACCACTGCAAAAGTTCATATCGGGTCAATGGCGCAAATAAAACGGCAACACATCGCATCTCTATTATCTGGACTGTATCCTGCTTGAACTCTAGTGCACTGATTCTAATGTATCATTATCCTGATATAGGAGAAATCCAACGGGAATTTGAGAGAAAAACGCTTTACAACAGTAAAAAGAGATAATATATTTTGAACGGCAGCGTCATGGAAATGAATACTACTGGAATAAGGATTGAACATAATTTGTTTTCCTACCTCAAATTCGAACCGGATCGTATAGCAGGACAATGGTTCTACTAGATTTCCAGTAGGATGTAGTCGTGAGAACGGAAATGGGTTGTGTCATCGTTTTATTTTCGCCAATGGTCTGACACTTACTTGAACAGTACAAGAACTTAATTTTATTTAAAATACAAGTTACTCCCGAAAGAAGACAACTCAAATGACATGTGCAATTTCAATGTCAATAATTCATACAATGTGACAGAGGGTTAGTAGGAATCTCTGAATATCAACTCGCTCAAACTAGCATCACTCTCATGAACATTGTCTAGCTATTAATAGTATTACTTGAATTAGTAGTAGTAATAGTTCTTGCTATTGTTGTTGCTGTTTTGTTCCTGTTGTTGTTATTGCAATCGTCTAACGTCTCCCACGACTCCAATGCCATAAGTCGCTCCAACATATAATGATTCAGATGTCTATGGACTGGTCCTTAACAACGTCCGAACGTCAGTCTAACTATATCATTTCTGCTGAGCAAGTTTCAAAGCTACGACTCATATCTCCTTCCGAAAATGTTGCACTGTATCCTGTAAGGACGTTTTATATAACCCCTTCTCATAATGAACAGGTAGACTATGTAGTTTTTGTCTCCATTTCTTACACGAGACTTAGTTTTCGTTCTGTTATCTTATATTGTATCAAATGTTTCAGTATTTTCTTTTATTCTGTTTATATACGATGGGAGGTCTTGAGAGAAATATGTTTCCATACTCGGTACAGCATTATGATGATACTCTACTGACTCTCACCGTGCACACAATCTATCTCTCTTACGTTTTTTGCTCACTTCATGTTGTAATAGTATTCGTGTGTTACCAATTCCCAGTTTCATATTGCTTTAACCCGATTTTCTCCGTTGTTTACTTCGCATTAGGTGGCCAGAGTTCATATCAAATGATGAGTCGTGGAAGAGAACACAATAATGTCAGGTGGAGATCAAGATAAAATTTAGAAAATGGAAAGGTTACACCCTCATACAGAAGTTTGACAACATAGCATGCAGACTCCCGGACTGGAATTCACATGGAAAGAGACAGAGAATTGGAAAACTGAAGAAACATGGAAAAAAACAGTGGATGAAGAACCCGAATAAATTGGGACCTCGTGGGCACAGATGAAGAGGATATCTCAGCACAGAAATTATTGGACAGAACCTGTTGCAGTCTTATGTTCCACGGAGAAACTGAAAGGAAATTCGATAGGGTAGGGGAGGATAGGATATGATAGGATGGGATGGGATATGATAGGATAGGAGGATAAGATGTACACTGGGTGGATGGGTAGAACCAACTTTAGTTATGATTTGCTCAGACACCAACGTGTACGTTGCAAAATTCGTTATTACAATTTTTATCATCCGGATAAAAATTTTCGGACATTAATGCCTGCCTTGATTTGTCAGTTGAATATTATAAATATTCTAGATAGATTTCCTTAGGAATTTATAGGAAAAATAGCTATACTGTGACAACAATCAATGTTTAGCTTTCATAACACGATGTATTATCAATGGGAGTCGCTATTGCAGCGACCCATTCCATCTATCTATCTATGTCCTTTCAGCGCCGCGAATACAATACATAGGGAAAAAACCATAGCTATCCATTTAATGTGAAGTGATGCTACTGTGTGCGCTTCTTGCATATTGTTGAGACCCATTGTCATATCCTCTTTGATGATTGTTCTGTGAAGTCGCTCTTGGTCTTCCTCTTTTTGTTATGCCCATTCAATAAGACAACAACAAAAATAACAACACTGCATCCTGCCATGTACGTCGTAAGAGGGGAGTAAAGAGGTTCGGCGTTGTGATTGTTACGCCACGCCATGATATCCAGCTGAGCATAAATACCTGAAATGATGGCAGGAAGACTGTTTATCTTCAGAATGCCTGAACATCGCACGAAAGCCAGGGCAAAGTCTCACTCCGAAGTGTACAATACATCTACCAAACTCGTGACAGGGTACACTACAGCGACATTAGTCAAATAAAGCAAACCGCTCTAGGTATAAGGTATGTTGATTATCTTCTTCGTACACAGGATACGTCCATAGGTACGTCAGATCTCCGCTTTAGTAAGTCCCTCATGGTATAACGGCTGATGGTTCCGGTTCTATGTTGGTTCACTGCTCTTTTTTAGTCATATTTTTTCATCATTTTAAGCATTGCATATTGATGAATGTTCAAGTTTTTTAGAAAGTTTTTAAGAGCCTCCCCCTCCCTCATTTTCCTCCCCCTTTTTGATCTCAAAAACATGCATAAAAGAATAACAAGAGCCCTATTGCTCGCTATTCAAAAAAAAACTATTTACTTCCCAACGAAAAAGTAATTTCACTAAAATCTAAAACTTACTCTACGCTGGGTCCACTTAACAATTTACTTAAGAACAAGTTATTTCACTTGATGTAACACTCAGTGACGTTTGAATACGTGTATACTAGCAACATTTTTCTAATCTTTGCAGGTGTGAAGATAAGCAGGTTTCTCCTTCTAATAAATATTTTTGCTGAAAGATCCGAGCCGGCTAGACAAAACAAGATAAATACACTTAAAAACATCCAAGATTGTATTTCTCATCAGAAGTAGTCTTGAATTATTTCAGCACTTTATCCTCTAGAGTGTTCACTTTACAGAACATATTTTTTTTTTTTTTCTTTAAAATTTTTTTATTAGCTATGTTGATTATCCTCTTGGCACGCCGAAAACCTACGTCCATATGTGCTCAGATATCCGCTTCAGTACATCTCTGAGGGTATAACGGCCGATGGTTTCGGTTTTATATTGGTTCACTGCTCTTTTTGAAATCTTTGTTAGGTATTCTCTACGGGCCACGCCCATCCTCACTCCAAATTAGCGCATTCTTAATATTGACACATGCTCCTCATCTCAAAATACTCGGATCGTGCGGAATCACGACGAGCAATGAGTATGTCTGCTCGGTCTATAGACTGACCATCTGTTATAGTGAAGAAGCTAGCTAATCGGCCAGCCCGTTCGTTTCCCTCCAGACCCGCGTGTCCGGGAACAAAGATAAGCATCATTTTTTTCGTAGTGAAGCCCGCATTTTAGCTCTCTCTAATGACTCCACCCATCCTATATGTACATCACCTGTTTTGACTTTCTGAATTATATTCATTGAGTCACTTAGTATGCAAGCATGGGAATAGGCTTGCTATTCCAGCCAGTTAAGTGCCTGCGTTACGGCAAATACTTCCATTGTTAGACTTCTTGTTGTTTCGGTAAAGGCTCCACTGACTTTTTGTGTACTGTTACTCCATGTTATCTGGCAGTAAAGGCTCATGCGCATCGTTGGTGGTGGATGACCGACCAGTCCGTGTAAATCACAACATCTGTGTCGTCGGCATATTCGTAGATGATTGCATTGACCTCGGTATCCACACTCACAGGGCTGTGTTCCCTGAACTCTATTGAGTGTAATGACGGTCTTGACTACCTCTCGAATAAGTATCCATTCCGCGCCAGGAGATTTGCCTTGTGGTGCGCAAATCTTTTTAACGGTATCCTCGGAACGACCCACCCACGATTTGCCTCTCTTGAGACTGCTTCCTTTCACACAAGGGAGCTCACTGTGTAGTGGTTTTCTATATCAGAACTCACTCTAAGGTATGTACGCGCATGCCACATATCAATTCTGTGAGATATGTTCGAAAAATCAAAGCGAAATTTCAGCCACAAAAGGTGTTGTCCCTTGAGCAACCAAGGATGATCCGCATCACTTCCTTTTGAATTCTCTCCAGTCTCTCAATTTGTGTGTGACTGGCTGTGATAGTGGCGACTGCATACTCAATGAAAGGGAGGACAAGAGCCTTGATTCTTGTTTGTAGATTACAAGTTACGAATGTTAAGTATCAGCCGCTGCCATCACTCTCAGAGCTGAAAGTCTTTTGCTAGCCTTTGCGATAACATGATCAACGTGTTCCCAAAAGCACAGATTACGATCAAATCACACGCTCTGGTATCGTATGGATGAGGTCCTGTACCCTCTCATCTCATCGCAGACTTTACGATGTTATTAAGAGAGAACCATGCCACCGCAACCTCTTTCTTTTTTGGTTGATCAATAACACTGAATCATCACACCAGGAGACGATACGAGTGGTCCTGGGTTCATTCCCCAGTTGAGGCGGAAATGTTTTCAGATCGCAACGGCTCCCAGGTCGAACCAGCCTTAAATGGGTACCGGATTAATCCGGGAAGTAAAGACTGCGAAAGAGAGGAGATGGCTACCGCCCTCATATGCAGAGCCTATGAAATGTGAGATCGCTAGCATCTCACACCCCTACGGCATTAATAAATGCTATGGGTTACTTCCATTTTTTTTTAAACTAAATTGCACTCATATGAAAGAAGTTAATACACACAACAAGCCACGGCAAATAAGCTTGAATATACAGGAAAACAATATAATATTACGAGAATAAATGCAGTTAACAAAAACCAGTTTACACTAGGCGACAGCCGTACAGGAGGTAGTATCATACACATACTTTGCGAGCAACATAGATTGAGAGGGAGGAACAGACACTGATGTCATTATAAAAAGTATAAAAGGCAAGAGAAGACTTAAAATATACGGGAATCAAAAGAAGCTAAATGAAATTTAAAAAATTAACAATATTTAACTGCACTAAAACCGACAATATTTAACCAAACTATAAATACAACTGTTGGTCCTGAAACATGGACAACAAAAACGACAACCGAAAACTACAGATGTTCATTAAATGACGACTGCGTAGATCAGATTGCTAGAAGTGGTATGATAATACCGCCAAATGAGAAACTCGTGGAAAGAACTTAACAGGCACAAGAAGAGTTAAAGAAATGACTCTGATGATGAATAGGAAATACATTAAGACCAATGAAAAACATTACAAAATAGACATTGTTCTGGAATCCATAAGAAAAGATTCAAAAAAGGGGAAGACTAATTAACATCTTGGGGAAATAATTAGATACAGATACACAAATTATGGGCATGATATGGAGGAACTGTCGACAATAGCTGCAGATAAAACCAGATGGAAGGTTTGTTTCATGGAGTTCTTTCCTTCGCCGTGTGATTGTACATGACATCAAGGTAGTTGTGCGCCTTTCGGTCAAATATCTTTGACTTCAGTACCTTAACTTGCTATGGAGGAATGTGGTTCTGTCCGAATGTAGGAGAGTCCGGTCTGTCTTAGTATCCACCCTTTGTTGTCGGAACAAAGCCTTATCTCTTTATCTCATCGATGGGCTCGGGGAGTTGAAATGTGAATAGAAGCTAGTAAAAATAGAAGCTAGAAAAAATAGAAGCCAGTACTGGTACAATGATGGGTTTTTTTCCCCACATAATACTACTTCTGTATGGATCATTCTTCTTCGTACACTCACTGACTTAAATATTCATCTTAATCAGTTCAAAGAAAACACTGGTAATCGAAGGCTACCGACATCACTAAACACTTTATTCAGCAATGATGCGATAGACACATTGAGCCTTCCCCACTCCTTACACGCTGGGTTCCTCATTAGATGTTCATCTGTCATTTTTCCAATACCACAGCCACATTCTTCCGAGATTCCTATTCTCAGGGTGTCGAAAATACGATACTTTCTTTTTTTGCGAATTGTATCTTTTAATAAAAGGGGGTCCCTTATTCAATGAATGTTCCTAATGTGATGACTTACTGTAAATATAACGTACTCATTTATAGAAGAAAAAGAAAAAATGTAATGCATTGCCGATATGAGCAGGTAGACGTGAAATATTCCAGAAAGGTTTGCATCTTGGACTAATGATATATCGTTATATAATATCAAACATCATACAAACTAAAACGATGAGAAGTCATTACCTTTAATGCTATTTTTGCAGGTAATGCCGCACCAGATTTTCACACTGGCGGGGACTGATAACGTGTATGTAAAGTCTGCCAACTCTGAACGAATATTGAATTACAAATATATATATATATATATATATATATATATATATATATATATATATATATATATATATATATATATATATATATATATATATAATCGCTAAAACACTTAAAGATCAGCAAGAAAAAGCAGTGAACGTATCTGGTGGCGTCCGATGAAAATTGTATAAAAATATACGTGGATGTTCTGTACAGATTTTTTAATAGATACAATCATGACTAACGTGATCATCTACTAATCAGAACATATTGTCGATGTGCCCGTGTGTTGCCGGGGGTCCGAAAGGGGAGAAAAGAATAGCAACACTGTTTACCTTCCACGCATGTCGTAAAAAGCGACTAAGGAGGTTATGGGATGGAGTTGGCTGTCCCATCCCATATAGGGTCAGTGGCCCAAAACCATGCTGAAGTCGAATGTGTCAGGCCGAAAGGCGCAGATATCGCAGCAATGCTGTTAACCATGACACAACTCATTCCGTTCTCCGGACTACATCCTGCTAATCTGTGGGAGTTTGAGAACGAACGCAGAAGAAGAAGATATTGTCGATGTTCACTAAAGATTTGAAGATGTCGAGAACACAAATACCTTTGATTGATCCGTGATTTCCAATAGTTGACAACACAAATTACACGAAAAATTACTAATGAAAATGTCAGAACAGTTGGATCAGCAATGATGAATGGGGTAAACCTGTTTTTGCTGTTTGATCGTATAAACACAACGTGATGTACCGTCATGTCTCGTCTCGTTACAACTATCAGGAGGAAATTAAGAGATAAATGAACAGGCGAAAGACCGGTGAAAATTACCTGAGTCTGACACAAGCATAACTTATAAACAGGATTGGCATGAGCACATATACCAAAGTTCAAATGAACTTTCGCCAATTATACAGTCCTGCGGTATTATAGATGTTTTATCCTCCTAAAGTGACGCATTTGATTTTTCCAGTAATTTTCAGTGATCACTTTGTGGATAATGCGTGTCAACAGTCACTTGCGTATGCTTCATGTCGACAGTCAATGAAAAGGAAGGTAAGAGCCAGATTGCGTCTCAAAATGATCATTCTCAATTATTCATTTGAACTGTATTATTGTCGAGTGACACAAACATATACATTGTCCAGTTTTACTTGTGATAATTGTCTCAATGAAATTATAACCACTTTCAATGGGTTTCACATGTATAGCTCAAAAACGTATAGAAAACTCATATTAACTCCAGCACGGCCATACTCTGACAGTATCCTTTACGTCGAGTTTGCTTCGTGTCTGTTAACTCTGGTATCAAACTATCTTGAATAATACAGTGCTTCCTCTTCTAGCAGGGGTGTATGTCTAGCTTTTTACGCCCCATAACTCCTGAGTGTTGAGTCTTCAAACGCGTGACACAAAATCTTCCTTTGGCTGCATATAGTGCTGATAAAAATAATAAGACATTTTGGCCCCTAGTCACCTCAGAGCCAATTTCTGAGATCATTTTGACACTGTAACATCTGTGCCTATGAAGTGCAGACCTTCTTCATCGTTCTTCAGTCAGATATCAGGTTACAGCACCAATAGCTTCAATGAATTGTGTGATTCGCTTCAGGTCATCCATGGAACCCCTCAAGTCTGGAAGCAGTGCCGTCTCAGTAGGCCATATTTTCTCCCTCTCTTCTTGGTAGAGTTGACAGGCATGAAGAATGTGTTCTGCAGTCTATGGGCTCAGTCCACAGTTGCACAGGTCTGTCTCACCAATCTTCAGCTTTCGAAACATGTGACTTCTCAGTCTGTTGTGGCCAGTAAGTGCAGACCCATTTCGTGTCATTTCCTAGGGTCATATTTACTATCGGCGATTGCTTTACATGTGTGTTCCGTAACGTTGTTTACGTCATCATTTGTAAACGCTGTAATATGACACAGGATAAACTCGCGAAAGACTAGGTTTTCGTTTCTGCCGTACTTCTTTAACTACGAATCTCTTATTCATGCTGTTATTCATATCAATAGCACTTATATTGGTACCCACGACATAGGTCACTGTAATAGAATCTTGAAATACGGGGACGGAGATGGCTGCATATAAGCATATAATATCACATCATATATGGCCTCTGCTTGTGATGTAATTGTTGGTGTTTTTATTCGTGCATCAGGAATTATGAGCGATCAGCTATTACTTCTGTGTGTAATTGGGTGATTTCTATATTTTTTTAATTTCGTACCATAAGACTCCTATACAAAAATAGGTAGGTGTGTTACCAAAATAAAACAACTTAACAACGAGATACAGGGACAGACGACGTTTCGACTATAAAGCCTTCATCGGGACAAACAAATCACCACAATAAAACAAATCTTACATGGAGACAAATAGGGTTATAATGAGGAGGACAATAGCAGATAGGTAATGGGGGGGGGAGAAAAGATGTGGAAGCATGACAGGTGAGAAAAACGTATGGGGAGAAGTTAGTAGTAAGTAGGGAGGAGAAAGTAGGTTGAAGAAAGTGAGATGTACAAAGGAAAAGATATGGTAGCAAGTAAATTCGAAACGTCGTCTGTCCCTGTATCTCGTTGTTAAGTTGTTTTATGTTTTATTTTGGTAATACACCTACCTATTTTTGTATATCTTGACATTTTGCCCAGTGTTACCCCAGCCACCTATACTTCCTGTTTAGGGTTGTTACCCTACACTGGAAGATTTATCGCATAAGACTCGTACTCTAGTGGCCAACAGTACTTTGAGACGTTTCCTAATAAGAGGGGATACATTCTAGAGGTTTTGTGCTTATAATGTGAAACTTAATATATGATGTTCGCTGCAATTTGAAGAAATTATGCTGTATAACATGATGCTTACTGCATTATCTCTAGATGAAATATGAAACTGAGATGGTAGAGTATAGTTAATTGTTCGAAATGAATAATGTTGCGAAAGATCCTATTCCTAGGAAGCTACAGAAAATTGAGAATGCTAATTCTACTTCAGCGTTCATTTGCAAATTCCCGCTGTTTCTCTCTTGTAAAAGGACAATGGTCCCACCAGATTTACAGCATATTGTAGTGCAGAGAATAGAAATGCGTTGTGTCCCGTTTTATTTGCGCAGAAGCACATCACATCCGTCTTCGGCGGGAACATGCTACTGAGAAATAAAATCAAATGAAGGATTCAAATAGCGATCTCAAAATTATCGCAAATGAAAATCTTTGACAAGGCACCAACTGTCAAGCTAAATTATGTTTCGAGTACGCATATTTCCAATAGCAATTGACAGCGGTGAAACACCGCTAATAAATCAGTGACAAAGAGAACTGCTCTTTCGAAATGATATGATTCAGAATTATTTTAAGAATACCACGAACAGTGAAAAAAAAGTCGAATGAAGGAGTGATAAAAGAATTAAACCTCCGTTTGGCTTTAAGCAAAATTATAAGAAAGCTGAGGTTTTGTGCCATATAAAAAGACATGGCATGAAATAGTAATAATGGAAGGTAAAGAGTATAGTTGCTGATAACGGGTATGAGTTAACATGTTATCATCAGTGCACACTGGACAAGTCCGTCTGTGCTCCGATCCCCGCTTCAATAAATTCATCAAAGTGTAGCGGTTCACAGTTCCAGTTCGATGCTGATTTATCAGTCTCTTCGTGTATAAAGAGATCTATAAGGGTCGCCCAAGACGACGACGGATAAGAGACTTCAGATTGTTGGAACATGCCCTTGATTGCGGCATATCCACCAGTGCCAAGAATCGTGAGGCGTTGAGAACATCAATAGAGAAGAATAAGCTCTGGAAATAATATAATTTAGATAATATTAATCTAAATAACAATAATTTAGAAATTCTCCATAAAATTCGGATTAACGTTGAAGTCGGTAGACCTACGTGGACGACGTGTTGGATTTTTTAAATTAGATATACATGTATCTATCTATCTATTATCTTCTCTCTGCTTATGTTGTGAGGATTGGATGCCGATCGGTTTTCGGGCTATTGCACGTCTGGTCGCTTGATATGTAATAATAAGTGTCAGAATGTTGGTAATACCTTCAATATACATTCTTTTTCGTCTTCCTCTGCCTTTGTATGATCTTGCCACTGGCCAATAAAGGTTCATTCTCATTAGGTGGCCGAACCATTTCAATCTCTGTTTTTCAATATATTTCACCACTGATGTTTTAACAGTTCTCGTAATCTCCTCATTTCTCACATGATCTCTTCTTGTTCTGTTTGCTGTTTTTCTTAAACATCTCATTTAATACGTAGTAAGCTTTCTCTTTCGTTCTTTAGAGTACTGTCTGACATTGAAAACATAATGTTGGGATGAATATTGAATTTATGATTTGCCTTTTGATATCCATCGGGATAGATGTGTATTTCAGAATTGGTGTAAGTTCATAATTTACATAGTTGGCTATTTGAACTCCTGTCTGGTGCCCTCTGTCCATTTTTCCATGTATTAGATGACACACAAAATATGTTTGTGTGATTTATCCGCGAATTTAAATACAGAGCCAATTAAAATACAAGCATTGATTTAGTTAGCTACGGCAGCTAAAATCACAGTTACGGGCAATAATCATGAATTGTCGAATGCAGAGTTATACTAAGGATTACATCCCTCTAACAATATAACTGGTTTTTTTAGATTTGTCTCTACTACGGTGTCACAAAGAGTCAGTTGTTACCAAAGAAGTCCGAATTTCCCTTACAGTAAATATCAAGTCCTTCTTCAGAAATGTCGTGCGTGCTGATCTCACTCAGCATCACTTATCTTGATTGATCATTTAGTAGATTTGCGTGTACATTTGTCACCAGTCACTGAACAACACGGAAGAAATCTAATAAGCACAGATAAGTGACCCTGCGTGATATCAGCACACAGGACCATGATCTGTAATTTTGAGTGCTCGATCGTGAGAACCTCACCATTGCACTTTAGTTAACAACCATAAGGGCTTGAGTTATACGAAACCCATACATGTTACAGCTGCACTCATGAAAAATGGTTCATGGACTGGACACCCTGGCAACTCTGCCTGACAATCGACTATTTTGTAAAACATTAGCATGATTTATATTCATGTTTGTGTGTGTGTGTATATATATATATATATATATATATATATATATATATATATATATATATATATATATATATATATATATATATATATATATATATATATATATATATATGATCTTGCCACTGGCCAATAAAGGTTCATTCTCATTCTCGTGCTCAATACATTCTCATATATATATATATATATACGTATAGATATATTCACGTCTATATCGATCGGAGGTAGCCCTATTTGCAACTTGCATTTCGCTGATGATATTGATCTTATAGCTGGGTCAGAACAATCATTGCAAGAATTAACATCAAAGTTTGAAAAAGTTACCAGAAAGTACGGAATGGAAATCAATTCAGATAAGAGCAAAATCTTGGTAAACAGCAGAGACGCAGAAAACCAGACTAATATCGTGATGAATGGACATAAGCTTGAGGAGGTGAATACCTTCAAATACCTTGGATCCAGTATATGCAGCGATGGTAAATGCAAAGCAGAACTAAAAATAAGGCTGGAGATGGCTTTAGCGTCCTTGTCAAGGCTAACTGTGATTTGGAAAAGCAACATCAGTGTTGGAGTGAAAATCAAACTGTATAAGTCGCTGGTGCTTTCTGTTGTGTTGTATGGTTGTGAGAGTTGGACACTCACTGCGGACATGGAGAGAAGATTACAGGCTTTCGAGTATAAATGCTACAGAAGAATTCTACGAATTTCCTATAGGGAACATAAGACCAATGTGTACGTAAGAAATAAAGAAGAGATGTGTGCAGGTGTCCAGGAGCCATTGCTTTCAATAGTGAAGCGACGAAAACTAGCATGGTTCGGACATGTATGCAGGCACGATTCCTTGTCAAAAACAATACTGCAGGGAACTGTCGAGGGTGGAAGAAGCAGAGGAGGACATTTAAAGACGTGGACAGACAACATCAAGGAATGGACAGGGCAAGATATTTCCACAATCATCCGCATCGCTGAGGATAGAATTCGCTGGAGGACTCTGTGTGCTGAAGCATCCAATGTGGTACCCCTACGACCCTGAAGGGTTATGGGTTTATTGGTATTGGTTGGTATATATATATAAACCCATGGTTTTAAGCCAGGAACATGTTGGTTTACGTTTGGATTTCCGTCTGTCTGAAGTCACTACAGAAAAGGTTGATTTATCGACGTACCAACACAGCCAATCTGTAAAGTTTCAGTTGAAGGGCTTATCGGAGATGAATCAAAACGGCTAAGACATTCTTTTTCTTTTATGTTCGTTCTTAAACCTCTCCAGATTAACGGGATGTTGTCCGGGAAATGACATGCGCTGTGTCGTCGTTTACATCTTAGCTGCGATATCTATGCCTTTCGGCCTGACACATCCGACTTTAGCTTAGCTTCTAGTTCAATTTGACCTTATATGGGATGGAACAGCTAACTCCACCCCAATCTGAGATATGAAAAATTAATGAAACAAGCGTAAATGCACTATGAATACCCACCAAATCAATTAACAAATCGATACACTGACTTACGTGGTTCACCTACAGCCGACTACTCATTAGTTAGTTATTCCTCTAGGACCAAAGACGGTACTCATTAAACACACAAATGAAATTGAGTATACAATATTCTGTTTTAGAGCAAAATTAGAATCGTCTATGAATCTACTGTGTAACTGCACTGAAGCCGACACTTTTAATAAAATTGGGGGGGGGGGGATTTATATATGATAGCCGAAAATGTGAATACTTTTTTGTCTCTATGATTCTGCATTCTTGTTATAATTTTGAAGCACCAATGATTATAAGATTGACAATATGTACTCACTGCGGAAAACTTAAATCCAACAGGTAAAGCTTTGAACAGTGTACTGAAGTTTTGCTAATCACTGTCGACGTTTCCACCAAAAGTCCTTTATCTTATCAGGGCTACACACACAATAAAAAACGACAAGTACGCCGACGTGAACATCTATATATCGTTCTTGCTCGTTTTTTGTTGTGTATGTAGTCCAGATGTGTCGCCTTGGTTTTGTTGAGTTCGTGTTTATTAAATGTTATCTTGATGTTTTCTATCACCAGTTTATTTAGTCTATACTTGGCATTATGTCCGGACATTATTTTGTTATATGCTCTTATTAAATTTTGGTTTTGGGTTCATACTCATAAGGTGACCGAGCTAGTTTACTTGCTGTCTTTCGATATGCTCAATACAAGATAGTATACCTACTCTATTCCTGAGTTCTTCATTTCTTATTTGATCTAGTTTAGTAACCACTGCAGCTTTTCTCCAATACTTCATTTCACATGTAACGATTTTACTCTGCTGAGAGGATGACCACGTTTGGACATGTGTAGCAGAAATAATAAAAGGGTTTAACATACAATGGAGAAGTATGTATAAAAAGTAAATAAGAATCATGTCTCTCAACAACTATTCATTTTGTAATCCAGCCTGAGTTCTTGGCACGATAAATGATCTCATATTACAAACACTAACCAAGATTTAGCAGGTCTGGGCACATCCTTGCTATATTTCCGTGTCCGTGCGTGCCACTTTAAGGATAAACGTATCCCTACGCGACCCACGTAATCATAAGCCTACACGAAAAGCAAACACCTCCCTTTCACAGGTCACCAATGTAGGCTCAGGGTCGTCTAGTAGTCATCACTATATTTAGCTGGAAGACAGTAGATGAGAAAAGAATGTAGCGATTAGGGCCAAAAAACGTGATGCTGATTAAGTCAAACAATTCCAACCCAAATGTATCTCTGCATCACGATCTTTCACTCATACAAACACACACTAGCCATCTCTCTGGCGTTCTGTTTCTCTCAATGTGCATGTTATCAAGTTTTAATACATATTGTGATCAATAAATCCAAACCAGTTTTTCCCCTGATGTTGGTTTATGTAACTTTCATTTTGGCGTCGATCAGACTAGTATTTTTTTAGCCAATCATGACATTCTTAGCATTCTTCTGTAGAACCTCTAGTTTTCTACTGTACTGTTTATTGAATTCTTGTCCTATTGAGGTTGAGGATTCAACCGAGACCATCGGCGGCTAAGACCTCTGTCTAGAATTAATTATGACTTCATTCATTACGTTTTTATTATTGTCACGTTTTTCGTTAGTAACTATTTATATTTTTGGAGTCGCATGTCAAGAATATAAGAACGACCAACAAAATTCACGGAAATAATCGAAATGGGTCATCTATGTCATGTTAACGCTTTCTGTACATAGGTCTTATACATTGGACACCAGTCATGGTTCAATGAAACTATCCCCTTTATGGAAAAAAATATGACATTTAGCAGCACAAAAGTAAATACGATGAATGTTTCTGTCCCTTTCTTTGGTGATAAAATCAAGAATCAAGAATCTAATGATAAAACTACTGGCACTATGCTGACTTAAAGGATAAAAAAACTACTGGAACTATGGTGGTTGTACTGGCAAAACTACTGGAACTATGGTGGCTTTAATCATAAAACTACTGGAACTATGGTGGCTTTACTGGCAAAACTACTGGAACTACGGTGGCTTTAATGATAAAACTACTGGAACTATGGTGACTTTAATGATAAAACTACTGGAACTATGTAGGTTGTACTGGCAAAACTACTGGAACTATACTGACTTTAATGATAAAACTACTGGAGTAATGGTCGCCTTAATGATAAAACTAATGGCGCAAATGTGGTTTTACTGGCAAAACTACTGGAGTAATGGTGGCCTTAATGATAAAACTACTGGAGCAAAGGTGGCTTTACTGGCAAAACTACTGGAACTATGGTGGCTTTAGTGATAAAACTACTGGAACTATGGTAACTTTAATGATAAAACTACTGGAACTATGGTGGCTTTAATGATAAAACTACTGGAACTATGGTAGCTTTACTGATAAAACTACTGGAGCAAAGGTGGTTTTACTTGCAAAACTACTGGAACTATTGTGGCTTTAATGATAAAACTACTGGAACTATGGTGGCTTTACTGATAAAACTACTGGAACTATCGTGACATCAATGATAAAACTACTGGAACTATGTTGGTTTTATGCAAACAAGATCCTCAAAAACGAAATGAAAAGTTTGTTTAAGGCACCCCCACCTTGGTCTCTATTAGTAACGTCGTAACTATGACTCTGGTAAGAAAGTGAGTTGTTTCTTAGCATATTGAATGAGTTGACATACCTCATTAGCCCGAAAATGGGTTTCATGTTATTTACTCATCGAATTAATTGGTGCCATGTATTGGTGAGAGAAAACGAGGAAGACCAGAAGAAACTTTACGTAGAACTATTACAAGAGAACGTTTCAGCATCGGTATCAAAAACAATGAAGATTCAAAGCAAATTGCAATGAAACGAGATACATAGAAATCTATGGCATCCGCCCTATGTGCCATCTTTGGCCCTAGAGGAATAATTAACTAATTTATTGGTGGATTGACTATAACGCCGACCTACCCTACCACGATAACGATACATTCAGTTTCAGATGGAATCTCTGTAAGTCGAAACTAACCAGAAACATACGACCTAATAGTAATATTAACGCAGGAATTGTGTACAAATATATTGCACCCTGTGATCAGTTAACACTAAGCAAGATTAATGTCGGCCCCCGAAGTGATAAGTTTCGATGACAATTCATAACTGATGATAACGATATACTTGTCATTAACACAATCTTCGTCATCTTGTGAGACACTTGCCGCTGAGGGCAGCACCAACAAGTACACAATCAATCTTTATTTATGTTTGTTTTGCACTCCATATCTGGCTCATTATTATTACTATTCCACTGCCCGTCTCATACGTATTTATGGGTCAATGAATTTTACGTTCTCTCACTCAATGGTCATACAAAATGGCAGATTGTTTGTGCTCACTAAGGAAGATTATGAGAACCATCTTATGTCACTTATTTTCAGGCGTTTTTATGCTATGACAGTTTATCATCAACTAAGACAATGAACTTTAGAGGTCAATATGTCCCTGAGTGACAGTTTCGGAGGTGCAAACGTTAGGCAGAGAGCTGAACTTGGTTCAAATACGCCTGCATCATACGAGGTGTCCCGCTATCTGTACTAACACGTCAAAGAAATACTTCTTGGAATGATTAAAATTTTGTTCTTAATCAGGATCACTGATGATTTTAAGCATGCATACCCTTCGATATCTGCTGGGGGAGACTCAGCACATATTTGGATTTGCCCGATGTGTAATTATTTCATCTAATAACTAATAACGAACACAAACTGATCCTACGTAAAACAGCATGACTTTCGTTGCTTTGCAATACCGGACAGAGCCGCATGAGTTAGGCATGTTAGGGGTGAGAGACCGTCCCACCGAGACCGTCGGCAGTATAGAAGACCTGCTCGCAGAATTAATTAGGTCCCCATTCGTTCATTTTCTTGTTTATTCTAGTATTTTCCGTTGGTCACTATTTATAAACTATAAGACAAGGCGTGAAAGAGAAAAAGAAACTATACAAAGACTGGAAACATAACAAAGAACAAGAAACATAAGAAATATGCATTAGCAAGAAAAAAAGGAAAACAACTGATTAAAGAAGCTAAAAGTAAATCATGGTCTGATTTTGGCAAGAACTTGAATACGGATTACAAAACAGCTACAAAACGCTTCTACAAAACAATCAAAGTTATGAGAACCAGAACAGAAAATCACGATCCTACAGAACTAATAAATGACAGAGAAGGTAATCCCATTTCAAATAAGCAAAGAGCATTAAAAAGATGGAAAGAATACTTTTCTGCGTTACTAAATACAACACCAAGCAATAATACAGCAAAAGAAACCATAAAGAGTTGTAATGAACAAGAGCCAAATATTCTCATAGAGGAAATTGCCGAGGTCATAAAAAAGGCAAAAAATTACAAAGCTCCAGGGATAGATAACATACCACTAGAAATTATAAGAGCAGCAGGAGAAACAGGATTATATTGGCTACACAGAATTTTTAACACGGCGTGGAGGCAACAGAAGACACCAACAGACTGGAGAAAAACTATCATAGTACCAATATGGAAAAGGAAAGGCAGCAAAGAGACTGTAACCAGTACAGGGGAATTTCCTTGTTAAGCCATGCAGGAAAACTATATGCAAAAATAGTAGAGAAAAGACTGAGACCTGTAATAGAACAACAACTTAGCAATACACAAATGGGTTTTAGAAGAAACAGAGGATGTACTGATGCAATATTTATTCTGAAACAGTTGGCAGAGAAGTCAATAGAATACAACCAAAATTTATACATATCCTTCATAGATCAAGAGAAAGCATTTGACCGAGTAAACAGAGAAAAACTATGGGAAACATTAAAAATGTATGGAGTATGCCAACATTTAATTAACGTTTGTAGAAGTCTCTATAACAACAGCAGTTGCACTATAAGAACAGCTGCAGGCTACACAGAGGACTTTGTGATTAGCACAGGAGTAAAGCAGGGATGTGTATTATCCCCACTACTTTTTATTACATACATGAACCATATCAACAAAACAGCAAATTCTAATGAAGCAAATGAACTGCTTTTTGCAGATGACCAGGTTTTATTCTACAACAGCATTAAAAACCTGCAAGACCACCTAAACACAATAGACACAGCAGGCAAGCACTTTGGAATGAAAATCAACATAGACAAAACAGAAGTAATGAATATTGCAAGAGAAAAGGAGAACATCAACATACAGATAAATAATAAACAACTAAAACAAGTAGATGAATTCAAATATCTGGGCAGCACATTGAGATATGACAACAAACAAGAAGCAGAAATAAACGCAAGATGTAATAAGGCATGTCAGATCATTGGTCAATTAACACCTTTACTAAGAAACAAAGATATTACACTAGAAACATAGAAAGCGCTTTTCAACACCATTTTCTTACCAACATTGTGTTATCAGTGTCAAACTTGGACTAGATATCCGAGCTCCGGTCAAGATGGCGGGCACGTTGGATATCTTTCGGCCAGCCTCTAGACCGGATAATAGTTTTCGGTGTTTCAGTGTAAATCTGATAACATAAAAGACAAATTGAACGAACTACTCTTTGCAGACGACCAAGTACTAATAGCAACATCAGAAGAACAATTGCAAGACTATATGAACAGACTCCACACAACATGTCAAAAATTCAACATGAAGATCAATATTGAAAAGACCGAAATAATGGCAATAGCAAAGAAAGAAAGAAATATCACTATCTCCATCGATGATAAACACCTTAAACAAGTAAATGAGTTCACTTAACTTAGGAAGCATTATATCGAGTGGAGGGAAAACAAGTAAAGAGTTACAAAATAGATGCAACAAAACATACCAGATCCTAGGACAGATGACACGCATTTTCAAGAACAAAAATGTAAACATAGACACTAAAGTTGCATTATACAAGACTATTATTATTCCATCACTATGCTACCAGTGCCAAACCTGGACAATGACAGCACAAGACAAAATAAAAATAGTGACAACAGAAATGACATGTCTACGAAGAATACTCGGAGTGTCATTAAGAGATAGAATTAGAAACGATAACATCAGACAGATAACCAAAACAATACCAGTATTGGAACACATCAAAAGACAGCAGATCAAGTGGTTTCACACGCTTCCAGACTACCGACATATAGCATGCCACAAATGGCCATGACACATAGACATAACGGTTATAAAGCCAGAGGCAGACCATGTAAAAGATGGATCACAGAAATCAAAGAAGCCACAGGAACAAGCTTACAAACAGCGCACAAGAAGGCCATCTCCAGATAACTCTTCCACCCCTGACGCTGCAAGGCAAACAAGGGACACAGCGTATAGATAGATAGATAGAACTTGGACATTAGATTCTAGAACAATACATAAGATTAACACCACTGAAATTAAATGTGTGAGACGTATGATTGGAGTTAGCTTGAGAGACAAAATCAGGAATGAAGCACTAAGGAAACAATTAGGGATCAAACCAACAATAGAATACATACAGAAACAACAAGTTAAATGGTACGGCCACATAACCAGACAGAAAGAACAAAGTATTATCCAAAAAACACTTAACAAACGATACGAAAACAGGAGACCTATTGGAAGCCCTCGTAAAAGGTGGATAGATAGTGTATTAGAGACACTCGGAAATATAACAGCAGAGGAGGCAAATAGAAGGGCAAAAGACCGTACACTCACTCTCCCCTCAACACCGAAAGGTACATGAGGACAGAAAGAAGAAGAAGAAGAAGACTATTTATATACTTGAAATGGGCCCAGAGATGACATGCACACCAGAGTGCAAAGGTCGGCGCTCCATAGCTGGTCGAGCATCAGGGTCAGCGAACCACAGCTGGCCAAGACCCTCAGTACACTTCAACGCAGTGGAAACAGCGCAGTGGAAACTGCGCAGTGGAAACTGCGCAGTGGAAACTGCGCAGTGGAAACAGGAGTGCAGCAACCCTGCTGTAGTCTGGCCAAGTACTAGGGATCGAAGATACGGGAATGCCAACCCAGCCCAAATAAAAATGCTGGCCGAAGACGGATGTGTCGGTCGAAATGCGCAGATAACGCAGCTTGCTGTAAAACATGACACAACGCAGATCACCCTCATAAGTCCTTCTCAGGACGGTCAGCAGAATGCTTTCAGAGGGTCCGCCGCAAGGCGTACAACGAAGAAGAAGATATACTTGAAATCACATGCAGAAAACAGAAGGCTAGTCCAATTATATAAATAGTGACCAACCGAAATATTCGCAATAATCAAAAACGTTACGAATGAAGACATAATTAATTTTGTTGAAAGGTATTTATTTGGAGACGAGCATGGTCCCACTAATGTAATCGCCCCAAGTCGGCCTATTTTTAAACACTAGCAAATATTGTGTAAACAATGCACAAAGCTGTTACCTAATATCCTAAGTAGATAAGTGATAAGCTAAGACATTGATTCGTACATAAAGTATGCGATTTATGCAAGCAGTTCTCAGACTGGACTCAACCAGACCTTTCATTTACATTGAAGAATCAATGAGACATTACACAGAAGATTAAGTAAGACTAAATAAAACCGTAAATTTCAACGTAAGATTCAACGTAAATTTGTTTTATTTCGTCCTCAAACTGCCATTAGATTTCTCTTGTAGCAGAATGTTCGTAGCAGATTTCCACCAGGAAGTAATCCAGAGAACTAAGATGCGTTGTGTCGACGTTTTATTTGTGCCAATGACCCGACACATCCGACATAAATATTATTGTACAGAGATGTGTCATCAAAACGTGCATAGAATATTCAACGAGACTTTACATAGAAGATTTAATGACACCTTACACAGAGGAATCAACGAGATTTTACATGGAAGATTCAATGAGACTTTACATTAGAAGATTCACCAAGGCTGTATATAGAAGATTCAATGAGACTTTACATTAGAAGATTCACCAAGGCTGTATATAGAAGATTCAATGAGACTTTACATTAGAAGATTCACCAAGGCTGTATATAGAAGGTTCAATGCGACTACATAGTTGATTCAACGAGACTTTACAGACAAGATTCAACAAAACTTTACATTGAAGATTCAATAGTACATTTCATATGTATAGAATATTAAACGAGACATACGGATAAAATTTACATAGAAAAATTGAACAGGACATTGAATTTACTTAATTCTCAATGATGAATTTTATTTATATAGAAGACTCACCCAAGCCTACAGATGGAGGGGTTGGGGGTGTTAATCCTCACAATTTCCTTAGATGATAATAACATGACTGTTAGCACTATGAAAATGGCCAAGATCTGGTTAAACCTCCCCCCCCCCTCTACGGATTTTTACAAAGAGAGGCACCTAGAATCTCATGAAAATGAAGGAATTACACCCGAAAATGAACGAGTGATTTTTATTTATTTGTTTAGCTCACCCCTCCCCTTTATTGAATACATCTACGGCCCTGGACTCAACCACACATTTTAATTACATAGAAGAACCAGTACAAAATATTTCATTTGTATAAACTATCCTTCATTTACAAAGACAACGGCGAGAAATTACATGCACATAAAAAAACCCAACGAGATATTTGATTCATATAGAAGACCCACAATGAAATATTTATATTCTTCTTCTACTTCTGTATTCTTCTTTCTTCTTCGGCGTTTTAATCTCAAACTCCAGTTGGATCTTCCTTGTAGCAGGACCATTGTTCTACTAGATTCCCAGAGAATGGAAATTCGTTGTGTCGCCGTTTTCTGTGCGCCAATGGCCCGACACATCCACTTCGGTGGATTCTGCTTTCGTTCTCAAATTCCTGCATATTAGCTGGATGTAGTCCGGAAAACGGAATGCATTGTGTCATGGTTTACAGCATTGCTGCGATATCAGCGCCTTTCGGGTTGACACATCCGACTTCAACATGGCTTTGGGTCACTGACCCAATATGCGATGGGACAGCCAACCCCATCCCATAACCTCTTTGTCACCTCTTACGACATACATGGAAGGTAAACAGTATCGCTATTCTTTGCTCCCCTTTCGGGCCCCGGCAACACACGGGCGCTCTACTAATACAATAGAAGGAGCTCACTGTCAATAATTACTTGGGGTAGTAGTAGGTAGTAATTACTAACACTACTACTACCTACTTGGGGTCTTTGTTACCTCTAATATTTTATGGTATGGTGCCCTGATATAACCTAACTGGACTTTGTCCGCTGGTTGAAAGTAGCACGCCTCTCCAAAAGAGAGGCAAACTCATTAACTACCTACCACCCACCACCGAGAGCTTGTCGCAACAACACATACATCTGCAGATTGAAGCTGTATCAGGAGACACCATCGCAAGACCGATAGCACTATCACTTATATACAGACCCAATGAGATATTTCATTTGTATAAAAGACGATATATTTCATCGTCCGTGCGTTGTTCGGGGCCCGAAAGGGGAGTATATAATAGCAAAACTATTTACCTTTCATGCGTGTCGTAAGAAACGACTAAGGAGGTTACAGAGTGGAGTTGGCTGCCCCATTCCATATAGGGCCAAAGTAACCCAAAAGTCATGCTGAGGTCGAATATTTCAGGTATAAAGGCGCAGATTTCGCAGCAAAGTTCTAAACCATGATACAGCGCATTCCGTTCTCTGGACTACATCCTGCAGGAGTTCGAGAACGAACACAGAAAATACATTTCAATGTTGTATACGTAATGTTAGCAATACTTGTAATTCATTGATGAGAGATCACATAATGCACATAAATATTTGCAAGGATGCTGGCTGCAGAGGGATATGCATTGCTCTCATGCAATTCTAAGTACACTATAATAAATACAATACGGCATAAACTTGTGTTTGTATAACGGTTTCGGGAACAAGTATGAGAACTATTGATCTATTGTCTTTCCCCATATGGATGTGGATTATATTATCCAAACTTGCCGTTAAGCATAGGGGTGGGAGCCTCAGTTTTCGTTCCAAAACCAGATGTGTCGCCCTGGTTGTGCGAGTCCATGTATGTTCAATGTTATCTTGATGTTTTCTATTCACCGTTTTCGCAGTCTACCTTTCGTCTGCCGAATATTCTTTTGTTATATGTCATTATTGGTATTTGGTTTGACTGCATTCTCATTAGGTGTCCGAACCATTTTCCTTGCTGTTTTTCGATATGTTCAATGCATGGTATTATATCTACTCTTTTCTTAATTTCTTTATTTATTTTATCTAGTTTAGTAACCATTGCCGTTTATTGATCTATTACACATCAAAATTATACAATTCTCACCTCTCTCATTTTCTTAACATTCACCATGCAGTGTTATCAATGACTATTTAAAGGGGAAAGCTCGTAGCTAACTTAAAATAAAATGAGAGAGAAGAGAGGTGGGTGGATAAATTGTATATAAACAGCATATATATATACAGTATATGAAACAATGAGCTATTGTAAATCGCTCCAACTGGAAGTACCGGTTATCTTAACACGCCCAACTGTAACAGTAGACTGTGTGTCTACAATTGAGTTTGGACTGGATTCGCCCAAACAAGGCCAAACCTCAAACAATTAAATACAAATAGTTTCAGCCTTCTTCTGGTATACAGCACATGGCAATGTTTTCATCTTCGATCAGAGCACAAACAGTTATTACTTGAGGGGTGCAATTAGGGTGGTCCTAGCATAAAAATACACAAATATGGTCAGTGCCGAAACTAGACATTTTAGCGTCCTCTTCAAGCGCTGGCTCCGGCGCCAGTCCCCCCCCCCCCCCCGCATAACTAGATTTATTTCTTCTTCTTTTTCTTCTTCTGTGTTCGTTCTCAAACTCCTGCAGATTAGCAGGATGTAGTCCGGAGAACGGAATGCGTTGTGTCATGGTTTACAGCATTGCTGCGATATCTGCGCCTTTCGGTCTGACACATCCGACTTCCGCATGGCTTTGGGTCACTGCTCCCTATATAGGATGAGACCGCCAACGCATCCTATAACCTCCTTAGTCGCCTCTTACGGCATGCATGGAAAGTAAAAAGTGTTGCTATTCTTTGCTCCCCCTCTCGGGCCCTGCAACACACGGACGAGATTTATTTCAATTGTAATGTCCATATGAATCACTTTTTGAACTCCCAACAGGTGTGTCTTCTCCAGTCATCCCTGCCTATTTTCCTCCCTGAATATGAGGCACTGTAAGACATCTGTTTTTCAGTTAACAGATCTAATAGTAGAGAGCTGAGATAAACACTGAAGTAAACTGCCGGTGAAAAACAGAACACGTGTGTAGGTGTGCCTAGGTATGCGTGTATTTGAAGGTCTAGTATGGACACAATAAAATCATAAAGATGGCACAAGTAAATGCGAGCGCTGGCTTTTGTGGCTGATGGGTTAGTCAGAAAGTCACATATACTAAATTCAGACTAACTAGTTCAATGTTCAAGTGGCAGTGAAGTCGTCTCGTTCACGTTGTACTGGTAATGGTATTGAACGTGTGAAATGTGCCTTTGAAATTCAACATTTTTTTTAAAATAAGCAATACAGGAGAAATATGCCTCCGTCTATGAAGTCGACGCAACCCTTGTCCAATTCGACTGTCGCCCTTACAAAGAAAATTGCGTTCAGTACCCCATGACACACAAAGCTTCATACCCTGTTCCAAGTTTTTCCCAAAAAAGACAACTATCATTATGTCGACAGAGCTGAACAAGATATCTTCCCGATCAGGACAGGACACAACAGACTAGGGCAGCCGTGAAGATCAATCTATATAATTCATGAATAATATCTTCTATGTTCATTCTCAAACTCTTGAAAATTAGCAGAAAGTAGTCCAGAGAATGGCATGCATTGATTGTGTCATGGTTTACAACATTGCTGTGATATATGCGGCTTTCAGACTGACACATCCGACCAGCATTGCTTCTGGGTCTATTTGACCCCATATGGAATAGGACAGCCAATTTCTCCCCAAAACCATCTTAGTTGCCTTTTGCGAGATGCATGGAAGATACGATAAACAGTGTTGCTATTATTTAGTCCAATTTTGGGCACCAGCAACATAAGGCAGGTGATGATAACATATAATGATGATGATCTAAAAGTTCATTAGCAGTTCTGCCCAGGGCAAGCCCAGTTATTTTTCTGTAGTTAATAAGCTTCAATATATATATCTAATAAGTGCTATCTTATTTCATGGAAAGCTTACCACTTATCAGTTATGTGATAACGCAAGAAAACATGCTTGCATTGAGAATTGTATTCTGTTAGCTATAAAATTTAAAAAATTCCTATATACTATTCAGAATCCAATGACATCTCTTCTATACCAAACTGTCAGATCTTCTGGAGTTCAGGAATGTGGTGTGCTGCACTGTGTCCTGACTTTGTATTTAAAAACAAATGCTACTCTCAGTTTGGCCCATATCTTGATTTATATCTCAGTTTGTGACTTCCATCACTGATAAAACATACATCCACATTTCTAATGATGTTTTTATTACTGAGGCTCAGATAGACTATTTCTTTAACAAGATAGCAATTTAGCTTTAAATTTCAACTACGTATTAAAGTTCCATGAAAATCTGCATTCTTCTTCTGTGTTTACTCTCATAGCTAGCACAATATACTGTGTGATCTTAGCCCGACAGCATGAATACATAGTGCTGTTAATTTTGAAATATTGACGTCTTTAGGAGTGCACATCGGATTTCAGTGTGTAATTAGATTAGACGTATAAAAGAATTTCGTTAATCGTTTCTGTACACATATCTGTATGAGCTTGCGCATATTAATGATATAAGGGCAATGTTAAGCATAAATGAATATATTTATGTGGGGTTTACATATGTGTGTGTATCTGAAAGATAGAGAGAATAAGCCATTTTCAATTGTCATTAGAGTTGATTTGTTCATGCCACTTCACCAGGCTGTCCAGAATATTTTCTATTTTGTCCCTCATTGTCTCTCTTCTTGAGGAATTTAGATATCTTCATGATGTTCTCCATGCCGGACTACATTCTGCTGATCTGCATGAGTTTATGTATGAACATAGCAGAAGTTCTACATGTCACCTTTCCTCACAATGCACCTATAAAAATTATTGTCCCATATTTCTTATGTCAATGTCTTCTTCTGCATCCGCTCCCATATTCCTACAGATTTGCAGGAAATAGTCCAGAAAATGGAATGTGATGTGTGATGGTTTACATAACGTGGCAGTGATATCTACAAATTCAGACTGACATATCCTACTTCAGCATGACTTCTAGGTCACTGACCCACTATGGGAAGGGACAACAACTCAACCCTCAAAACCTCCTTAATCGTCCATTATGACATGCATGGCAGGTAAGAACAGTGTTGCAATTCTTTACTACCTTTTTGGTCCAAACAACATGTAATACCAAATACCAAACTTCTAAAGCAATATAAACACAAACTCACCAAAATAGAGTGGGCGAAAAACAGTTTGTATCAAGAATACATTAATACACAATGATATATTTACACCAAGTCGAAATATACAATATTGTGTTTGAGAGAAAATACAAAAACAAACAAAAGAGTGAGAGAAAAATACCATCACAAATCAAATACTCACATTCTTACGCCCTGAGGAGGTTCCCACACACATTTTCCTGTTGCTAGGTTAGCATACATATGTTCTTTAGATTGGGGTTCTATAATTTCCACCCACTCCATTCTGAAGAAAAATATGACACAACTTAGATACTATAACCTTTACATTCAACACATTTTATATGATTAAGTGCACTTAATTTGTAACAACAACATAATTGTGGGCTAAGATGCAATTATAGCTTTGCCAGAAACAAACAGCAAAATACCCTAAAACCCAAGTGGTTAAACCCACTGAGATACATTGAACTGGTTATATTAGATGCAGAAAACGAAGCACAATGATCACTAGCTGAACACAGATCTATAACTATTGTTTTATAATTTCTCCTGTATGCATATCTGTATGCTCAATGCTCAGAAAGTAGAATGTTTTGCATTGCAGTTTACATGGCTGAGAAATTTGCAGCTTTCAACTTGACACATCCAACTTCAACATGATATTGTTGGGTCACTTTGACCTACTGGGTGGTGTCAACACTACACCCAATGTTCCTTAGTCAATTCTTATTACATGCATGTGGCAGTGTCACAATTGTTCCCTTTAAAATGTCAGCAACACACAAGTGGTTTTAAAACAAGCATTAGTGCAACCTGTGCTCCTAATTTGTCTTGTGAAAGAATTTTCATGTAGACTTAATCCCAAGAGCTACAGGCAAGATCTTCCACGTATGACAAGTTAAAAAATTGTGATGGGGTAAGACCAAAAGATATTCCAAACTTACCTACTTAGGACTGATTGATTGAGAAACCTAGGAATTGCGAGCGATTAGCTCTTAATTCCCTATGTGCAATGGGGTGGTTTTTCTGAGATTTCTTTCATACCCAGGAGACTTCAGCTTTCGGCTTAGAGCAATGCCTATTGCAGGAGCCTTCTTCTCAGATGGGGTATGCCTACTAGGATAAGGATAGTTAAATCTGGTTGAAAGGGTTGAAAAGCTGTATTCAATAAATGAATTGTACCCCACATATACTCTCAATGAAGTGGCACACACCTGCCAAGAATACCCCCCATAGCATGTAACTCTATAGCTGCTCCATACGATAATCCCAGAGATCTTGGAAAAAATTTCCACTTTAAAAACAAGGTGTCACAGACATGATAATGACAAAAACAACTTTACATTTAATGCTTCTCTAAATCTGATCTGGGATGCTGTTTTAATATTAAAAATAAGATCCACTCAGGTTTTCCCTGGAACTCTCCATTCAAGAGGCATACACTATGAGGAATTTGCACCACTTTTTGGAGGGAAATGTGTGTGGTAGGTTAAAAAATACTGGGTAGATGTTAAGATTTGTTGGTTCTCCTTTAAAGTGGTTCTCTTGTCCAAGGAAACAACAAAATGAATTACAGTTTGGATTTGTGTTTCCCTTTTTGTCATATCCTGTGTTTTCTTGTTATAAAACAACATACTTGCATTGTATTTTTTTTTTCTATGCTGTAATTCTTACAAGGTACTTCCATGTTTGTTAGTTTACAGTAGACTACATAATTCCATGTAGTCTTCTACTATATTGGTATTCTGTTTGTTTGTCCATATCTTGATAAAGACCTCTTGGTCGAAACATCGATTTGTTTCATTTTATATTTTCTTTACATAAAATTATTTCAATTTTTTGTAAATTATATATTAGCTGTGCTTCACAGTTTTTCTGTGATGTCTGTGCCTTCTGCAACATTCAACTTCATCATGGTATTTCAGGACATTTTGACCTTTTACTGGATGGGATAGTTCTCTACATGAAGCTGAAATAACAGCACTAGATGTTGCCTTGTACCACTGAAAACCATATTTGATGCTTTGGCATTGTGCTTTTCACAGACTCTATGCCCACTCTTCAAGCACTAGAATGTGAATGGCCTGCACCACCAGGGAGTTCAAATATATCACCATGCCATCCATCTGCTCACATCTCATGAATTCAGTAGTAATATACAGTAGAGTTCCACTCAAACACAGCTGGAAATGACAAGGCAGACAGACTAGCAAAGAAGGGAGCAAGACAAGAACTGCCATATACACAAACGACTATGCACACTATTAAAATGATGAAATCTGTGAACAAAGAGAATTGTATGAACAGATGGGCTATGGGAAACACTATGAGAGAAATCTATAAATATTGACCAGCACAAATCCTAAAGACAACATCAAAATCATGGGAAGAAAAGACCAGAGTATCATCTTCCGACTTCGCACACAAAATTTACAGCTTAACAATCAACTGAACAAATTACAACTAAAACACACTACAGGGTGCCGGCTGTACACTCGTCTCTATGAAACAGTCGACCACCACCATTTTGAATGTCTAACGTTGGATGACATCAGGAAAATTTTTCTCCTTTTGAGGTCAGATAAATGGAACAAAACAACAGCTCACAAACATATGCATATATCACATAATGGCATAGACTCGAAGTGCATGAGCCTATGGACCGCTGGATCAGTAATCAACCGTCCAACCAACTAGTGCTATCTATTATGATGTTACTATTCTGAGAGTTCAACACTACTGCAGACATGGAAGGCAGTTACAGTCCTTTGTATGGAAGTGTTATTTAAAAAGAGTTATGTCAAAAACAATCTTGAAGATATAGTTGAAGGTGGAAGAAGCAGAATAGGATCACTGAAAATCATGGAAAAACAATATCAAAGATTGGACATGTCAAAATGTTTCCTTACTCATCCACATCACAGAAGGTATAAATTGTTGGAGGACTGTGTTGTTATATCAAATGTAATACCACAACAACTCTGATAGGTTATAAGATTATGGATGGATGGACGCAGGACTGAATACTGAACATGCAATGTATTATAGCAATTAATAATTACAGACACTGCAAAATATCAAATGTCATAAAATTGGTCCCAATAAATGTTATATTTAATTCATGAGAAATATTTCAAAGAAATATTTTAATTTTCGAGCACACCTCACAGAATTGATATGTGGCATGCTTATGAATACCTCAGAGAGAGTTTCCAAACAGGTTATCCACTACAAATTGAGCTCCTTCGTGTGAAGGGAAGCAGACTCAAGAGAAGCAACTCGTGGATGGGATAGTACTGAGGATACTGTTAACAGATTTTTATATCAGAAAGCATCAATCCTGGGGAGGAATGGATACCTGCCCCTATTGTTTTTCAGAGGCATTCAAGAGTCATTACACTCAATAGTCACCCATGTGTTGCCAAGGCCTGAGAGGGGGAGCAAATAACAGCAACACTGTTTACTTTCCATGCATGCCGTAAGAGGCGACTAAGGAGGTTATAGGATGGAGTTGGCTGTCCCATCCTATATAGGGTCAGTGACCCAAAGCCATGCTGAAGTGTGTTTGGCTGAAAGGCGCAGATATCACAGCACTGCTGTAAACCATGACACAACACATTCTGTTCTCTGGACTACATCCTGCTAATCTGCAGGACTTTGAGAATGAACATAGAAGAAGAAGACACTCAATAGAGAGTTCAGGAAACTTAGCTCTGTGAGCATGGATGCTGAAGCCAAAGCACTCATCTGCAAACATGCTGATGATACAGATGTTGTGATCTACACAGATTGGTCACCGTCACCATTGGTGATAAGGGCCTTTACTGCCAGATCATGTGGAAGAACAGTTCACAGAGCCAGTGGGGTCTTCACCACAATAATAGTCTAAAGGGTAACCGTAATGCAGGCACTAAACTACCTGGAATTACAAGACAATTCCCATGCATGCATAAGTGACTCAACGAATATGATTCAGAAATTCAAAACAGGTGATATGTGGAGGCAATGGATCCAGATATTAGAAAGGGCTAAAAAGTAGGCGTCATTGCAAAAATTCACTTTTATCTTTGCCCCAGGAAATGTGGGTATGGAGGGAAACAAACGAACGGACAAATAGCTAGCCTCACCACAATAACAGATATCGGCATATGGGCCGATCAATATTCAATGCTCTCAGCGAGTCCACATGGTCAGAGAATTTTGAGATACTCCGGTACATGAGCATGAGTGAATATTGAGAATGTGTGAATTGGAAGTGAGGATAGGCGTGGTAAATACAGAACACAGTATACTAAACCAAAATAGAACCAGAACTATCAGCAACTATACTTAGCAAGAGATTTACTGGAGCGGAGATCTGAGCATCTATGGACATATCTGGTGTGTGAAGATGATAATTAACATATCTAATCTACCCGGTAATCTAATGCCTAATTTAAAAGAAATGAAGGAAATGTATATACTGATATCTTTTGACCTGACACAAGGCGTAGTCCAGATTTTCTTCATCTTCAGTCAGATATCAGGTGACGCCAATAGTTTCAATGAACTGTGTGATTGATTTCAGTTCATCCATAGAACTCCTCAAGTGTGGAAGTAGTCCCGTCTCTGTAGGCCATTATTTTTTCCCTATCTTCTTGATAGAGTTGACATGAATGGAGAAGTGTGCTCAGCTGTCTCTGGACTCAGTCCATTTGCACAAGTCTGTCTCACCAATTTTCAGCTTTCTGAACATGTGACATCTCAGTCTGTTGTGATTAGTTTGTAGTCTGAAGATAATGGTTTGTTCCTTGAGTGACATTTGATGGTAGGGGTCATTTGGTTCTGCAGTTGATTGCATCAGCTTCCACTTTTCTTATATTCTACTTTTATCATCTTATGTTCATACATTCATAGTATTCTATGATCTTGACAAAAGAGGTAATGGAATAGAGTTGGCTGTTTTATCCCAAATAGAGTCAAAACAACAAAGGTGCCATGCTGAAGTTGGATATGTCAGGACAAAAGGTGCAGTAATTGCAGTAAAGTGGTTCTTAGTTGTCTCATTAAGTACTTGTATTGGAGTTTCAATTTTTGAAATAATGCCTGGTGTGCTGTCCATAATTCCTGGAAAGTTTTATCCTCTCCCAGGTTGGGTATGTGTTAAAGGTGTTCAGTGGTTTTACGTTTTTTAGATCTTTATCACTGAGGGATTTCTGAAACCTTTTTTTGCGGAGTGTAATCTACTTCTTTTGAGTCGCTCTTTTGAAGCTCTGCTTAATCTTTTGTTCATTTGATAACTCTCCAAACATTTGAACTTCGCAGACTGTCTGAGGAATTTTTCCTTTCTTCCACTGATGATGTTTGTGTATGTTTCCATTTGTATGATTGGGGTAGTTTTAATACTACCTGTTCACTAGAGATGAAAGTAAGAAAACACAATCTCAAGGAATGGACAATATCTAAAGCTTTTCCAACTGGGAAGTACTCCTTAAACAATAGAGCAGAAGCCATTGCATTCTATCAAGCACTGAAAGTCTTCAGCAAACCAGGACTGATAATGATCAGACAACTAATTGACTTCAAGTTGAATACATGAACCTTTAAGCAAATGATTGTTTAAAATAATGATACTACAAGTTTTATACACTCCTTCATGCAATACCAATTAATTATCATTCATAGTTGCTTGGGCATTTACTCATTTAATTATTAGTAATGTGATCAGAAATCAAGACAAGATAATGATCATCAAAAATTGTTGAATTTACCTTTGGAAACAACTGATGTCTTTTATCACTGAATGATCAATGTGTTGACACACTTCCATTTCTTCATAAAACATTCAATTTTTCTGGTTATAATATTACACAATTTATACAGTATGTGAGCACTTTGCTGACTAGCCTTTCAATAAACTTTGGAGATTCTTCGCACATTAAAACATTAATAAGGAACCAAATTTACACACTTGAGATTTCCCAGGTCACGCCACCACTGGGTTGTCATGAAGCTCTCTCATGTACATACTTAACTAAAGTACAATGGAAATATTAGCCTTCAATTCGTTTTTTCATTGAATAAGTTGATTAAATAAAGACTTAATTGTATGATTCTGTGTATTTATTACGTTATTTACAGTTCTATATTTATAGAGGGAAATGAAAACCTCTAGATCAGAAATAAACATTGGAAAGACACACTTTATATATGCTAAGATATAAATATAAATATAATCACTACTGTCTCAACTAAACAATGAAACAAAAGACATAGTTCTCCAGTGGATCCTGGAGCGCTACTAAATTTAGGAAATAAGTTAGTAAAAACTGGAAGTAACTCAACAACAGATATAGATTCAGTATCAATTTCAGAAATGAAGTCCATCATCAAAACTCATTATCATGGAAGAGCTTTCACCTCACCCATGCAGCAAAAAAGACAATGCTATCTACAGGCTTGGAAGAAAGGTACAATCATTTTTAGATTGAGATCAGGCTACAACAGACTCAAACAACACATGTATGGGAAGTTCCAGTTGGTGACACCAATATATGCCACTGTGGACAATCTCCATAAAACAGAACATATTTTACAGAACTGCCCACTGTGATACCACAAGAAAAACTATGGCCATCTCAAACAGCTCCAATGGAGAAGCTCTACAACTCTGTCTCAGGCTGGTTAGCACAGTACAGTTCATTGATAAATCCATATTAAGATTTGACTTCAATTGGTGAATGAGGAAAAAGAAGAAAAAGGACAACATTTGATGTATCCATACTATCTATACAACGTATCTACAGAGGATTTCTTCTTCTTCTGTATTCATTCAACTCCTCCAAGTAGGAGAATGGAATATGTTGGATCACAGTTTACAGCTTTGCTGTTATATTTGTGCCTTTTCAGCCAGACACATCTTACTTCAGCATGGCTTCCAGTAACTTTGACTGTATGGGATGGGACAGCCTACTTCACCACAAACCTCCTTGGTCACCTCTTATGACATGTATGGAAAGATGAACAGTGTTGCTTCTTGTTCTTTTTTCATTCGCCTGGAACATGCCTATATCACATATATGCCTATAAAGCTAGTGCTGTATTTGGCAGATTACGCAACAAAGTATGGGACAGAAGAGGTATAAGAACAACCACCAAACTACAAGTATATCATGCTGCTGTTATACCAACCTTATTATACGCCTGCGAAACGTGGACAGTGTATGATAGACATGCAAGAAAGTTAAATCATTTCCATCTTACCTGCCTACGTAAATTACTAAACATCCATTGGTGGGACAAAGTACCAGACTACGAGGTCTTGGAAAAATTAACCTCAATAAGCATCCACACAATACTTATGAAGGCGCAGGCACGCTGGGCAGGCCATCTTGTGCGTATGGAGAACTCGCGTTTGCCAAAACAAATATATTATGGAGAACTCAAGGATTTCGAAAAGCTGGTGGACAGAAAAAGCGTTTCAAAGACACGCTCAAGTCATCCTTGAAACATCTTAACATTGACGTAGGCGCTTGGGAGAGCCTCGCTCGGGATAGAACAGCATGGCGTTACAGCATTAGAACGGGAGCACTAGCGGCGGAAGAATTCAGACAGAAATTCAGACAAACTGCAAGACAGAAGCGGACACGTAGAAAAGAAAAAATATCTCAACTTCACACAGATACCTTCTATTGTTGTCAATTCTGTAAAAGAACATTTTGTGCGTGCATTGGACTTGCTAGTCATTTAAAAACGCACTATTAACTTTATTATTTTATTATTTATTGTTATTATTATTATGGTTGAGTTTTTGGTCATCGTCGATCACGACGGACGAACATCATCATCATCATATCACAAGTTTTGTTTCTTCTATAAACTTGACTGTGTTCTGTAATTCGTACAGACGTCCGTAGAGTTTTCCTTCCACTGTTGTTTCTCTGGGCCAATGTATTTGTCTCAACATTTTATATTCCTGAAGAATATGTTCTGCTGTCTGAGGTGCCTGTCCACATGTACACTTGGCCATGTTGCCAATCTTGTACTTTGTATACTTGTGGTTGCAGAGTCGGTTGTGTCCTGTTCTGAGATGCAGAATGACAACTTGGTTCGATCTGTTCATAATTTGGTAGTCATCCTGAGTTGGAGTTGGCTTTCTAATTGCCATGATCATCTGTTTCTTTTGATGGTACATTATTGGCACATAACAGCAGCTCCCTCAGCCTGATCTGCTTTCTCATTTTCAGATACTCCACAATGTGATGGTATCCACTGCATAACTATCCTATGCTGACCGCCAGTTCAGTCAGTAGTATCTGCAGGCCTGGTAGTATGGGAGTACTGATTTTGCATCTGTCAGGAATACTACAGGCTGTGATTCAATACTGGTACTCTGCAGTTTTTCTGTTGCCACCTTGATTGCCTGGATTTCTGCCTCGTAATTATGGCAGACTTTTCCAGTTGATACTTTAATTGTATCCCTAACATTGTTTGAGTACCCTATATATATTCCTTCTCATCCATTTTTCACTGCATTCTCTGCAGACTAATTGTATATACTGTGATCCATACGTCATGTGGGAATTCATGTTTCTTTAGACTGAGAGTAACTGTCTTATACTGTACACTGTTCTGTTCATTCTCATTTAAAAAAATGTTTCCCACAGTTTGGATGTGAATAGGTAATCCACTATCCGCTCTCCAAGGGGTTTGTTCTGGTACAAACTTTAGGGGGTTGTCAACTTCTGAAAAGTCTGAGATTTTTCTATGGAGTCCTGATGGAAAAAGCTACTTCTTTTCAGTCGCCCCATTGCTAAATTTTGAAATCTATCTTTCATTTGATGACTTGACATGCAGTAAAACTTTTCTGAATGTATTAGCACTTTTTGTGTCTCTGTGTTCACTCAGTGCTTGTACTCTCCCCATTTTTTCTATCTCCACTATGGGTGTTGATTTTATTGCCCCCATGATGATCCTAAGTGCCTAGTTTTACCTTATCTAGCTCATGTAATGTAATATTTGATGCTGGACATCATGCAGTATACCCATATTCCAGTTGTGGTATCTTGATGTCACAGAATACAACCACAACATACTCCAGGGTGCTTCTTCTTCTTCTTCTTTCGTTCGCTAATAATGTCTATATCTGCAGTGTTGTTTCTTGTATAAATTGAACAGTGTTTTCCATTTCTTGTTTTGTACCATAAAGTTTAACATTCATTGGTGTATCAGAAGGCCAGTATGTGCATCTTAATGTGTCATAGTTTGCACATTCTTGAAGGATATGTTCTGAAGTCTGGTTGACTTGTCCACAATTACACTTTGCTGTTGTGCCAATTTTAAATTTTGTATACATATGGCTGTTTAGTCTATTGTGTCCAGTTCTCAGTCGAAATATGATGACCTGTTCTTGTCTGTTAAGTAGGTGGTAGTCATCCCGTGGAGGTAAGTTAGGCTTTCGTTGTGCCTTTATCATCGATTTCTTTTGGTGATAGCTGATTGGTACATCCAGTTGCTGCATGTTAGCACCTTCCTTGGCGAGTTGATCAGCTCTCTCATTTCCTGCTATTCCACAGTGTGATGGAATCCATTGCAGTATAACTCTACACCTATTTTGTACTATGGACAATACCTCTTTTAACTCTGGAAGTTTATTGGATTGTAATGCCTCTAGTACTGACCTTGCATCTGTAAGTATTACAATAGGGTGTGAGGTCCTGTCCAATGTTAACAGTTTCTCTGCAGCTGTATAAATAGCTTTGACTTCAGAGTCATAGTTGTTGCAGTAATTCCGTGTTGGTATACAAGTGGTATCAGTGGTGCCATCTGGGTATTCTACATATACACCACTTCCTCCATTTTTTACTGCATTCTGTGCTGATCCATCTGTATATACTCTGGTCCATAGATCACTTGGGTAAACATCATCAAGGAAACTGAGAGCTGCTACTCTTTTCTGCAGATTATTCTGATGTTTATCCCCATGCACACCTGCTACTGTTGTTTGGATGGTCACTGGTAGGCATGTCCGTTTTTCCCATGGGGTGTGTTCTGGTTGAGATGTCAGTGGTATTGTTACCTCTGGTAGATCCGATACCTGTCTACGTAGACGCTTGGCCTGGCGTATGAAGCTGCTTCTTTTAAGCCGTCCTTGTGATAGATTCTGGAATCTTTCCTTCATTGGGTGACTATGGTGGGAAAGAAACTTTTCTCCATGAATTATAATTTTAGTATCTCTACGCTCTTTCAATGACTGCATCCCTTCGATATTCTGCATTTCTATGATTGGTGTGGATCTCATTGCGCCTGTAATGATTCTAAGTGCTTGGTTCTGTACTCTATCTAGGTTTTGTAGTGTAGTGTTTGATGATGAACTCCATGCTGTAGAACCATATTCCAAGTGTGGTCGAATGGCTTGTTGGTATACATTTTTTAGAATTCTTTCATTAGCTCCCCAAGTTGTCCCACTCAGTTTTCTTAGTATAGCTATCTTCCTTCTAGCCTTTCTTTCTGCTTTTATGATATGATGTTTCCATGTCATTTTGGCATCAAATGTTACACCAAGATATGTGGGTTGGTCATCTACCTTTAAGATAGTTTTATTTACATAGATGTTTCCTGCTCTTTGTTTTGGTGAAAGTGTAAAAAGGGTTGTTGCTGACTTCTCTATATTGATACTTACATACCATTTGTCAGCCCAATTAGTCAAAATGTCCATGGCTCTCTGAAGCATTTTTGTGGTAACCATGGCGCTCTCATGTGTGCACCATAGAACCAAGTCATCTGCATATAGTGCTGCCTTAGTTCCACAGGGTATTTCTTCAATTAGATCATTGATAAATATGAGAAAAAGAGTGGGTGATAGAACTCCTCCTTGAGGCACTCCATGGCGTAGTAATACTTTCCTACTTTTTTTTTGCCATTTACTTGTACTCTGGCTCTTCTATTGTGAAGAAATTCTTTCGTCCATCTGTACATATTTCCACATATCTTGTAGTTTCTCATTTTTTGAAGCAATCCTTCTTTCCATACTTTATCAAAGGCCTTCTGTAAATCAATCCATGCCACTAAAACAGATTTTTTGTCTTGGAAAGCATCCTCAATTTCCTGTGAGAGGTATGTGGTTTGATCCTCTGTGGAGTAGCACTGCCTGAAACCTGCCTGCTGTGGTGCAAGGAATTTTCTACTTTCCAGGTGAAATTTTAGTCTTAGGTTTATGATGCGCTCCATTGTTTTGCACAGGCAACTTGTAAGACTAATTGGTCTGTAGCTAGTTGGTGTTGTTCCATCTTTTCCAGGTTTAAGCAAAGGGACCATAATTGATTCTCTCCAGATTTGTGGTATTTTCCCAGTAGTCCAGCTAATATTTAGAATGTCCAATAGTTTCCTTCTGGCTGTTGTTCCTAGATTCTTTATCATTTCATTTGATATTTCATCAATTCCTGGGGACTTATTTAGCTTTAGTTTAGAGACTGCTAATTCTAATTCACTATATGTGAACAATGTATCCATAATTTCATCTGCGCTGTTTTCATCACTGATTCTAGTCTGAGCATGTTCCAATTTACTTTTTTGGTCGCTCCGCACTGTATGCTGTTTCTCTGGACTAATTTCAATATTGCAGTCTTGAGCAAATATCCTAGCGAAATTATCTACTGCTTCCTTTCCTGTAATCATTTTGCCATTCTGTACGAGTGTTATGTTTGTGCTTCTTCCTGTTCCCTCATCATTTAGTTGTTTGACCAGTTTCCACAGTTTTCTTCCATCCTTTTCAAAATTTAAGGATTCTGTTTTCTCTTTCCAGCTCTTTCTTCTAGCTTCTAGTTTGGCTCTTTGGAATTTAGCTTTTGCGTGTTGATGTTTGTTGTGATGTTCCTGGCTTGGATTATTTTCCACTTCCATCCGTGCTTTCTAATTCCTCTTGCAGCAGTTCTAGTTGTTCACTCCAGTATGGCTTGTATTGTTTGCGAGCTCCTCTTGGTATTGCTTCCTTGGCAGCTTGATGAATACATTTATTGAACTCTTTGACTATGGCGTTTATGTCTTTTCCTTCCATATCTATTTGTCCAGCTAAAACACTACTGCGGTGTTTAAATAGTCCCCAATTTGCTTTTTTATAATTCCATCTTGGAAGGCTACATGCATTTCCTGTGAGTTCATTTTTAATACTAAGGAGGACTGGTCGATGGTCACTACCTCCAAGTTGCTTCCCCACTGTTCTATTGATTTCCCAGTTTAGGTCTGCTGAGTACAATGCCAAGTCTGGCGTGGAAGTGGTTTGCCATGCTCTTGAGTAGTATGTTGGAGGATCTTTTGGCGTATTAAGCAATAGAAGACATTTATCGTCTTGCCAGCTTTCAAGTTCTTCTCCTCTTTTATCCATGTGGTCATAACCCCAGCTTTGTGAGTGACTATTAAAATCTCCACATACTATCAGTCTTCCTCTGTACAGTATTGTGTCCAGGGAAAGCGACTGGTCATTTGGACAATAATAATTTAGTAGGTTGAAGTCTGTGTTCTTGGTCTTTAGTTGAAGGACCTGATATTCTGCTCCTTCCATGTATAGCTCAGTTTGATGTGCGCTGATATTATTTTTGACTAGGGTTAGTATACCTCCTTTTCTTCTGTCTATTCGATCAGCTCTAAAGCACTGATAACCTGCAATTTTAAAGGCTACATCTTTGCTGAGGTGTGTCTCTTGTATGCAACAAATGCTGACCTGTTCCTTAAGAAGGGTGTTTTCTAATTCTAATTTCTTGCTAAAGCCATCTTTTTTGCTATTTACACCCTCAGCATTCCAGTGCATTATTGTAAGTGATGTCTCATTGGTTGGTAATATTTGTTGGTCAGTGATATTACTCTTGTGCCTCCTGGCTCCACAAGGCAATCGAAGAGGACCTCCAGTCGTATGGGGTGGGCCCTTTCGAGGTATAGGGCCCGGTGCTACTCCTGCCTGGTGAGTCGTCACAGGGTTAGCACCATAACGGGGTAATGCAGATATAGACATTCATGTGCGATAATGCATGACATTCTGATTGTTGCGGTGCGCCTACTGGCCAAATGTCGCTGACTTCAGCACCTTTACTTGCTAGGCAAGACTGTGGTCCTGCCCGAATGTGGGAGGGCCCAGCCAGTCTTAGTTTCCAGCCTCTGCTGACTGGACTATGCCCCATCTCCACGCCAAGGAGCTGGCCTCGATGGGGACTCCAGGGTGCAAACTGTGCGCTCTTCCCTATGAAACTGTTGACCCTTTTTAAATCTGCAGCACTGGATGATATCAGGAAACTGCTTCTTCTTCCAAAGTCAGACAAATGGAAGAACTTATATGGAACAAAACAACAGCTCACAAACACATGCATATATTACACAATGGCATTGGATCAAAGGGCATGAGCCCATAGACCGCTGGATCAGCAATCAACCAACCATCTTGATATCACCAGCTTTTTGTTTTGGTGAATGAGTAATGATAGTAGTGCTGCATTTCTTCTTCTTCTTCAACATTCATTCTCAAACTCCAGCTGGATCTCTCTTGTAGACAGGACAATGCTCCTACTAGATATCTAGCAGGATGTAGTACAGAGAATGGAAATGTGTTGTGTCTCCGTTTTATTTGAGCTAATGACCCAACACATCCGTCTTTGGTGGGGTGCTGTATTTAACTACCGTATATTGAGGGTATAAAACACACCATCTGTTTGCTCATGTGGTTAGGACATCCATAGCTCTCTGTACCTGTTTGGAAGCCACTGTTGCATGTTCTTCTGTGCACCATATTACCAAGTAATCAGCATACATTGCCACTCTTGTACCATGTGGTAGCTCAGCCATCAGATCATTGATATAGACCAGGAACAGCAAGAGGGACAATACCCTTATTTGTTGTACCCCATGACATAGTAGGACTTTATTGCTTGTGTAACCATCTAGTTGTACTCTTGCTCTTTTGTTATGTAGGTATGCTTTTATCCAGTTATACATCTGATATTTCACTCTGCAATTTCTCAATTTCCTTTAAAGTCCTCCTTTCCAAACCTTGTCAAAAGTTTTCCTCAAGTCTATCCATGCTGATAGGTCCAGTTTCTTATCTTGAAATGCTTCCTCTATCTCTTGAGAAAGATAAATCTCTTGCCTGATCTTCAGTAGAGTAGCATTTTCTGAAGCATGCTTGATACTAGAAGATTTTTGCTCCTAAGATACATATCGCTAATAATATACTTCATAGATTTGCATAGACAGCTTGTGAGACCGATTGGTCTATAGTTGAAGATTGTGGTGCTGTCTTTTTCTGATTTAGGGATTGGTACCATGACCGCTTCCCTCCAGGTTTGTGGAACTTTCCCTGTAATCCAACATATATTCATGATCTGCAGCAGCTTTGTTTTTGCTGCAACTCCCAGATTTTTATCATTTCATTGGTCACTCCATTAACACCGGGTGACTTCTTTATTTTCAGTTTAGATACTGCATAACTTCAGATATGAAGTTCCATCTTGTTCAATGTTTTCTCACTACTCACAAATCTCCTGTTGTTTCTCTTGACTAATTTTGATGATGTTGTCTACAACAAATGAGTCTGCAAAGTTGTCCGCTGCCTATTTTCCCATAAGGATGTTTCCATCTTTCTGTAATGTGACCTTTCGATTTCTCAGTACTCTCATCATTTAGCTGTTTCACCAACTTCCAAAGTTTCCTGGAATCCCTATCAAGATTCAGTGATTCTGTTTTCTCTTTCCAGCTGCTCCACCTGTCTTGTATCTTGGCTCTCTGAAATTTGACCTTTGCTTGCTGATATTTATTGTGGTGCTCTTGACATGGCCTGTCTCTGACTGCTGTCAAGTTGTTTCCACTTCATTCTGCAGTATTTTTAGTTCACTACTCCAATAAGGTTTGTAAAGTTTATGGGCTCCTCTAGAGATGGTTTTACGAGCAGCAAGTAACACACATCTACATAATTTATTGACCGTATTTATATCTTTGTAGGTCTCTGACTAGTATACTGGTGTAGTGTCTGTACATTGTTCAGTTTGCCTTCTTATAGTTCCACCTAGATAGAATGCTGCTATCTTTAATATACAAGTATTCACTATCTACAGTCAGTAAGACTTTCTGGTGGTCAATGCCTCAAAGTTGTTTTCCAAAAACATGATTGATGTGCCATTCCAAATTTTGTGAGTGGAATGTCAAGTCTGGTGTAGAGGTAGTATGCCATGATCTGGAGTAGAAGGTTTTGGAAGGGCCAGGATAAGTTCATGTTCATCCTGCCAGTTTTCTAGTTCCTCACCATGTCCATGTGATCATAACCCCAACTCTGTGAGTGGCTATTGAAGTCTCCGCACACAATCAGTTTTCCATGCACTGAGATTTGTGTCTAGTGCTAATGACCGGTCATTAGGACAGTAGTATTTGAGGAGGTGGAATTCTGTACTTTCTGTTCTAAGGTGGAGTATCTGGTTTTCTGCTCCCTCCATATATGTTTCTAACTGGCAAGCACTAATATTGTTCTTAACCAACATCAGTATTCCACCTTTTCAGCTGTTTTTTCGGTCACATCGATATCATTGGAATTCTTTTATTTTGAACCTACATCCTTGCTGAGATGGATTTCTTGCAAGCAGCATACATTTACTTGCTCTTCATTTAAGATGTTTTTGAGTTCCACTTTTTGGTTATTGACGCCTTCAGCATTCCAATGTATTATTTTAATGGTCTTGTTTTTTGGCCAGTTGCTCTTTCTCATGCCTCCTGGCTCCTCAGGGCAATTGAGAAGAACTTCCAGTAGCTGGGGTTGGACCCTTTCGAGACTTAGGGCCAGGCACTTCCCTGCCTGGATGTCCATCACAGGGCAGGCACCATAACATTTCAGATATAAGCATATTCCCATTGTGTGGGTTGGTGCATGGCATCCTGATTGCTGTGGTGCGCTCTTGGCTGGTTACCTCTGTCTTCAGCACCTGTACTTAATAAGGCAGATTGTTCTTGTTCAATTTTAGGAAGGTCTGGCCAGTCTTAGTTTTCAGCCTCTGTTGGCTGAACTAAGCCCCATTGCGACAAGGATCTGGCCTCACTGGGGACAATGTTGTTATTCTTTGCTTCCCTTTTGGATACCTGCAATCTATGTCCGATATATAATCAAAGACACCTTGTTTGAGTTGCTTTGCTTTTTCTCTGACATAACCATGATAATTTATACTAACTAATGAATGATATGCATCTCTGGTAGCTTATTATTTTTCTGCTTTCATTCTCAAACTCATGTTAGCTAGCAGGATGTAGTCTGAGAACGGACTACTTTGCATCATTGTTCCTCCCATGTGTTGCTTGGGTCCCAAAAAAGGAACAAAAAATAGCAACAATGTTTATCTTCCATGCATGTTGTAAGTCTTCTTATTCAGCGTTCATTCTCAATCTCTCACTGGATATCTCTTATAGCAGGACAATGGTCCTCTAGATTTTCAGGACGATGTAGTCCAGAGAATGAAAATGCATTGCATTACTGTTTTCTTTGTGTCAATGGCCAAACACATCCATCTTCGGTGGAGGTTGTATGAGTTGACAAAAGAGGAAATGGAATAGAGTTGGCTGTTTTATCCCAAATAGAGTCAAAACAACAAAGGTGCCATGCTGAAGTTGGAAATGTCAGGACAAAAGGTACATTAATTGTAGTAAAGATTAAACCGTGACACAACATATTCTGTTCTTCTGTCTATGGGACTACATCCTGGTAATCCACAGGAGTTTAATAACAAACACAGAAGAAAAGAAGAGTATCATGATTCACAACCCCATCAAGGCCAGCACCGTGAAATGGTGATGGGGCTTAGTTCAGTCATCAGGGGCTAGAAACTAAAACTGGTCAGGCAGTCCTACTCGAGTAGGACCACAGTCCTGCCCAAGTAAGCAATTTGCTGAAGATGGAGACAACCAGCCCAAAGGTGCACAATGAATCAGGTGCACAATTGTGCCACACACAAAACACAATGGGAACAGTACCAAGCATATACTTCAAGATTGTTCTGAGTATGAAATGCTGGAGCAGACATATTGGCCAGAGGAAACAACACTGGAATCAAAGCTCTATGGGCCACTGTATGATCTACAAAAGACAGTGAGTTTTATTAATGTGACAGAATTACAGATATAGACATGTTTAAAATAAACGAAAGAAGAAGAATAAATGATTCACAAAACTTAGCTGCAATATTATCTCCTTTAGTCTTTCACATCTGTTCAGCATGGATTTTGTATCACTTTGAATATCTATGGAATTGACTAGTCACTCCATCACAAAGCTTCCTTATTCATGTTTTCCAACATGCATGATGGATTAAAGTGTAGCTCCCCATTCTTTCCCCAACACAAAGGCAAAATAAATATTAAATATTGATATAGACCATCGTCTTCTTTCTGTCCTCATGTACCGTTCGGTGTTGAGGGGAGGGAGTGTACGGTCTTTTGCCCTGCTATTTGCCTCTTCCGCTGTTATATTTCCGAGTATCTCTAATACACTATCTATCCACCTTTTATGAGGGCGCCCAATAGGACGACTGTTTTCGTATCGTTTGTTAAGAGTTTTTTGGATAATATTTTGCTCTTTCTGTCTGGTTATGTGGCCGAACCATCTAACTTGTTGTTTCTGGATGTATTCTATTGTTGACTTGATCCCTAATTGTTTCCTTAGTGCTTCATTCCTAATTTTGTCTCTGAAGCTAACTCCAATCATACGTCTCACACATTTCATTTCAGTGGTGTTGTTTATCTTATGAATTGTTCTAGAATCTAATGTCCAAGATTTACACTAATAACACAATGTTGGTAAGAAAATGGTGTTGAATAGCACTTTCTTTATTCCTAGTGTAATATCTTTGTTTCTTAGTAACGGTGCTAATTGACCAATGACCTGGTCGGGTTTATTACATCTTGCGTTTATTTCTGCTTCTTGTTTGTTATCATATCTCAATGTGCTGCCCAGATATTTGAATTCATCTACTTGTTTATTGTTTAAATAGACCGTAGTATGCAAAATAATAATTTAATTTTTGTTCCAGCTAAATCATTATTACAAAAGACTAAATAAATATTTATATTGCTTTGCAATTGAATTTAGTTTTTAAAACACAGCAATAGTCAACTTGAATGTAAATTTTACCAAAGGAAACCAATAATAATAGTCTAGTTGTACTAAGATGGCTTATTGTGACATTTTTTAATAGTACTTATTTTCTAAATACTTCTGTCTTTATGGGACTGCCATGAATGTGCTATAGGCCTATGAGGACAGCATATCACAGAAATTGTTGGAGAGTGATAATTGCAGCCTTATGTTCCGCAGGGAACTTGAAGGAAATAAATTGATAGATTACTATGGAATAGTAGTACAGTAGGTCACAGTGTGATGCTGAAACTATGTCTGTTGTACAGGTTACAATCCAGTAATCAGTATGCAATTTAATTTTAACCTATAGTATAGGGCATAGTCATGCACTTGTTGGGCCTGGCACAACATGTGTAACTCATATACTTAGGCCTAGACAGTACAATTGAGTACATTAACATACTATGTTACATAGGCTAGATAAAATAAGATGTATCAATGATACTATCATATAAGCCAGGCCTTATTTAACAATTTATCATATAGGGCCAATAATATTATTAATGATTATAGGCTATAATATTGGGATGCCTATATAGGCTATATATATATATATATTATAGGCCTATTACAATAACATTATCAATAGTAAATAATAAAATAGTTGAATGGCCTACAGATGAGAATTTCTAGGGCCTAACAACAAAAATGTGCATAAGTTTCAATCAATGCTGGTTACCGTTAGTCTTACCGTTTTCTTTTTATATTTGATTGTATAGTTAACTGTAGGCCTATAATATATAGTGTAAAGTATATTCTATTATTTATAGTGAATGTAGTGCACTGTATGGTATGAACAATTCTGAACATCATCCGACGACAAACATGGTAACAATCAGTCCAGTAGTAGTACTAATAACTTAATAACGCAACTTACTTCTTAAAGTACCCAACTAATGGCATGATTTTAATAACACTACTAATATTGTTAGTGCAGATAGTTAAACTAAAATATAATGTATGCCTAGCTAAATGTAAAAAGAAATATAACAATCGCTGAATTAGTAGGCCTAATGATTAAAATAAAAGTGGTCTTAAAAAAGCACTGACGATAGCAGACGAGATCGCTTCTACTTTAATCTAACAATCAAGACCTGGCCACTGTTCCATAAGAATAATCAAATAATTATGCATTAATACATACCTCTCTTCCATACTCTTGTGAAAACTTTCACAACTCAAAGAATCATTCTTGCGACAGAAAAGCACAAAATCCAATTCAGTCTAATCATAATCCTACAATAGTATTGTCAATACTGACAATAGTAGTCCCTACCCTCGCCATTTTGCCCGAATTATTTCTTGGATGTATCATCATACTGCACGATATATTATATTCAAACACGTTGAATAAATGTTACTTTTATTTATTCCTTTCAATGTTTGTAGAAAACTATATTTTTACTTGCACTCACAATTATATAACTTCACATTTTTTTATTGAAAATACAATAATTTGCGACATTAATCGAATACATTACTTCCGGTGTTGCTCATTCTTTTAGTGTTGTTTTTTTTACAGGTTTATTAACTCTTTCAGAACTTGATTATTTTTAGGTTTGGACCAAATTAACTTTCAGGAGTAGAAAAATGTCCTTACATAAGTTTTTCATTGTATCACTTCACATGCTAATATTGATAAATGGTGTATGTGTAGTATATCATTGGAAAGGGGAATGGATACATAATATGAATATATAAGTACATTGATCGTATTTGATTACATCACAAGGATCATCATCAGGTGCCATGCCGGGTGGCGTAGGCGATCATGGCTCTCCACAGCTCTCTGTCCACAGTATTATGTATCAAAGTCGTTGTTGTTTCTTTGCCATGCCAGGTTGTCAAACTGTCTAATATTTTCTCACGTTGTCGCCCTCTGTCTCTGGTGCCTTCAATCTTGCCTGTTGTGATTATGTTCTCTAAACCTGCCTGTCTCATGAAGTGGCCAAAAAAAGAAGATTGCCTTTTTCTTATATTGTTGATTAAGGTCTGTTTCGCATTTAACTCTTTTAACACCTCTACATTAGTTTTTTTGGCAGTCCATATTACAAGGTTAGAGTTAGTAAAACACAAAACAAGAAAATGAAAATGTTAATTTATTAGTATAAATATTGTGACTTACCCAAATGTATCCATACTTGTCATTGATGATATCCATTTTTCAAGAATGTTTACATAAGTATACCCAATTCTCTTCATTATGCATTTTATTTCATGAAATTTCAATAAATGTTAAAGTTATGTACATTTTTCTGATTGACACCAGAAGTAGGGCCTAATAAAAAATATGAAAATATTTCAGGGGTAGAAAAATTTCCCTACATGTGTTTTCCATTGTATCACTTGACATACTAATATTAATAAATAGTGTATGTGTTATATATCATTGGAAAGAGGAATGGATACAGAATATGAATATATAAGTACATTGATCATATATGATTACTTCACAAGGTTAGAGTTAGTAAGACACAAAACAAGAAAATGAAAATGTTAATTTAGATTTATTGACTTAACAGTTCTGTGTCTCCGCCAAGATTTTTTCAGTCATGTCATATTTAGAACTCACTGTAAGAATGGAAGATTTATTGACTTAACAGTTCTGTGAGTGTCTCCGCCAAGATTTTTCCAGTCATGTCATATTTAGAACTCACTGTAAGAATGGAAGATTTATTGACATATAATTCTTTGGGTGTCTCCACCAAGATTTTTTCAGACCTGTTATATTTAGAACTCACTGTAAGATTGGAATATTTATTGACTTACAGTTCTGTGGATATCACCGCCAAGGTTTTTTAGTCTTGTCACATGGAAATATACAGCTGTAAGTTGTAGGCTGAACTTACTCCTGCAACCTAAGCACTACAAACATTTGCTACATTATTTGGTAACCAGTTTTACATCTATAGCAGAAGAGGCAAACCTAATTTTGTCGGCTAGCTAAATTTAAAATTGCACATCAAGCTAAACCTTTTAGTTCTATGAAGTGCCAATAAAGTCACATTTTCACCAACTGCCAAAAACATCAGGAGATGGAGATCCTGCCTTGGAAGTAAAACCTTTTTGTTTCAGTGTTGAACATCAAACGTTTGCAGTGGGCACTATCTCCAGAATAGTGTTCTGAACACTGTTTGAAAACACACATTTTCTCCATATGTTGGCTCAGTGGTAGGTTTTTTGGTTCACTTCACAGACCCAACTTGGTTGAATTAGATTGTGGTTTGAAAGCCAATCGTTTACGTTGTACTGGCGATATGATTGGATGAAAGCCAATCGTTCCCATTGTACTGGCGATGTCATTGCATGCATTAGTCGCATCATAAAATTTGATCATAATTAAATGGCAATGGTAGGAGAAGATGAGGTGGGGAAAAGATACTGATATAGTAATAAAACCCATAGTCCGCCAGGGTTGTAGGAGTGTCACATTGATAAATTTGGTACAGAAAGATTTTCACACATCTTTATCCTCTAACATCCTGAGTTTTGAAACTTCACACCCTGCCCAGTCATTGATATTATCTAGCCATATCTTCTTCTGGCCTTATAGTCTTCTTTCAACCTCCACCATACCTTGAAGAACGCTTCTTCATGTACACAACATGGAAAGGGATAGTTTACAAGTTTCACTTTCTCATAAATTGGTGGAAGTTCACTACTAGTCACTCATTTCAGTGAGAGCAGCAATTTAGTTGTACTGGTCAGCTAACACCTGGCATAATCTGCACTGCTATTAGGTGTTGCCCATTATTTCTGCCTGCCTCATTGGACACATTGAAATAGATGAAACATGGGAAAACTGATTTTAATAATGTATAGAACCTAGACAAAACAAGCAATCAGTAATACTCAGACTGGGTACATGGAATGCAAGAACAATATGCCTTAGACTTAACACCTCTGACATGACAAATGAACCATCTATTCATAAACCCATAATCTGTCAGGGTCATTGCGTTACTACATTAGATGCACCTCCTTTGTAGTATTTCTTTAGGCGTACAGTATAATTGGTCATAAAATTTTTCTATCTTGCACAGCATAGAGAATTCAATAAAATCACTGAGTCTATTGGTGATTGCGTTGCCAGCCAAGTGAGATCTGCTGTCACTACCTCTATTTCCATTCTCGTACTTGATGTTATAGTGGGATATGCAGCTCACTTCTTAGCTAATTTCCTGCCATTTTGGTAGGCCACAAAACCCAAACCACACATATGTATTTCTTGTGTTACTGAGCCATCTTTGTAAATTATATGTAGCTTCAAGTACTGCAGTATGAGTTCTTGGATCATCCCTCTGTTCTGTTGGCAGCCCAGTTACTGCACTCTCGTCCCAGCTGAATCACAGCTGTTGTCAATAACTTTCTATCTTTGATAAATGCTACCCATTCACAGCTTCTTCCCATTTCTTCCAGCTCACAAACTCTCGAGTCTGTGATGGCCAAAGTACTGGGTTCAAATCTCACCACAGACAATTGTATATTCATATTATTCAGAGAGATGGCAAACTACTGAATGTATTTATATTGCATAGAAAATAAATAAAGCCAAAAAATTATGTGTTGATGCTATGTCCTGAATAGAATACACTACCAAAGGAAAAATATTGATGAAGAAGCACTCTGAGAAACTAGATTTTGAGTTTCTTGGTACCATCAAAGATAAACTAGACAAGAGTCTTGGTACCATCAAGGATAAACTAGACAAGAGTCTTGGTACCATCAAGGATAAACTAGACAAGAGTCTTGGTACCATCAAAGAGAAACTTGACAAGAGTATTAGTACCATCAAGGATAAACTAGACAAGTCTTGGTACCATCAATGAGAAACTAGACAAGTCTTGGTACCATCAATGAGAAACAGTTATTACTTGAATGTTTTATGTTAAGAACAATCAAGAATGGAATTGGTTTCACCTAAGAATAACATGCATCAACTACATAAACATTTACAATGCTATAGTACATGAGGAAAGGAAAGTTAGTGTGTGAGGAAAGAAATGTTAATGTGTGAGGAAAGAAATGTTAGTGTGCAAATCTAAATACGTTTTGAACAAAAATATGCAATGTTTGTTTTCTGTTTATCTGTTTATACACTATGTAGGTCTTTTTTATTCTTTTTGTTCTCAAACTCCCATGGATATCTCTTATAGTAGCACAGTGATCCTACAAGATTTCCAACAGAATGTAGTTCACACAATGGAAATGTGTTGTGTTGCCGTTTTATTTGCACCAATGGCCTGACACCTTTGGCTTTGGTAACTAATACATTCAATGTTTTTACATCGGTTGAACAGTTTACGTTTGTGATTATATCGATAGTATAATCGACCAGCCATACAAGAGAATATTACTGAAATGACTAATGTCTGCTTCACAACAAGTTAATCCAAACTATATTATGGCTCTGAAACATGGACAACCTACACAAGACATGAGAGGAGACTAAACACCTTTCAGCTAAGATGTCTCAGCAAAATGTTACATTAAATGGCACGATAAAATCACCAATATAGAACTTTTATGCCACACTCAGCTACCATCTGCCATGGAAACACTTAATAAAAATAGATTGCGAGGGCTGGACCATGTCCACAGAATGCCAAATTGTCACATTCCACAATAAGTACTATTCATAGAAGCTTCTGAAGGCCTGTGGTAGTCCCATGCTGAGATACAAAGACATTTGTAAGTCATCAATGAAAGATTTCTTCAAAATTTGGCAAACATGGCCAAAACTTGAGCCGTCTGGAGGCACAATCTGCGTGCTGGCTGGGTCGATGTTATTTAGGAACAATATAATAAAAGATATGGAAGATAAAAGGGAAAGATGAAAACAAACATCTTCTGTTGCTTTAACAACATGATCGCTTAGAAAGTCTTCCATTACTGAGAGAAAAGGCTCATTGACTTGTTTTTGTTTGTTTTCTTAATGATCGTCTGCAAGATGCAAAAAGCCATTCAGTAAATTCTAAATATTACAAATAGTTATGCTATATTTTTATAAAGAAAGTTAACTGCTTGTGTTACAGTGATTCAATGGTGGAGCAAAGACGAATAATACTACAATCTGCCATGTATGCTATGAGAGGAAACTAAGAAGATGTAGTGTTTATTATAGTGGAATCCCCTTATAACAACTTGGTCCAGACCAGCAAAATATGTATGTAATAACAGAAATTTACCATGTACAGTACAAACAATAAAGAATAAATATAATTGGGGATTTTAAAATGTGTTGCAATATAGGGAAATGTTTTATAAGAGGATTCTCTATAGAGGAATCCACTATACCAATCCTCATGATTTTTTTCTGCAATGACTTCTGGGAAGAAATTATGCCTGAACTTCTGGTAGGGAATCAACCCTTTTTACCTAACAGTTTGTCTCAAAAATGCAGGATGGTCACAGCAAAGACCTCTCTAAAGTAAAAGACTTCCTAGATCCTAGCATTGCTCCCTACATTGCTCCCTAACTTCAATTTGGAAAAGCAAAATCAGTGTTAGTGTGAAAAACTAACTTTGAAACTCACTTATGTTGTCTATTGTGTTGTGTTGGTGTGAAAGATGAACCTCACTGTAGTCATGGAGAGAAGTTACAAACCTTCGAATACAAATGATACAAACGAATTCTGCGCATCTTCTATAGAGAGCATGTGTCAATCAAGTGCCATGCCGAATGGCATAGGCGATCATGTTTCTCCACGACTCTCTGCCTCTCATGTTGTCAATAAGCTTGGTTGGTGAGCTTTTACCAAGCCACAATACTAGTCCATCTAGCGACAAATGTGTACGTTAGAAATAAAATAGATTCATACAGGTCTATAAGAATCATTACTGCCAATAGTAAAGCGACAAATATACCTACTTGCATGGTTTATAGGTCTTTTTTTAAGGGAGCTGGGTGTTAAACTCCCCCCTTCCACCCTTAGGAAATCATAACATGTTTTTTATTGCTAGGAATTTAGCCAAAAGGTGGGTGAAACCCCTACATTGATGATTTTTCTTCAAAAATGTCACCTTTCTCATCAAAAAAGTTATCGGCTTTCTCATCAAAATAGTAATCCGCTTTCGCATCAAAAAAGTCATCAGCTTTCGCATCAAAAAAGTTATCGACTTTCTCATCAAAAAAGTCATCAGCTTTCACATCAAAAAAGTAATCAGCTTTCGCATCAAAAAAGTCATCAGCTTTCGCATCAAAAAAGTTATCGGCTTTCGAATCTAAAATGTCATCACCTTTCTCATCAAAAATAGGGAATTACATACAAAAATGGACGAATGCCTTTTTTCACATTATTTTATATGTAAACCCCCTTCCTCAGTGAAAACTTGTCTACGGCCCTGATGGGTTTTTTTACGTGTGATGATAAGATTATTCGTCATAAACTATACTACAGGGAACAGTCGAGGTTAGAAGAAGCAGACGAAGACTAAGAAAATCATGGACAGGCAGTATCAAGGGCTGGATAGGTCAAGGTATTTTCAGACTCATATCTGCGTTGCTGAAGATAGAATTTGCTGGAGAACTCTGGGTATTATTTCATCCAATGTGGTACTCCTGTGAACCTGGCAGGTTATAACAGTGTTACCCAACCTTTTCTTTAAACCTTTCCCCACCTCAATCTTTCAAAAATTCTGATGTCTTTCTTCCCCCCCCCCCCCCCATGTAAACATAAAGGTCCTACATTTTTTATAGGTCTATTCAAAAATTGACTTATTCCATAAATGAAACTTAATTATAACTTGTTGAGGACACAAGACTTGGGTTTTAGGAAGAAAACACTAGGAAAATATTAAGAAAAAAAACAGTTAAGTAGGCTAAATTTTCAAAACATATAATAGACAACTAAATCTCAAGTACAACATTTTTTTTCCTGAAGTGTCCCCCTAAACTAATGAAATCCCCCCCCCCCTTTCCACATGTGGAGCGTGTTGTCACAATGCTGGGTTATAAGCTTATAGTATGGTGTGATAGCAGGGAAAGGGACATGAGTAAATGGGGACTGTTGCTGACCTTTCGTGCGAAGACGGTACCTCATCTTAAATGAATAGCCTATTGTAATGTTAAACTTCTGTCATGTTTACGGGGAAATGTCACTTTCTTTTTTTTTTAAAGTACGTGCCAGCTCTGATTAAGAATCTCGAATAAACAGGTCAGACTTAGGCCTGTTCAATCGTCTCATTTTATCCTCACGATAAACCCCCACCACCCTCTCAAACACAACACAAAACACCAAAGAATAAAAAAAACAACCGAGAAATACAGGAATACTCAAAAACGTGTAATAACGATGTACACAGTAGACACATTCACGTGACATTCTACAGTGCATTAATAAATGTCTCCTTAGTTGATGATTGGTCGATAAGGGATTAAAACCTTTTGGTTAAGGTATGTTGATATCATGGGACTGCCAGAAAAACTAATGTGGAAGTGTTGAAAGAGTCCATATGCGAAACGGACTTTAATCAATAATATAAGTAAAAGACAATCTTCATATTTTTGGCCACTTCATGAGACAAGGGGTTTGGAGAAACAATAGTCACAACATGGCAAGATTGAAGGCAACATAGACAGGGGGCGACAATGTGAGAAATCATTAGGCAGTTTGACAACCTGGCACGGCAGGGAAACAACGGCAAGATTGATACATAATACTGGAGACAGAGAGCTGTGGAGAGCCATGATCGCCTACGCCAGGTGGCATAGCACCTGATGATGATGTTGATATCGTCTTAGCGTAAATAGTCTTCAATTTCTAGCAAGTGTACTTGCGTTACAGCAAACACACACACATCGTTAGGCTGCTTGTTGTTTGGTGAAGGCTCCACTGGCTTCGTGAACTGTTCTTCCACGTGATCTGGTTGTAAAAGTCCATTCGAACCACAGAATGCGGATTATTTTGATTTTCTGTGTCTCACAACATCCATGTCAAGAAAATGTTCAGCGATGAACTCCGTGAACACAACATTCATTCACAGTCATATGTTTATCAATGAACTCTCTAGTGATTGCAAAGATAGTCTTGAAAAGATAATCAATTCTTCACCACGATCGATGCCTTCTGGTGCACACATCTGTTCAAGATCGATGCCTTCTGGTGCACATATCTGTTCAAGATCGATGCCATCTGGTGTAAACATCTTTTCAACTTCTTGTTTCATCTTCTGTATCCATTCTCAAACTCTACAGATCCGCAGGATTTAGTCCAGATAAAAGTTGTGCCATAATTGACAGCTTAACTGACAAATCGAACTTCATAATAGTCTCTAGGTCAATTTGACACTATGGGGTGAAACCAGTGTTATAAATATGTTATAAAGGTGGGGGAGGGGGGAGGAGTAATTCCCTTTAAAAAGTCATTCGTGTGTTTTCGTGTATCCGATCTTCTTCATGTGAATTGTGATGTTCCTTTTGTGAAAATCTCTACGGTGGGACCTTTTTACCCGCATTTTGGCCAAGGCATAGACCTATTCTGATTTGCTAAAGGACGGGAAGTTGAATATCTCAACCCTACAACCTCCTTATCTACGGGCCTTTATGGGACAACAAACTCCACCTTAAATTCCTCTTAGTTGCTGCTTACGATATGCTTGACAGGTAACAGTTTAGCTCCCCTTTCAGACCCGCCAACCAAGGACGATTTCTATTGGAAATTAAGTTTATCTAACTATCACTACGTTCAGATTTTTATTTACTAGAAACAGATTCTTGAAGAGATTCTTTCTTTTTAATTATATCAAAGAACACGGGTCAGATGTGTTGGAAATTTAATGTATTTATTGGATGATCTCCGTGACAGAAGACACATGGCAATTACATAATACCGTGAATTAATTAATACGTCTATAGAAAATACCTTATGACCGCTGATCTATGTATAAATAAATCAAAGTCTTCACGCTTGACCGCATTTAGGGTTACCAAGCGTGTTTATTCGCTTGAACGAAGCGAGACCAAGTGTGTTGATTTGAACACGTAACACATTCGTTGTATTTGTAAACTGTTATAGAAACTGGGACATAGGCAAAACAGGGCGAGATATAAGTCAGTGTTATAAAACCAAGACAATCTCGGTGAGACTTGGACACACCTTTGCACTCAATACATACAATTACAATACATATGTGCCATTAAGATAAACAAATGTATATTTTCGCAATTTTAGTAAGCAATGTATCAAGTCAAAATATTTTGAGTTTACATTTTTTTAAAACTCAGTTGACACAGGTGGATGTCGTTATATTGTGAAATTGCGTTATTGTTCAAAGTAAATTTTCTCTAAAAATGAAGCTTTTTAAAACTCACTAATTGCAATTCCATTTTTTCGAGAAAATTTATTTCGAGAATACTAAATTTATTTTCTTGTGTTAACGAAATTATAGTTAGATATTTAAGATCTTTTAAATTAAGAATTATGGCCATAAAAACTGTAAGACTACATTACAACTTTTTATCAAAATACTTTATTTATTCTTTCACATAAATAACAGTATCCAAATGTTAAATCAAAAATACGTTTAAGTGTAAGGGAGGTAACCGTGTAAATACAAATAATACTAAAATTTAGATAATTTCATGACAAAAAAGTCGAGTGAAGCACTTTCTAAGCAGCTCTCCTATACCCCCGTAATCCTCTCTCGAGGCGGTATGACATAGCAGGCGCCGACATTCGAAAGCCACTCGGACGCTGAGTATAGCTCACCACTCAGCTGAGCACGTTTATGCTGTTAACATTCCGTACGACCGAAAACTTCACCCCGGTGACTTCGTCCTGTCTTAACATGTCATATGGGGAGGAACCAGCCTAGATCCCAAGCGGTACTGTGACGAGCGAGCTGACTCGACACTGGCTGAACCTTGACCCCGCGGTGGAGTCTAAGACATGTGAACTGACTACTGACACTGGTTCCCATACAAAGTCAAGAGCCAACTTTTGTAAAGTTCCGCGGGGAACTTGAACCTTATACGGACATTATCCCTTAACATCCAAAAGTTTATGTGCCACACTTTTGTTCACCATGTCGACAGTTAGGGAAGAATGTCGTGCATATTGCTTTCAAAAAAACGTTTTTATAAATAGTAGAACGGGGAAGAGTTACATAGAATCACTCAAAATAAATGAGAGTTTATTTAAATTATATTACCACATGATCAGATCAAAATATTTGTGTTCTTATGATTTATTAATACATTTGCAATATTAATACATTTCACATGTATTACATCCCCTTATCTGATAGTATCTGCGGGGTTATGACCCTTAATGAATAATGGAAATGTCCACTCTCTATAGCCCTGCTATCCTAGACAGAGCCTCAAAATATATTTCACAAAATTATTTTTCCATACAGAGCCTCAGTTTTTATCCTATTTTTGCATTGCAATCACGTTTTATCTTTTTAAAACGTCAAGTTCCAAAAAGAGTCATGTTTTTATGTTGTGAGTTTAATTCAAGTACAATTAGTTTTCGCAAAAACAAAATACTTGACATTTGTTTGGACAATCATTCAATCATGACTATTACATTTTTGTTTGTAAACGTTTTATGAGATTGTCTTTTGCTAGGTCATATCGACTTACTGTACCGTGTCTCTCGTCAAATACAGTCACGTGAACTCATTCTTCTAAATGACTTTACTTGACGTTGATTTGTCATTGGCTGTCGACACAATGTATACAAAAGTGACCAATGAAAATCACTGTAATGATTAAATGTGACTTCAGATGGATTATTTTCAAATAGTCCACACAACTAATTGAGAGACAAGATTATACAATGTAGTAAACAATGTGTAATGGGGAATTTTTGATACCACACCGGTATATTCCGGTCATTTCTATTTGTACTGTGTCTTTCAGCAGACATGGGTTACATGCGATCTGTTGCATTCTTTATCTTTATAATAACTAATGAAACCAGTATTCTGGTTTTCACACTTTTCTTTTCTTAATATATGATATGCAAGTTGATTGGGAAAATTAGCAGTATATTGCCCTGAATGATTGATGCACAAAATAACCATCTTTTAATACGTATTGTGTTTAGGCAAGTGCTACCAACTTGTTCCGTCAAATGCACTAGACAACACAAATTGTTTTAAAAAAGTCACACACCATTAGTATTTTTAAAAAGCCTACAGAGGGGAATAAAGAATAGCAATACTGTTTGTCTTTCATGACAATATCCCTTAACATCCACTTGTGCTTCACTTCTTTCTCTCCCACTTTCATCATCCCCATTCAGTAATATGTGTGTTTCTAGTCATTGTTAGTCAGCTGTCGTTTGTCCTGATGATGGTTCCTTATTCAAAACGTCGTATGTCTTTGCGTCTATTCGCTAGTATGTCGTGTTATACATATGGATAACATTTGTATCTAAATCAGTTTTTCCTTATATTCCACTATGTGTTGCCCCAGCCCTCGTATTTCCAGCCGATGTGTTGTTCCCGGCACTAGAGATTAATTCCTATAGACCATAAAAAAGCTTGTCATCTTTCCTCAAGGATTACTACTATCGTATATCTTATGCGTCGCATAATTCTTTTCTCCTTCTTCCTCGTTTTCCAGCAGGTCAGATGCTGATATGGATTCCATCAAAGAACTATTCTGTAATTAGCAGCTCCAGTGCAGTAGTTAGACAGTGCAGTAGAGCTTTCCACCGGGGCTATTTCAGATAGCCATCGTTTCTCCCTTTTTCTGTGATATAGTGGGCAGTTCTGTAAAATAATAGCATCATTCATAAACTGATTTTTATGTCACAGATCTGGAAGAATCTGCGTCATAGTTTCAATTTTTAGGTTGCAATTATCCCTCCCTCCCTTCAAATATATAGCCCCAAACGTGGACCTAATTACATTTTGAAAACCACTGATCTTTATCTGCTTCTACTTTTTATGCGTTCGTCCTCAAACTCCTGTATGTTATCAGGATGTAATCCAGAGAATGGAATGTGGTATGTCATGATTTACATCGATGTTGCGATATCTGCGCCGTTCGATCAGACACACCCAACTTCAGCATGACTTCTGGATAACATTATCCTCTATTGAATAGGAGAGCCAACTCAATCCCCCCCCCCCCCCAAGACCTTCTTAGTCACGTTTTACGATGTGCATGGTAAGGCAACAATAACAGTACCACTAACTTTGCTTGATTTTCCACACCACATTGGCACCACTGATCTAAACCACATCCACTGATCTAAATCACATATCACAGTCCACACCACGCATTGTTTGTGTTGGGTTTTTCTTACAAGTCCTAATGTTGACATCTTAGGAACAATCTTACTTTCGTGAACTGTGCTCACGAGATAGAAACAGGGCTCTGTTTACTGGAAGAAAACTTGACTATTGTGTCTTAGATAGTCACACTGACTAAACATAATGCTTCATTAATAAAATATAATTTAGTCACAGTAAACAGAGAACTTCCCACTTTATAGAAGTCCACTTTATAGAAGGTGGTTTTACGTATGCAATGAGAGGGAGATAATATGCACAGTTTTTAACATATTTGTTTTAATTAATTATTATGTCAAAACAAAGTTGAGAAATCTACTCCTGATGTACTTTCACTTTAAACTTGCATTTACCAATTAGTGTGTTCTTTTTTTTAATTGTATGCATCTGTCTAAAATATTTTTTAAAAAATAATATGAAACTCTTACACTTAGACCGACACACTAAGTGTTTCCTATATAGAGAAAATCGTGAAATTTAAATTAGATCCCTTTATTCTAACAATTTTTTATTTTTTTTAAATGTTTTTTTTTTGTGTTTTTTCCAGAGATGTCACGGATTGTCAGAGATCACAGATATAAGATTGTATTAAACATAAACGTTCAAGTCGTAGGCTAAGGCCCAAAGAAAACCAGCAAAATTTCCACCGCCACTAATGTGGAGACAACGAAGGAGGCTCAACCAAATCCCCCCAAACAAACAGACTATTATATATTTCTGCGGAGAATCCCACGCAGATAATGAGATAAAGGGCCAGAGATCCCATACGATGCAGAGAGTGTGGTTACAGAATCATGTACAAGACGATTGATTTTATTTGATGGCAGATAACAACAGTTAAATTGTTCGCCCTTGTCTAGTATTGTTTGTTCGAGAATGGTGTTTGCATGTTTTTTAGAGGAGATAAAAATAAAGACATGTATTTCTGACTGAAAAAAAAATACTGTTTCATTGTTATTGTTACTCTCCAGGCATCACAGAATTAAGAAAGGGTAACCTATTTTATGACACAGACTATACGGAGACTCAACAACCTTCACATTCCAGGTGGCACGTCAACAGTTAGGGAAATAGCCTTTAGGATATTATTCAACATGACGCCCATTATAGGGAAACAGGCAGCAGACTAGAACAGACGCCAAAATGTAAACTTTGCAGAAGAAACTTCACAGAAACAGAAGACCACGTCTTTTACACATGCAATACAATCACTCCTACTAGAACCAGATTAAGAGACACAACACGGACATTTACAAGCAATCATGTTGGACGTACTGCATCAGACAATAGAAGGTGGGTACTGCTAGTAGAACATAATTGAAAAATAATACTCACGTGGAAGACAGGTAATGAAGTCCTACTGGATGACGACTAACACACTATCACTGACGGATGTTAACATGAATAAATATGGTACATACAACAAAACAAAACACAGAATATAATCATACAAATTAACAATACACAGGACAAAGTCGACGTTTCGGACCAATATTGCCTTTTTCAAGATACATACATAACATACAAACATAAAAATACCACAAGTAGAAATGAATGCGTGTCCCGAGTGAAATATGATGCCGGTAGGATACGAACAGAAGTACACAAAGACGATAATACAGGTAGAACGAGAGGAACAAAACGATGACGTAAATGGTGGCACAAAATGAATAAAAACAACAAAGACCAATACGACCGAGAACTAAGCGAAAGAGTGGTCGAAATTGAGTCCAAATGGCATGATGGTACCCAACTCGAAAATGAGACGATTTTCTTAGGGCGTACCTGGATCTATCATCTGTGGTGCATGATCGTCTGTATTATCGTCTTTGTTGTACTTCCTGTTCGTATCCTTCCGGCATCATATTTCACTCGGACACGCATTCATTTCTACTTGTGGTATTTTTATGTTTGTATGTTATGTGTGTATCTTGAAAAAGGCCTATTGGTCCGAAACGTCGACTTTGTCCTGTGTATTGTCATTTGTATGATTATATTCTGTGTTTTGTTTTGTTGTATGTACCATAATTATATTCATGTTAACATCCGTCAGTGATAGTGTGTTAGTCGTCATCCAGTAGGACTTCATTACCTGTCTTCGACGTTGCCTCAGACAACAGATGTACACAACAAACTTATCATCTTGCTATCCCAATACAGATACCTGATCTGGTCTTGTCGGATACGGTCAGTGTTTCACAATACAATATTTCATCCACATTACAATTTTACACATATTCAATCAGATGACACATCACATAATATGAACATGTACAGAAATACGCAAATTATCACGGATTTTTTTCATCAATACATTTTTTTGTCATCCATGTATCACTCACTTCACAAAATTGTAAAGATCCACCATTCCACATTTCAATTCACGTGCAAAACTTCATCACATTACATATGTCTATTGTCGTTACTTTGATAAATCTTTCACGTAAATTGTGTATATAAAATGATTTACTAAGGATCTCCGCGAGGAGACACAATATAAGACCAAATGTTTCAAATGAACTATTTTTCCAAACATACTTTGTATTTTTTATTATCTCCAATGTTAGAAACTTTTGCTACTACACGTACTATATCACGACTTTTTGTTAGCTTTTACTATGAACATGTATGGATATATGTAAACAATTATTCTTTTGTTGCTGTTTTTTTTTCATCAATTAATTTTGTTGTCATCCATGTATCACCAATTTCACAAAATTGTAAAGGTCCATCATTCCACATTTAAACTCGCGGGCAAAATTTCATTACATTACATATGTCTATTGTTGTTGCTTTTATATTCTATACTTTAATCGTTACAAATATGTTGTATATATATATATATATATATATATATATATATATATATATGTATAGGTATGTACAATGTTACTGGGGGAAAAAACCAACCACATGAAAGCCAGCTCCCACTATGCGCATATGGACACTATACACACACGTGTGTGTGTGTGTATGTATGTATATATGCGATGTATGTATGTGTGTGTAAATGCATTTTTTGCTTGGATAGTGTATGCGTGTAAGGATGAAACAATCAAAAAACCCTTACATATTATATTTATCATTTACACTCTCATCACAAATTTTCATGAATGTTGTTTAATCCATCTCATAACAAAATGCACAATGCACATTTCAAATGTATTTGGTTTTGTAAATGTTTTTTGTTGCAAATAAGGTTGAAAATTTTTTTTAAAAACAATGTTACAGTTACTCTTACTAATTCTTGAGACTAACGGGAATTGAACCAGTATGTTACTCTTACTGTAATTACTGTTACTCATTGGAGCACCTGCCATCTGATGTTAAAGTGCTGCCAAGATACTTGACATTAACCCCATGATTAAATGTTGAATCATAGATAGTAATGCTGCATTTTGGCGATGTGTATTTCTTGAAACAACCATTACTTCTGGTTTCTTCTTGTTTAGACAGAGCTTTGTTTTCACTTTCTTTTACTACCATGTCTAACAAGCTTTAAATTTCTTGTTCTTTCCCTGTAATCAGAACTGTATCGTCAGCATATCTTAGATTATTTAGGTTTTGTAACCTCCAACTGCTATTCCTAGCATGTTTTCTAAGTTTCACATAATATCCTCTGTATACAGAAAGAAAAGATCTGGTGACATTACACATCCTTGTCTGATGCCCATCTCTATCTTTTGAAATTCTCCTACATTACCGTCAACCCTCGACACAGCTGTTTGATCAACATAGCTGTCATCTTATTTTTACATACAGTCATGTGACGTAGAATTTATATGCTTATTCTTATACAATTCTGATTTATGAAACAACAGAGAATGAACAACGTAAAAACCAAACTCAATAAACTGCTTTTCGCTGACGATAAAAACATCATGTATGACGATGAAGAAAAACTGCAAACTCACATCAACTCACTATCAAGAATATGCAATAAATACAACAAGCGGATCAATAGACAAAAGACAGAAACTATGCAAATAACGAGATCAACAGAGCATTTAAACATTCAAATAGAGAACACAAAAATAATACAAGTCAAAGAGTTCAAGTACATAGGAAGTATCTTCACAGAAGACGGACGAGTCAATTGAGAGATAGAAACAAGATGTCAAAAATGAAAATATTGTGATATAGGGAATATACCAGATGTCACTTTTTCTAAAGCACCCAAAAAACAACATGGAAGTAAAGAAACACATAAGTAAGAGCATTTTTATGTCAACATTATGCCACCAACGTCAGACTTGATAACTAACACCTACACATAAGTAAGAGCATCTTTGTGCCAACACTATGCTACCAATGCCAGACTTGGCAGCTTACACCTACACCATAAGAGAAAGATCGAAACTTGCGAAATGTCTAAGTAAGGCTATTTGAGTCACTAGATTCGACCAAGGTGCGCAATTAGAACACCAGACGGATACTAAGTATAACATAGTGCATCAAGTATATAGAGAAACAACAGATAAAATTGTTTTGGGACATCTTATGAGGATGAACGGTCCCATAAGAGCTTATAACAAGATTTAAATAATGATACAAAGCCAGGGCAGACTTAGGAAAGATAGACAACATCAAGACCATCCTGAATAAACATGACTGCACTAACAACTATAGCAATAAACCTGCTCTGGAACCACAGACTACATCTTCTGTACAAACCCTCTACGCTCAGCGGCAAGTGTGGACGTTATGACAATAGACAATTCTTATAAAAACGTCCATATTAGTAATAATTACTGAAATTTAAACCCCCTCCCTCCATTGTCCAAACTATTTTATCTGTTGTTTCTATATATATATTCTATGCATGGTGTTTTATCTATTATCTTTCTGATGTTCTCATTGCACATTTTGGTTGAGTCTGGTGATTCCAATGGCCTTCTTCAGGCATTGCATTTTGCAAATTTTGATCTTAACTAAATCAAAAATCCTGTACACCATTCAACATAACTGCAGAATGTTCACAGTGCTCAATAATTACATACTTGGGTTATACATTGTTCACTTTCTCCACCTTGGATTCACTGGACATTTATGGATCACATTTATGGATTTAGAAGTTATTCATCTCACATTGGACTATTCAACAATTTCAAAAACATTAATCTATTGTTTCTTTTGAACTCTGTGCTCGCTTTTATTGCGGCATTCTTTGCCAGAGAAACTTCTACCATTTATTCATTTTAACACAGGTGGGAGAATTGTAAGGAATATAATTTTAATACAGGTGGGAGAGTTGTAAGGAATATAATTTTAATACAGGTGGGAGAGTTGTAAAGAATATAATTTTAACACAGGTGGGAGAGTTGTAAGGAATATAATTTTAACAGTGTGTTGTCTAGTATTATTATGTATAACGGTTAGTCATGGTCGCTGTAATTGATTGAGTAATGGATGATAAGTTTGAGTTTTCTGTAACGTGATACACATGACAAATTATCACTTTCATTTACTCCAAAGACGGTAAGTGAGAAAAGGAAGCTTGAATGTTAGAGTGTGAGGTCTATAGCACCATCTTTGTCCTTAGGTGGTATGCTAGTCATGTTAAGCACCTGCGATTCAAAGTACACAAATTGAGTAAACTGTAGCTTATAGGGACACCATATATATTGTTAGTTTCTGTGCCATTCCTGCAATACGAAAGCTATGAATATATTTGTGAATATATAGTATATTCACAGTTTACTGAAATAATCACCATTCTTCAGTTTTTCTTTTTAAAAATAAAGAAAGTATCTTATGGCGAGGTATGCGCCTTTCAGCCACAACGGGAGGGGGGGGGGGGTTACTGTTACAGATAATCTAGTCACTATGATTCCAATATTAACATTGCGATGACAAAAACGTATTGAATATATAACTCGGTGGTTATGGTTCTGCACCACTCCCTTAAATACATAGGCCTACTCTCGAACTCGTGGTGGCTGGATTACCAGAACTCTATTATTATTTTATGGTTAAAAAACTATGATATAACCAAATTGGCGCCCGTGTGTTGTCAGAGGACAGAAAAGGGGGGAGGGGATAAAGAATTGCGACATTATTACCTGCCAATTATGTTGTAAGAGGCGACTAAGCAGGTCTTAGGCTCCCATTGGTTGTTTCATCCCCAAAAAGGACAAAGCAGTAGCATGTGTCAGACCGAAAAGCGCATATATCGCAGCTAAGATATAAGCTATGACAATGCACTTCGTTCTCCGAACTACATAATGCTAATATTCAGGAGTCTGAGAACGAACGCAGAAGAAGAGGAGAGAAATTGGACTATGTCCGCGTTTAAAAGAAGCGCGCCTCACTATAAGAGTACCTTAAATCAAATTAATTGTAATAATACCATAGTTTGTGGTACCAACAAGGGTTAAGCAATAACGAAACATGAGGATGACAAAATAGAGATTTATTACATAAACATATAGTAATCAAAATTATTCCTTGAGGACACACACATAAATCTACGTTTACACAAGGGACTGCTTGACCATCATGTAATAATGAATACATACATATCTGTGTGTGTGTGTTTGTCCATCACAAGTGATGATGTCCATTTTTATATCCACTTTTGAAAATTCAGTTAGAATTATGACCATGTCTAATAGTTCGTAGATGTCTAATGAGCCCTATACGATCTGTAAATGTTCTTGGGCAGTTCGAGTATGGAATGACCACAGCAGACGGATTTTGATATACACGTGACTTTCTATCTACTCTCTACTGTTGGGCTGCAACTTTTCTCCTCTTTTCACAAGATGATGCGCTCTTTTTGACTGTAGAGCGCCATATATATATACATACATACAGTGGTTTTTTTTCACTTACACACAAAGATGCCAATGAGACAACCTTACATGTTCCTTCACTTACACAACTGAATGGAACCTGTGCTTTTATTTGAAACATTGATGTCAAGAGGCATGCCCCATCGTCATGTCACTCCTTGACGTGAAGATGGGGCTTAGTCCAGCCAACAGAGGCTGGAAACTAAGATGCACAATCCTGCCCAAGCAAACACAGGTGCTAAAGTCAGAGATGCCAGGCCGAGAGGCGCACCAGCAACATGGTATCATGCAACCCGAATAGTTGACACTAAACCAGTTAAGGGAAGAACACTAGTCCACAGAGATGGATATCCACAGAAAGATGTATAGGAACACTGACGAGCTTTCAAATACAGCAGCTTTTATTAAGAAAATAGGATTTGCTGTGTAGACATGTCAACCTGCGAACGAGAAGAAGAGGCATGGGTATTTTCTGTCTCACAATGTATGTTCTCTGTCTCACAATGAGTGTTCTCTGTCTCACAATGCGTGTTCTCTGTCTCACAATGCGTGTTCTCTGTCTCACAATGCGTGTTCTCTGTCTCACAATGCGTGTTCTCTGTCTCACAATGCGTGTTCTCTCACAATGCGTGTTCTCTGTCTCATAATGCGTGTTCTCTGTCTCACAATGCGTGTTCTCTGTCTCACAATGTGTGTTCTCTGTCTCACAATGTGTAAGTTCACAGAGAAGACTGTTCACCAGATACAAGTATATACCGATGGATCAGCAACTAGTGCAGTGAAGAATGGAGATTCTGGAGTGTATATAAAATATCAATAAGAAGACAATAAAACCATATGTTTACCAACTGGAATCTTCTACTCCAACTACTCTGCAGATGTACAGTTCCTAAAAATTGCTGTGGAAAAATTAAGATCATAACAAGCCAATGTCAACAGGTGATGTGTCTTACTGGTGCGATGTCTGTAAAACAAGTCCATGACAGCAATACGAGAAGTGTGCATTCAAAGAAGATTAGTACAACAATGGATATCATCCCACTTTGACATACCATGAAATGAAAAGGCAGATACTCAGGCAAAAGATGGAGCAACAGAATAAAAAAGAGGCCCTACAAAGAGAAGATGACCACTTCAAAGAAATGATGAAGAGGTAGGCAGCGATACAACTGGGAGAGAAACATCACGAGATGAAGAGGTTACAGTCTAGCAGAGCGGACCACCAAAATAAAGAGTCAGATGATGTTGGAAGTCCGTTGAAACCACCCTTCACTGCTCATACGGTTGTTCTATGTTAATACAATGGAACATAAAACCCAATCAATAGTAGCATCCAGAGAGAAATTAATGTTCATTTCAGAAAACTACAATATTATCGCCATACAACACATGACAGTCTAGAAAAAAACAACCGTAATGAAGAGGATAATGTCAGAGAAATGAGAAAAGAGGCATGAAATCACAATGACAGAAAGATTAGCTAAAGATGGCAGGATTTTTTAAAGACTGTGATGTACATTTTGACATGTTACCTGCTGATGGTGGCTAGAGTATAGTATGAGAGTATAGTTTGAGAATATCAATGATCGTGATAGTATTCAATCAATCAAGTGTCATGTAATCAATCAAATAAGTGGCGTAGTTGATGATGCTTCTCCACAACTGTCTCTTGTATTGTTAAAACGTTCAGTTGGTGACTTCTTTTTGAGCCACAGTAGCAACCCACTCAGAAAATTATCTCTTTGTGTTCCCCAGTCTATTCTCCCCTTGATCTTTCCGGTGGTTACTAAATGTTTAAGTTTTACTTTTCTCGTCACGGACCCTTAAAATCGTAATTGTCTGTTTCTAATTTTCGCTATAATTTGTCGTTTTACTCCAGCATCTTTGGGAACTTCTACATTTGTTTTCTTGTCTGTTTATTGAATATTCATCATTCGTCTTAAAAACCACATATCAGTTGACTCCAGCTTATCTTGAGTACGTTTGTTTATTGTCCATACTTCGCTTCCATTTTGACAGCATGGGTAGACTTTGTGTCAGTTTCCAGCCTGTATGTTGTGTCTGCACCAAAATATACCATCAGGTTGAAAACACATCCGGTGATGGAGTCGCAGAGTCTGTATGACTTTATATGGTATTTTTTTGGCTTGCTTGCATTATATTTCTTGTGCCTAAATCTTCCCTTGTGATCTATAACCATCTCATCTATACAGATGTTTTTAGAAGGATAGAATGCATTCTGAAATTGCTATAACTTATAGACAAACCACCCATGCAACAGAAAACCTTAGTAGATAACAAGCCGTTATATTGAGGTTATCTTCTTAGAGAAGCTACATGTCACGTCATCTATACAATTATGCTCCTTGTGCTGTTATTTTGTTGTTGAATTGTGTTTCATGTTTACTTGAATACGTGTATGCATCCTCTGTAGTTGGGAGGGAGCCAGAGATGTACTGTGCAGCACTGGGGAGGAGAAAACTGACATCACTGTTTTTTCCTATGGCTGAGATCCATCATAGAGGCACAGTGACTCAGGACGTGACAATCCTTTTGACTTTAACATTTGGTTGCATGCCTAGAGCAATAGAGAAGTTCGGCATAACCAGTAGTCATTTGGTGGCGGGGGAATGAGCACAGTGAACCATATCTTGGCTACAGTGGCTCGGAGCAGTGCATAGATTAAAATCTACCTTCCTGAAGGTGTGATAGTCATTCTCTGGCTCTGTCCTGGGGTGGGACGAAAATCCACAGACTTCCCAGCAATATAATGCCATTGGGTGAAAGGGCATGAGCCCATAGACCGCTGGATCAGCAACCAACCAACCAACCAATGATCCATCTGTGTAAACATGTATCCATATTATGGAGTTATATTTATGTTCAACCTTCTCTTGCGCCAGATAATTTATAGAAAGGGAAATAGAAAATTTATAATAATTTATGTATCAGGTAATTTCTGTTGATTCCAGGATTTGAAGATTGAGATGTTTTTATGACAGTAAATTGGCTCCTCAAAGCACAAAGTGTTGTCATTATTTTGTTGTTGGCGATCATTGGGGAGGATATTTTCCTGTTGGCGATGCAATTGATTTGATATGTGAAAGAAGTTGGTTGTGTGGATCTCCTCGGCGCCGTAGATACAACTGTGCAACAACAACAAAACAAGAGTGGGGGGGGGGGGGAGAGAAGAGATTTTAGTTTATTTTGCTTGTTTCTTAGCACAATATTTGTGAACCGTGTGCAGGCCCGTTGATAAGGGGGACCACTTAGCAAATCTGCAAATGATGTTTAGTTCGTGAAAAAAAGGCCGGTAAAATACCTCCCGTAGCGACGTTTTCCAAAGAAGTCTTTAAATTCTCTGTCAAATAGTGAAATTTACACACGAAATTGGACCAAAGATCTTTGTTTGTTTGTTAAAACCCTCTTCTTTGTTAATAATATCTACGGCCGTTGTTGTGTGTTTTGTGGATCTCTTGAAAAACCAGGTCGGATGTGTCAGTTTAGTGTTGATTTTCTTTACTCATCTTTCGGGCCCCGGTAACACGGGATAATAATAAGTAATGAGGATTTTGATTAGGTATTTTGATTAGAGATTTCGGGAGTTATGAATAGTTTTGGAAGAATGCAGGATGTGTATATTGAGAGGGAGTTCACACGAGCATTATAGTCAACGAGGTACGAGCCCTATTAGTATACATAGGCGTCGCCATCTGAAAAAGACAGAGTACTTGTGGGTCGTGCCCCTGATCTCGGTTCAGCTTATAACTAAGAATTATTTTATTTCAGCATTCCAGAAAATCCAGGAACATTCTTGTGTTTCACACAAAGAGGGGTGGTGCAGGCGTGACATTTCCGGTGGGGCAAGAATGGAATACCTTTAGGAACGTACGGCGCGGTGTCATTACGCTGAGTAAACAGCAGGTGGTTTTTGTGTGTGGAGTGATGGACTAAAATACCCTACGCACGCACTAGAAAATGTACTGCTGATGAAAATGTAACTAGGGTAAGGAGATGTTGGAAGTCTGTTGCAGCCAACTTTCGTTGCGGAGACGGAACTTGACGATGATGAAAATGTTAAAACTTATGTGCTTAGTTGCGTATTAAAAAGATGTCTGTGTATTGTTTTTCTACATTCTGCTATATGCACCTACATCTTCTTATTTTCATACGGTTTTAATTTCCTTTTTTGCAGAAAATGTAGAGTGGTAACATATTTCGAAATTAATTAACTAATAGATAACTCAGACGGTGTGGATATTGTTCACATAATATATATATATATATATATATATATATATATATATATATATATATATATAGCTGGGGTTTAATAGCTAGTTTTAGTGATAAAATTATTGTCAGGCGCAACGGTGTATATACGACAATTACTTCCAATATCTTTTTGTGTCGGGACATGCGGGAGTCCGTGGTAATGAAAGAGCGGATATGTTGGCCGCCCACACTGCTACTACGGCTATTGGTGGAGCGATGGATCAGGCAGACATTTTGAATGCCCTACCGGAAAACGCAACGAACAAATGACGATGACTCTTGTTCCATGACTAGAATAACGGAGCTTGGTTTGAAATGTGGTGTCGCTTGAAAGGAGCGGTTTCGTAGGCGAGAAAGTATGATGGTCAATCAACGACGCACTGAGTCCGGTCAGTCCACGTGTAATGGCGGATACACTCAAGGAAAGATCTGAGCACCTATGGACTTGGTCAGAGTGCAATGTCGATAATCCAACGACTAATTAACTAACTAACTTCCAGTATGAGATGGAGGTCGGGGTCTGTTACTGCAGTTCTCCATTGGCTTATTTTTACTATGGCAGTTATGTTGTTCGTCCATCACAAGTAAAGATAACTATTTGTCACATCCATTTTTAAAATTCAGCCTGAGACATGTCCTTGATTATGAGTTCGTAGATGGCTAAAAAGCCCTATTCTAGCCGTAAATGTCACTGGACAGTTCGGGCATGGAATGACCACTATAGGCGGTGTTTTGGTCTATCCGTGACTTTCTAGTTACTCTCCGCTGTTCTTCTTCTTCTGCGTTTGTTCTCAAACTCCTGCAGATTAGCAGGATGTAGTCCAGAGAACGGAATGCGTTGTGTCCATGGTTTACAGCTTTGCTGCGCATTTCGGCCTGACATATCCGACTTTAGCATGGCTTTGTGTCAGTGACCCTATATGGGATGGGACAGTCAACTCCATCCCATAACCTCCTTAGTCGCCTTTTACGACATGCGTGGAAGGCAAACAGTGTTGCTATTCTTTGCTCCCCTTTCGGGCCCCGGCAACCCACGGGTGCTCTCCGCTGTTGAGTTGTTGCATTTTCCTCTTTTCACAAGATGATGCCCTCTTTTTCACTGTAGAACGCCATGTAGATCTATTTTGTGCAAGTTCGTCCCATTTACAGTTTCTTGGCCTATTTAAAAAGGCCATGCTAAAGTCGGATGTATCCGGCTGAAAGACGCAGATATTGCAGCAATTCTGTAAACCATGACAGAACGTATTCCGTTCTCCGGACGACATCCTGCTAATCTGCAGGAGTTTGAGAATAAACACAGAAGAGTCAGATCTTCCATTTGATGACCTTTTCGTGAAAACTCGCTTGAAGAGGTGACAATCTTTGTGACCAAGCAGACACCACCCCCTTCTAATCCCTTACGGGTCTGTCTACGTAGAATAGAAGGTTTCACCGTGTATTGATGGGGAGCAAATAATAACTGTTTACCTTCCATGCATGTCGTAAGAGGTGACTAATGAGGTTATGTGGTCGAGTTGGCTGCTCCATCCCATATATGGTCAAAGTGACCCAAAGTTATGCTGAAGATGGATGTTTCAGGTCGAAAGGAGCAGATATCGCAACAAGTGTTTGTAAATCATGACACTGCCCATTTTGTTATCCGGACTACATGCTGCAAATCTGCAGGAGTCTGAGAACGAACAGCAGAAGAAGAATAGAAGGTTTCAAATGACAAGACCACCAATGAGGAACGCAATTAAACAAATTTCAACGAAGGAAGAACTAATGAAATGAATATGTAACTTTCCATAAATTGGCCCACAATTTGCACCTCCTCCCTTGCGCGTGTCAGCAACTGTCCTGGATTAATGGACACCTTTCCTCCCAGTTCACGCAAACATTTACACCACCCCCCCCCCCCCCCAAATCACAAACTGAATTTTTTCTACAACAGTACAGAACTACATTATTAATTTCAAATTCCATGTACCTAATGTAATGAACATTCTTTCTTTCTACAACTGGGGCCGTAGATACGTCTTCTGTTGTACCTGTAAGGTCCGATCATTTTAATATTGAATTTACTAGCGATGTATAAGCGGGAAGGTAGACCGGACGGGCAGTGGATTTTTAGGGTTAAAAAAAAGGTGAGCATTGGGTAGGTAGTTAAGTCTAGCGCAGAAAACTTAGCAAGAGGTGGTCAATTTTTAGTTTTCAATAGAAGGAAATACATTTTGTAGAACAATGGAAGTTTTAACTATTCAGAATAGACTACCGTATTCAGAATAGACTACCGTATTCAGAATAGACTACCGTATTTAAAATAGATTTTCATAAGAACAGAAAACAGATGAAGATATGCACAGGGTTTTACAGAGACAATAGTACGAACGACACTAATATTTCAAAGCAAAATTTGTGGGAGTTTTGACAATTTGTTTGCATTGGAGGATATTATTCAAATGTACACTGATGATGACAGCTGTAGTCGCAGTGGTAATTTGAGTACCAAAATACAAAGTTAAGAAAGACCTAAAGTTTTGGATAAAGAAGGAAATTCGTTGCAGTAATTGTGACTCTGCATATTTCGGCTGGGTGTTGTATAGTTTTTCTAGTAGAAGTTGAGAATTTTGTACAAAATGCTGTGTCTGCAGATAAGTTTGATGGTTATGAATACTTTAGCATCATTGTTAACAAGTAGTTTATCAATTTGCAGTCTATTGGACAAATGCATTCAAAGAACACAAGATAAGACGTTATGTGCTGTATATCTTTAACTGCCATTGAAATAAAACGTCTTTTATATATTATGATGGGCCTTGATTCTGTTTGAATGGAATGTATTGGAGTACGTTTCTAACGTATCAACCTATTTGGGGGAAAAGAAGATTTGAGAATATATCTCAATATTTTCATTTTAGGATGTCTCCACAACTCACCACGGATAAGATAACATATATATATATATATAAATGTATTAAGTTATCTTTGATATAGGTTCATGCAAGACTTCAGTTTTTTGTGGATTTGCTTAGTCTGAGTGTGATATGAAATTTTAAAAGAAAATGCATTTTTTATCATATCAATAATTTGGAGTTGTGCCCCTTGTCTTAGTGATTGACAATAGGGAAGTTTCATAGTGGTGAAAGGGTTAATAATAAAACCCATAATTGTACTGGTGTCACATTTGATGCAAAAAGATTTACACATCTTTATGAGTTTGTCAGTCTCGCCCAGTCCGTGATATTATCCAGCCATGTGTTTAATCCATCTCTTCTTCCACCCTCCATCAAACATTGAAGAACATCCTCATTGGTCTATGTTCTCTGTAACATTCCCAACATGTCTATAGCTAATGTTCCCAAATGCCTGGATTCATCTTTTTAATTCTGCAGTTTAGTTCCCATAGCCATTTAGAAATATTGACAGAATCTTAATACGGGTGGTGATCCTGCTTTTCCAAATGGTGGTTACTTGTCATGGCCGTTGTAATAGTTACCTGCTACTAGAGACCTAAGGAGATCTAGGGGATGGAGTCAACTGATTCTTTTTTGGGCAGTGTATCCTATTTAGGCTGATTAGTGATTTTCTAGGCAATATAAATATGTTCAGTAGTTTGCCATTGCTTCATGAACGGTCCAGATGCTCAAATGCTTGTGGCAGGTATCAAACTTGGTACCTTGGCTGTCATGCGCTCTCACCACTTCGTCAGAGCTGGATCCACATCCATAAAGGGTCAAAATGATCCATAGGCCATGCTGCTACTCATAGGAACATTATATATATATGTATATACAATATATGAATCAAGTGGTTCTTTCCGGAACGTTGTCTTCAGCGTGAATATCTCTGTCCATGATATTCGTAGAATCTTTCTGTAGCACTTCATGTCAAATGAGTTTATTCTTCTGGATATTGTCTTGATTAAAGTCCCAGTCTTGTATCCATATGTTGCCACTGGTAAAACACATTATCTTAAAAGGGTTACTTTAGTGTCATTATTGCCACTCTAACACATGCACTACTGCCACCGAAACCTCTTCTATTTATTTAAATACACAACTTCTAAAGAAGAAATACACAACGTTCAGTTATTATTAGTTACATTAATATTCAATTTATCCATTCTGAATTTCTAGGCATTTCACTCCATAGGTTGCAGTTTCTTTCAGGAGGAAAATGTTAATTTTATGCTGTAAGGACAACATTCATTTTTGCTGGCCATTTTGGCAGCACACTATATCACACTAAATAATATAATGCCACACAAAATTAAATTCAATCACTTAATTTATTCATGTCTTGTGTACACAATACCAATTCAAAATTAACGGTAAGATTTCTGGTATTTAGCACGAGCACCAGGTCCACCAAACTTCTTGGGCTCACAACGACGGGGATCAGCAACCAACAGTGATCTGTCATACTGTATCAAGACATCCCTTATCTCCTTCTTTGAAGCTTCATCAACATCTGAGACAAAACAATAGATCATAAGAAATATGAGATAATCTACCTTATGGGTTATAACATTGTTATGGCCTAGTCTGTCTGACAATAAGGTTACTTTTCACTTTGGGGACTAACCATACATCCAAAAAGCTCCATACACATCCTCGCCCTTAAAAATCAAGGTGTTGTCTCAAGTTACATGACTGAGAAGAGAAGAACCTGTTCTTTTGTCAGAACGGCAATGGTCTGTCAAGATCTACCTACTTGTGGTATGGGGATTATTTCATCAATCCCATTTAAGAAAAAAATCACCAAAAGTAGTGTAATCCATTTATAGTGCATAAGGTATAAAAAAAATTCCATATTTATCAATACTTCATAATTCCATATTAGTCTCGTGTTAAAACGCAGATAATGCAGGAAAGCTGTAAATCATGAGAATGCATTCCATCACCAATACATTATACTAAATTACGGTAGATGATATGCAGCGGCACAGAAAATAGCCTACTATATATATATATATATATATATATATATATATATACACACACACATATATATACTGAATAAAAGGACTCACAGATATGTATTATCTGATACATTTTTTCCCTCAACACGAGCAAAATTATCTGCATGGAATTCATATATCTCTAAACTTATCAACACATTAGAACTTCACAAACATACACCGGAAGCTCAGAGCTATCTGGAATGACAGACTATCAATGTATATTGGTTGTTTGATAACCCTAGGAATTGTGAGTGATTAGTTCTTACTTCCTATGTGCAGTGGGGTGATTTATCTGAGCTTTCATATCCAGGAGATTTCAGCTGTTGGCTTTGTGCAATGCCTATTGAAGGAGCCTTCTACTCAGAGGTAGTCTATAAATGTAGAGATGACACGCCCGTTGTGTTGCCAGGGCCCGAGAGGGAGCTAAGAATAGCAACACTGTTCCGTGCATGTCGTAAGAGGCAACTACGGTTATGGGATGGAGTTGGCTGTCTCATTCCATATATGGTATGTGACCCAAAGCCATGTTGAAGTTGGATGGGTCAGGTCAAAATGTGTATCAATGCTGTAAACCATGACAACGCATTCCGTTCTCTGGACTACATCCTACTAATCTGCAGGAGTTTGAGAGAAACGCAAAAATATAGATGACATACTACAAGGCTTCCATAATAGAGCCTCAATATAACAGCATGTCAACTAATACAGTTTTTTTGTTGCGTGGGTGGCTATTCTAGTGTGCCATTGGTGAGACCCACAAACGCAACTGCATGCTTTCTAAATATTGGTATCCAATAATAGACAATGACGGATGTTCTTAAAAAATTTGGTTGCTTATGTTTGCATGTAGAAAATGAAATAAAATTCAACTATGGACAAGTGCCTGAAAAAAAAATATAAATTAATATCTGAACTAGAAGTCCCCAAAGAATAGGACAAATATGTTGCGCCCCGCCTACACATTTTACCCTCTGGAATACTTCCACCGCATTAGTCTTTAGTCACTACACTATTCATGCACGCAGAATAAACCCATGTTTTGACTCATTCATGTATGAAATAAAATTGGTTCATCCAGTCACACGGTGAGAAGGGTACCAGGTCTCATGCCATGGGAAGATTGAGGGCTGATTCTAGGACAGCCGAGCCGTTATCGCAAAAAATCTGAATGATTAAATGCTGGTGTGTCCATCAGCCTGACTTCAGCACCTGTGTTTGCTTGGGTAGACTATGGTCTTTCTTGGTGTAGGAGATGGCAGACCAATCTTAGTTTTCAGCCTCTGTTGTCTGGACCAAACCACATCTACTTTTCAAAGAGATAGCCTCGATGGGCAATAACATGCAAAAGTGCAACCCATGAGACAACTACAATCTACTAACCAGAATATATTTTAACGAGAATTCTTAGAATGAACACAGAATATATGAAATGTGCATATAAAACTGCATAGAAAAAAGTGAAGACATCTGCCTCAGAGGTAGTGACGAATAAAAGGAATCATCACAGTATTATCTGATACAATAAATTGTTTCCATCATTGGCAGATCTTCAATAAAGCAGTGCACGTTGAAAATTATCTGCATAAAAAAATACATGCATGGTGACCAGAGTACAGTACATGGAAGAGGCGGCTAAAGAAGATTACTCGTGGGGTTGATTTGCTCTTCCAGATAGAAAAAATAAATAAAATTCAACAAACGAACACCTGAAACAAGATTTCCCAACGAGACAGAGGTATATTGATCTACACATTTAACTCTCTGATAACTTCCAGAATGGGAGCTGCAGTAGTGTAGCATTTAGTCACTCGCCAGCTAACTAACAGACCAAAATTATTTGCGTATGAAATAAAGGTGTATTTTATTCATTCGTCTAGCTACAAGGAGGGTTACCATGTTGCTCATAGTTTGGGAGGATTGAGGAATATCACCAGCTGAGCAATTATAAAAAACTGAGCACTAATGGGAGAGTTATGACTGGTTCATAATTCAGTTGAACATTACTGCTAGGATCTGCCCATAGCAAAGAGGAAAATAATTTTTTTTAAATAAAATGTAAATAAACATATTTACATTAAGTGCAATTCATGAATACCTGTACTTCATTATCCAGATCTTTTATGGTGAACATAGAAGCTATTAACTGCATAGAAAAAAGTGAAGACAGCTGCCTCAGAGGTAGTGACGAATAAAAGGAATCATCACAGTATTATCTGATATAGTAAAATGTTTCCATCATTGGCAGATCTTCAATACAAGCTGCCGGGCACGTTGAAATATGCATAAAATGATACATGCATGGAGACCAGAGTACAGTACATGGAAGAGGTGGCTAAGGAAGATTACTTGTGGGGTTGAAATGCTCTTCCAGATTTAAAAAAAGAAGAAATAAAATTCAACAAACTATGATTACAGTGTTGGAAGAAAAACAAACACCTGAAACAGATTTCCCAATGAGATCAGGATGTTGCCTCAGTTACACAACGGAGAAAAGAACCTGTGCTTTTGACAATGAGAATGTATATTGATCTACATTTTTTTATCTCTGATAACTTCCAGAATGGGAGCTGCAGAAGTGTAGCATTTAGTCACTCGCCTGCTAACTAACAGACCAAAATTATTTATGTAGTAAATAAAGTGCATTTTATTCATTCGCCTAGCTACAGGGAGGGTTACCATGTTGCTCATACTCTGGGAGTGTTCTGGAATATCACCAGCAGAGTAATTATGGAAAAACTGAGCAATATATGGAGTTATGACTGGTTCATAATTCAGCTTAACATTACTTCTAGAGTATTAAATAAAATGTAAATAAACATATTCACATCAAGTCAGCGACAAAAATGGAATCTTTGTAAATTAAAAACAGTGTGCACAGGAAATGCAAAAGATATAGTATAAGTGCAATCCATGACATACCTGTACTTCATTATCCATAGCTTTTACAATGAACATAGAAGCTATTAACTGCACAGAAAAAAGTGAAGACAGCTGCCTCAGAGGTAGTGACGAATAAAAGGAATCATCACAGAATTATCTGATACAATAAAAATTTTCATCATTGGCAGATCTTTAGTATAGACACCAAAACAGTGAGATAGACATATTGCACTTCCACATAGGTCTTACATATTCTCTGAATTGGTTGTTATCAAAGAGGCAAATGAACTATGTGGACAAAAAGATACAAATAAAGTGCATAACCAAGAACAGGAAAATAAACTTAAGAATAGATCTATAAGATTTGTTAAGACCTGTTTCCTCCATAATAGGTTGTACGGTATAAAGAAAACAAGTATTTTAATAACAAATTTTATTAGTCTTTAATATACTCACATTTTTGGTAGTAAGCAACAATGGACTTGGCGATGGCTTGTCTGATAGCTGAAATAAATCAAAACATTTAATAGGTTCACTTTTCTTCTTCAGATATTTTAGTATCTTAATATACTAATATACTTAATATCATCTTCAAAATTTATTCACATAAGAACAATTATTTTTCTGTGATAATTTATAACCTATCCTTTTTGTGTCCTTACATGTCATGGTGTCCTTCATGAATTCCTTACAGGAAAATATGCAAACTATTTATCAACCTATTTTAAGTCTTAAAATTCAATTTTGCCAACATGGGTTTCTAGCATAATTTCTCTTTGATCAAGAAAAAATCATATGGGATTTGGACTTAGTCCGTTCAGTTGATTGATTGAATACGGAAACGTGAAGACGCAAACTGTGATGCGAATGTGTAGCACCTGAAAATGGTTCAAATCCCATTTACTGCCATATGATTTTTTCCCCCTGTAATAAATTCATTAAATTATTAATTAATCAATTACCTGAAAATGTGTATATATAATATCTGCCAAAAAAAACCTACTACAGCATGTTTTTGAGTTACTTTGAGATTGGATAGTCCCCTCTTACAACATGTAGTTTTACTATTCTATGCTGCCCTTTCAGACAAAGCCATCACACACATATATCTATTCATCAGAGAACTGGCACGATATTGTGGAGACCAAGATTTGTTTCAATTGGTTTCTTGTTAAAAGTAGCTCATGTCTTGTTTTTTTAAGGAAATTTAATAACTTCTGCAATTGCACACGGGGGAAATATTGCTTTTAGGTGTAGAATATTCTGTATCTTCCTCCTTATGATGGTATTTAGAAGACACCCTTAATTTAGTTTCAGCAATTTCAAAATCCTTTTCTCTGTCCGTGATATCATAGGATCTGGGGTGCAAAGGGAACGTATTGATCTAGGCGGACCCATGGTTAGCAGATAACCAAGATCCCAAATGTACCTCCACGCGGTGCACCCTGGAAACAGAAATACAGCAGCTTGAGCTGATTATAGCCAAATCATTTGGGGATCGTGTCCGAAAATGTGGAGGTAGCAGATGGAAAGAGATTTGACTGCATAAGAGACAGACAATATCTCCGACATCACCACATATAGCGACACTGTCGACATACAGTGAAGCTAGTCAGTCCAGTCCGAACATTGGAGGGGCGGCCAATGTAAAATGCATGTAACGGTAGATGCATGGCGAGAGACAAATAGATTTCATACTGAGTACAATGAAACAATGAAAGGGCAGAAAAGCGTGAGGGCAGCGCTTACTGCAAATTGAATAGTTCCTACGAAAAGGGAACTACAAGCTCCGTCAGCTCGAGGCGAGCTTCTTGTTACCTGTGCTCCGCACAGACAGAGACCCAGACCAAAGCATTGGCGTTTGGAAAATCAAGAAGTCCTAACCCAACTCTAATGTCGCGCCTTCCTAAACCGGAAATATGCTCACGAAGAGAAAGGGTTCCATACCCGATGGTCTTAGGCAAGAAAGGGACAACGATGGCAGTCCTGGCCCAACTCTACTGTTAAGTTCTCCTATACAGAGAAAGGGTTCAGTACCTGATGGGCTCAGGCGCTATTGGGACATGGTCGCTCAGCTCGAGAACGCCTTGGTCTCAAACGTGTGGTGTGAGACTCGAACTTGGACAAGGGGTACACGAGGACGGTGAATGACACCTCGGTTAAGAGGGCGAAATAGCCAGGGTCCAACTCAGCTGTTGAGTTCCCCTTAAGGAACCAGGCTCACGGATGAGAAACGGTTCAGTACCCGATGGGCACAGGCACAGTACGTCCAATTACTAGAGGCACGCTCATAGACAGTGGAACACCTCGTGCGAGCCAGACGAGAGTAAAATATCGGTCTTGGCACGCAAAGAGTCACCACATACACGCTGGCCTGGAGACATATGGAGGCTGTCACAGGCTAGGGTAGCCCACCCGAATTGTCAAGGCATGCTGAAATCGGATGTGCTAGGCCTACAAGGCGCATAACGGTGGCACAACGTAATCACGCTCCCGGCAGAAATCGCACGGATATTCGTGCTGGTTACAATGGAGCGAACGCAAAACAAACAAACATCATAGGATCTTTCTGTTGCACTTTCAAATGAATTTATTATTTTGGATATTGTCTTGTTTAAAGTCCAAGTCTTGCATCCATGCATGTCACTGGTAAAACACATGATCTAGGGTTACTTTAGTGTCTCATAGAGGGCCAAGATGTCCCAGAAATCATGCTTAAGTTAGATTCAGGCTGAAACCATATTAATGTTATAAAGTTCCTGAATTGCAGAAGTCTGCGACAGCAGTACCAGATGTAACAGTGAGCTGATCTCGCAAACCCAACTCACAGAATTGTTGTACTAGCAATACAATTAGATGTATTAGTGGATGCTCAAAATTTTAAAAAGTAATAAAGAACCTTTATTTTTAATTGAATTTCACTCGTTTCAGACATTCTACAAAATACATGTCATAAATAAATAAATGAAATAAAACTAGACTGACCAGCCAAACGACTTAACTTTACTACACTTTGCTGATGATCAGTTCATAAAGATAAATATTCAACTACTGAAACCCCAAGTGCAGGAATTTAAATACCTTGGAAGCAGTTTTACAGATGGACAGATATCAACATCAGAATTCAACAAGCAAACTACGTTAACTATAAATTTACACCAATCTTGAAACACATCTATCCCAATGTAAACCAAAAATTCAATCTGCAATACTAACATTGCTGTCAATGTTAGATGTGGACACTAATCAAAGAAGAGTGAAAGTGTGATCTAAGAAAAGCAGCAAACAGAACAAGAAATCGTGATGAATGAAGATATTACAAGAACTGTTGAAACAGCTGTGGTCAAATATATTGAAAAACAAGATACTGAAATAGTTCGTCCAGTTGAATATAAACCCATGTTGTCCAGCAGCAAGGCATACAAAGTAAGAATGAAAACAGCAAGAAGAAAAACATGATGGTGGCTTAATAGAATTACCAATGTTCTGAGACATTCTGAGATTGTCAATCATTCTTGTGATGCCTTACAGCTATAGAAGACTTAGAAAAGACAGGATAGACAAGATGCTGATGTGTGTATGTACTCAAAGCTCACCATAAATCTGTGCAACATGTCCACCTCCCTTCACTCTCACACGAATGTCTACACCACCAAATCTCTCCTTGCCTAGCAACAGGACTGGCTCTTGGAGCTGAAAATAAACCAGAACAAACGTTATCTCCAATTTGCACTTATAGTTTAACACTTTGTAATGTTCTTTTTATAAATATGAACAGTAAATTTCTGCATTCATTCACTCCTGGTTAACATGATCTAGTCAAGACGGCGGTATGTGTTGGACAAATTATGGTAGAATTCCACCTCATACATCCTTAATTACCTCTTATTACATGCATGATAGGTCAGTATTGTTATTTTGTGTTCCCAATACAACAGCTGGGACTTCAGAATGGTTTGTGGGTCACTTTATTGGATAGGACAGCAAAGTACACCTAAAAATCCTTAATATCATATGAAATGTGTTCTTACAGCTCGTGAGAATTGAACCAGGTGTTTTTTTAGCGACACCAAATCACCTTGCTACTCTTTCCATACTTGACCAACTACATCCCAAAAAAAAAGATGTGATAGACACTATGTACTCAAGCCACTGAGAACGGACCAAACGAGAAAATGCCTAGAAGAGGTGACAAGATGCAGACATGCCACTGATGATGCAATGGCAATTCCACATATCTGTGGGGTCCATACCGTTAAATCAATCTGCGCATGGGAGTAGCTATAATGGAGCAACATTTTAACAGGCAAACTGCATGAAGAAAAACCAATGTTGGGCCTGCAAATATTTCCCAGAGAAAATCACAAAAAGACACACAAAATGTATGTGGAAATGTAAGGGATTTTGTGTTGGCGAGGGCAGATAACATTAAATACTAATGGAAAATAAAGCTTGGCCTAACCCACAATCAATACATACATGGAATATTTGTGTTGGGAATTGCAACAATGTATTTATTAACATAAATATGTGTTTGGAAAAATATCTTGTGGCATGCTTAGCAAAGGAGCATGACTAGCAAAATGTGAAACGCTGCCATAACACATACTAAGGTGATCCATCAAGTACTTTTTTTTTAAAATCCCACTCCCATTGACATTATAAAGGCTTCTGAGGTATCAAATAGTTCGAAATAATTGTCATTCAATTAATATGGAGTGGGGGGTGGGGTGTGTGAGAGAAATATGAATGTACTATTGTCTATTACATTTATGGACTTGAAAAATATATGTTCACCTTAACCCTGAGAATTTCAGGCTCCATCTGGTCAAGTGGACGTCCGTTGACTTTAATGAGTCCATTTCCACGCTTACAGTGGGCAACTGCAGTTGCAGTTTTCTGAAAATGAACAAGAAATAATATGCACCACAATCTAAAAAGTATAAATCATCAAAAGACATGTTACATAACTAATGTGCAATTTGTAGTCATGTGAAAGGTTTCCCCCTAGGGGAACACACTTCGGGATTTGACCAGAGAAGTCTGGATTTTGATATCTAAACTCCGCAGAAGACGGTATCAGGCCATTGGAGCAAATAAAACGGTGACACATCGCATTTCTTTCTCTAGACTACATCCTGCTGTGAATCTAGTAGGACCATTATCCTGCTACAAGAGAGATCAGTTGAATTTTTTAGAATGAATGCAAAGAAATTTCAAATTTGTGCCTGGTCAAGTGCATTTTTCTGGTTATAAATTATAAATGTTACCAAAATATATTTGTAAAAAGAATTGGACATAAAAGATATTACAGCTGCACTGTAAACCATGACACAAAGCATTCAGTTCTCCAGACTACATCTTGCTAATCAGCGATGTCACTGTCACATGTGGTTCAGATGCGCTTCGTTTTATTTCCTAAAGCCACTTTCACAATTGAACTTACGTAAAACAGGTTTTTAGAATGTTCCACTAGACAATCACTAAAACTAGGGGTTATGTTGTGTTACAAAACACAAAATATTAACGATTCGACCAAAAGACCTTTATCAAGATTAGCTTGAAACTCTATGGTGACTATGAAGGCTGACCCATCTGTGTATGCTTGGATCCAGATTCCTCTCTAACTTTGGGGAGTGAGGTCTTTTTATTTAGTTCTGGTAGCTTACTGGGGATTTTTGTGTTAAGTCTTATTTTGGGTGTCCATTAGCATGACTTCGTTGTAATGGTTTTGTGAGTCTGTATCTTTCCACAGCTTCTATAGTTGCCTTTTCTCTTCTAATATCTGGTGGCTTTATGTTTGCATCGATCTCACAGACCACTGTTGGGTTGATCTCATGCCACCACAAATGAAGCTGACAGCCTGGCTTTGAACTCTGTCCAAGTGTGTGCAGGAGCTTTTTGATAATGTGGTCTGCAAGAGGAGATGGTCTTATATAGATCTGACGCATCCTATGTATGAATGTCTTAAGTGTTTGCTCCCCAGGATGTACTTGCAAGCCACTTTAGCAAGTTCAACCTCCTAGACTATAGGTTCCTAAGTGGGCACTGAAGGCTTCTATGGAGGCAATAGTGGGTTCAGAAGTAATTGATGGAGCTCATGCGGTTTGAAGGGGGTTGGTTGCTACTTATAGAATAAATTAATATATAATTAAAAATAATTTTCATGATTTTGTAATTGGATAATCATTTTAAATTTAGATGGTGCTATATACAGGCTTGTAAGAAATCAACAATGATTTTATATTGAGAACAGGTCACAACAGATTACAACCACACATGTATGGGAAGTTTGGAGTTGGTAATATTGATGTGCCAGTGGACAATCTCCTGAAACACAACATATTTTACAGAACTGCTCCCTGTACCAATCTGCATGAAGAAAACTACAACTACCTGAAACAGCTGTCGGATAAGCTCTATCTCAGGGCTAGCTACCACAGCACGGTTCATTGAGGAAACAGCATTTGAAGAAATTTAATGTCTGTATTGACAGAAAGGACTCCTATGCTGATTCAGTGGTCCAGGAACTTCTGCCCTTTGACCAAAATATGACATAGTGGCAGTATTCTCTACGATTACTGTCTTCTACGTTAACTGATAACACACAAGTTTTCATGTAAAGTTAACCCATATCATTTAGTAATGCAATGAGATGTTAGTGATACATTTCAGTGACTCTGCTAAATGAGGGCGGTTGCCATTTCCTCTACCTTGAAGTCTTTACTTGCCGGATTAATCCGGTACCCATTTACGGTTGGGTCGACACGGGACACGAAGTTGCGATCTGAAGAAAAAAAGATTTTCGCCTCACTGGGGAATAAACCCGAGACCAGCCACTAGCTTTCACATATTTCTACTTGAATGTGTGAATTACTATGTTAATTGTAACTATTGTTTTGACAATAGATGCATTAGGAAGTAGTCTGTAACTCTTGTTCCCTATAGGTGCTGGAGTTTTACTTTTATCTTCAGATTAGTGTTTCTCTGAGGTTTCTTGCTATTTTGTGAGGTTTTTTTTTTAACTTTCACAAGTTTTAGTCTATTCAACACAAACTGGTATTTGGGTGCAAGTCATTAGCTGGACTGTATTTTACTCTAAATGAAGAAACTGCCATGACTTTCCTGTAATTTTGATGTATGCTGCAGATAGAGGATTTCATTCCCTTCCAGCAGTTCATGCATCTGTCTTTTGCAGACTTTATCACACCAGTCATGGGACAGGAGAGAGGAAATTACAAGAATGGCAGAAAACAGCACAGCCATTCTTGGTACCCCCGTGAGCTCAGGCAACACTTGAACACCATATCTTTCTTTCCTGCGATCAGGAATTGCAAGTGATTTGATCTTACTTCTTGTGTGCAATGGGGTGGTTTATAAAAGCTTTCATATAAGTCATATATAAAAATATACGTATTAACCCATATGCATACCTTACGCCCAAACACTTGCACAGCTTGCAATGGTCCTTTAGGAGGCATCTAAAAGAATTTAAAAAAGGAAAGAATTTCATTTTAATCAATAGTAATCAAGCTGAAACAAATCAGGGCATTTAAGTTTGATAATAAGCCATGTTTTGGACATACAAAGATTATAAATAAATAAAGTAGGGTATATTTTTCTTATCTAGTCACTGTGCTATAAAAAGCACACTTTGACATTTTTAAACAAGCGACGTCATGGAGTTCTGCAAGAAAACCCGGGAACCAATGAAATGCCACGAGCGGTGACGTATCACCACGCTGATTTTACGTGGCAGCCATTTTTTTTAACTTTTGATAGACTCGACTAGCTTTACTAGTGGAAATCCATGGAAATCGCCTAATTAAAAACGCAAACTGTACAATACATATCTAAAAAGAAACACCTTCTTCATCAGTGTGGCAGATAAACCTGTTTTATCCCGCACAGGAAATCCAGGAACTATGATGCGATAAGGTACGCCTGTTTGCAGGACGAAGGCTATGTACACCTTACAGTCAACCACAGCGTGGAATTCAGGAACTTCGAAACTGGGGCCCATACAAACATAGTTGAAGTATTGTGGGGCCTCATTAAAAGGCAGTTTTGAAACCAGGGTAGGAGGTGTAGAGGGCAATTCCCCTCCTACCTCTGTGAATACATCTGGCGGAAGAAACACTCGAAGTCAGCAGATTTATTCCAGGACTTCTTGTGTGGAATCAAACACGTGTATCCGCCACATCATTGATAGTTCCTTCTCAATGGAACTATAAATTTAGGATGCCCTTTATCCGCCAGGTCATGATGAATGAGGTAAGTGTTTCATGAATTTTAACAATGTTTACATTTCGAATTAGCCGACTATGGATTAACCCGCCTTTTCCCGCGCAAAGGGAATGAAAAAGATAGCTGCCGATGGATCATTCACACAGCCATGTCACGCGCAAAAACTCTCCTTTTTGCTTCCGCGGTGTGACGTCATGGCATCCATTAATTTCATTGGCAGTGCACAGAAATCCATGACGTCTGGTAGTCCGGAATATAAACATTGCGCTATTTATAGCTCGGTGGTTACTTGAACGAGAAATTTACCATTTTGTGAAGAGGATAAATATCCCTGCCAACAAGCCTTCTTTTAAGTTCTTTTTATTTCTAAACGGAAAGATCAGCTCTCTTTATTATACAAGTTGTAGTAAGTTCATCGGCAGATTTTTCGTTCCAGTGTACACAGTGACCGTTGCTCTGCAATCGAGGTGTTTTCCGACCTTTCGTAGGGTCACGTGATCTGAAGCTTCTTCCAGGTGGCGCGTGTTTGATTCCCGGGCGGAATGATCAATGGTCATTAAAAATATAAAATATATAATATAAAAAATAATTGGCTGGAGGGGGGGGGGGGGGCCACAAAGAATAAAATTTATGGTTGGTTTTGTAATTAAATGTTTTATTTGGTTTATTTAAAATTTATGGTTGGTTTTGTAATTAAATGTTTCACTTTTAAAAATTCACTTTTTGTGGATGGCGGGAACAATACATTTTCGCGCGTTTGCCGGGAACAATACATTTTCGCGCGGTTTGTACCTTTTGTGCCTTACCTTTTGGCGCATGTGCAAAGGTATTGGTCATTTTGCGCGCTCGTTGTTTGTGGTCATTTTGTGAAAATATTCCGCATCAGTAGTCAGAATATTTGTTCGTTGTCAAAAAAATGGAAAATTTCGATTTAACCTTCTTTATTAATTTACGCTCAAGTGGACATAAATGTATATTGGACTGGTGCATGAACCAAGGTTTAATTTGTAACTATTATGTGTGTCCTAATTGTGGTGAATTTATGAAATTGATAAAACAAGCCCAGAAACCAGACGGTTTTATGTGGATGTGCAGACGATTTGGCAGTAATCGCCATAAAATATGCCAGAGTGTTAGAAATAATTCATGGTTTGGAGAGAGCCATTTGAGTATAGGCGACATCCTTCTTCTTACATATCTGTGGGTTATGCAAGCGAGGAGCGGCTTCATAAAGCGAGAAGTGAAGGTTGGAGTCAAAGCAGTAGTCGATTGGAAGAGTTTCTGCAGGGAAATCTGCATCGAAATGTGTGCTAATGAAAATGTCAAGGTTGGAGGAGTAGGTTCCATTGTCGAGATAGACGAATCTATGTTCGGCAAAAGGAAATACCATCGTGGAAAAAGGGTGCAAGGGACCTGGGTTTTTGGCCTAGTCGAGAGGGGGACGAATAAATGCGTCCTAAAGGTGGTACAAGAAAGGACTAAAGATGTGCTATTAAGCATCATAAAAGAACACGTCTTGCCGGGGACAACAATCATCTCGGATTGCTGGAAGGCATACGCCTGCCTAAACGATGAAGGTTACGTCCACATGACGGTTAACCACAGCATGGCATTCAAAAATCCAGAGACTGGGGCCCACACCAATACAATTGAGGGATTGTGGGGTCTCATTAAGAGACAAATGAGAAATCAGGGCAGGCGGTGCAAGGGCCAATTTCCGGCATACCTGTGTGAATATATGTGGCGAAAAAAACATCAAAAATCGCCACATATATTCATGGATTTCCTGAACGCTATCAAGCAAGTTTATCCGCCTGGCAACAGCGAATAAGGTAAGTGTTTCATTTTACACATTTCACACTGTTTACATTTCTTATTAGGCGCGCCACTGATTTCCACTAGTTAAACGAATCCGATCCGCCATCGAATCGACAAAATCTTTTTTTTTAAAATGTCTGCCACGCGCAAGACGGTGGCGGGGTCTGTGACGTCACTGTACGCGACATTTCATTGGATGTTAGGTTTTCTAGTGGAACTCCGTGACGTCACCTGAATAAAAAATGAAAACAGTGTGCTATTTATAGCCCACTGTACACTGGAACGGAAAATTTACCAGTTCATCAAGAATCCATACCCAGTTTTGTTATATGTTGAAAGTTGGCAGTCCACAAAAACTGATTACTGTGTGAGTGAAGAGCTGATCTTTACTTTTACCCACAACCTCTGCACATGCTAATCATCCTATTCTAAATACAAATTGTATCTCTACCCCCAATTCAATCAGACGCTGATTAAACATCATTTTACCTAAATTAGGCCGTCTAGCACGTGTTGTGACGATTGCCAGGGACACTATTAAATTGCTCGTAAGAATACATTTCACTAACAACTAGACTAGAGTACATTAATAAAATTACTAAGACTGAAAATATCATCTTGGGCGACGTAGACCTAAAAAAAGTGAAACATGAAATAGAGTAGGGAGCTAATATAAGAACCTCTACGATCTATCGCTCTAGTCTACAACTATCGAAAATAGGCGTATTTGGTAAAATATTATAATGCCGATATTATATTAGATATCATTGAAACTAGACAGTATACACATTATACAATAACTATTCAATGTATGTGATATTGTATAAGTCTATATGCACCAAGAAGTATATATAGTATGTGACTTAAATGAATTTATAACACAACACTTACAGCAGACACTCACGTTGGATAGAAAACTTGTTAAAAAAGGAAGTAGAAACGGGGATGCGGACTCCACATGGACTTCCTAGTTTGATAAAAAGAATAACTTCTGTCCCAAATCTTACAGAACAATTATAATTATGTATAACAAAATCGAAAATAATGAATTAACATCTCATCAATAATTACCTCGGATGTTGTTATTCGAAGAACCACAATCTTTTTTTAACATTTTATGGTATAGACCCTGATATAATCATAGTAACTAATTTCCGCTGTTGAATTGTTTGTTTTTTAACTGGGAGATTTGTCTTGATTTTGTAGAAAGATCCTACGAATATCATGGACAGAGAAAAAGAACATTGGAATTTTGAAATTACTGAAACTAAATGAAGAGTGGCTTCTAAATACCATCATAAGAAGGAAGCTACAGTATTTTGAATACTTAAAGAGACACGATGGTATCGAGAGGCTGATTCTGAATGGCAGAGTGCCTTAGAGGGGGAGAACAAGAAGACGGTGGACCATCGACATCGAAGAATGTATGCACACATCTATGGCCAATGCAGGCCTGCTTGCCCAGGACGGAGAGGCGTTCAAAGTATCCCCGACGAAGACAACGTTCTGGAAAGAATATGTCACTTGATATATATTCCAAGACATGCTCTTTTCAACTATGTATGTTACTCCCTTTGGCTATATTTGGCGTATTGTGCGCCAAATGGCATGTGTTGTACCGTGAGGGACTGGTAGTTTGACCTGGGGTCTGGTCTGAGTGTCCGCTTTTGCAAAACATATTGCTTCGCCACAAGAGGTACTTCTATCCGTTCTAATCACCTATGTGCCAACAGGAGCCTGGACGTCTAGTTAAGGGTGCGAAGAATATGGCCACCGTCTTCTTTCCAGAAATGTAGGAAGCATCTACGGAAAGTTGGGAATATGTTGAAAACCTGTCACCTGTGAAAAGTCATCGTCACTGCATGTCTTGTCTCTATATCGTTTTTGTGTCTTCTTGGCAAATGGTTCCTGTGGATGACGAAGAAATGCAGACCAGCGACCATTGTACCTTTGTTCTTTTGTGATATATCCCATGGGGAATGTTAGGTGTGCCATCACTACAAATTGGTCAATAGTTCTGACGGGAAAATGTTGAACTAGTTGACCCAGACGTATATACTGCACTCTTGGCTGGATGAAATGGGCAAGTCGGCTGTAGACAAAAAGTCTCCGCGGGGGTGGTCTAACCAACGACGGGCTCGGCAGCAATGTTCCTAAGTGGCAGCTAGCCCTGAAAAGGGCTCATGCGCGCCTGAGACTTCACCTTAGTATATCCTTTAGCATGGATGTACGAGATGACTAAGAAATTGTGAGCTGCGGTAAATTCATGAAAGTCGTTATTTGGTTATTTGTTATATAATATTATGACATCAATGTCTGATGATTGATTTCGGTTATTCCCGTAGTAGTTGTGCATGTACCAATTATATACTACTTTGTACCACATGTACCTTGTTGGTCCAGGTATGTTTGAATAATCCATTCTATTTCTTACGTCCTGTGAGATATGGACTTTTAGTTCAGTGTGTAAAGAAAAAGGCTACTTTCTTCTTCCCAACCTCCGCGGAAGGTGACTGAGGACAGCTGGAGGGGGGGGGGGAGATATGCTGACAACCTGTCACCTGTGAAAACAATTGTTACTGCATGTCTTGTGTCAATTTCTTATTTTCTGTCTTTTATCAATTAATCCTAATGGATGAAAAAGAGATACAGACCAGTGGACATTGAACATTTGTCCTTGCGGCAGACTCCTAATTGATGGGAAATGCTAGATTTGCAGATGATTCAGAAAATTTCACTAAAAAGGAGATAGTTGGCAAGAAGTATGGAGGCGACTAAATTAAGCTGAGGGATAGCCCGTGTGTTGTCGGGGCCCGAAAGGGAAGCAAAGAATAGCAACACTGTTTACCGTACATGTCGTACGAGACGACTAAGGAGGTTATGGGATGGAGTTGGCTGTCCCATCACATCCCATATGGGGTCAGTGACCCAAAGCCATGCTGAAGTCAGATGTGTCAGGCCGAAAATGGCAGATATCGCAGCAATGCTGTAAACCATGACACAAAGCATTCCGGACTACATCCTGCTGATCTGCAGGAGTTTGAGAACGAACGCAGAAGAAGAAGAAGTTGAGGGACGGGCAGGCAACCTGTCACTCTAAAAAAAGGGAAAATTATATATATATATATATATATATATATATATATATATATATAGGTATGCTGTGATGTTTCAGCAAGCCACTAATACTTTTCCTGGAGATGTCTGGCGTACAGGGCAATGAGAGAGCGGATATACTTACTTCAAGTAACGTGGCAAGATTGGCTGATTATTTACAGTAAATACTAATTCCTGTGGCGCATGACCGAAATGTTAGAACATTGGTCTCACACCCATGAGGTCCAGAGTTCGATCCCCAGTAAGAACTGAATGTTTTCTTTCAGATGGTAAATTAAATAAAAACTCACCCTGTACCTGACGTGGCAAGAAAATGCACCCTTATTATTGGTTGGTTGCTGATCTAGAGGACCATGGGCTCATGACCCAAAGCAGCCTTTATCATACAGCTAAAAAATCGATCCTTCAACTCACTAACGGAAAACATGCAATATTTTGTAGTTGTGTCTTATTTCATTTTATATTACGAGCATCACATGGATGATGAAAAAAATGGAGTTGTTATAAAGATTTAATGCACAAATTATCCTACCATTTATCCTACTCTTTATCCTACCATTTAACTCTCACATGTAACATGTGTTGGGGGGGGGGGCACATTCTGGAAGAATCCTAGATTTTAAAAAAACTATATTTAAGTGAGAACAATTGATGCAATTATAAGCATCGCAAATATCGTCTGATTACCCAAGCATGTGAAGATTGGTCTTGGTGGACTTCGTGGATGATACTATCAGATCATACAGCGGGTAGAAATGCGACATTTAGCAGAGCGGCATTAATCGCATAGAACGTGGTGAGACACTAACAAAAAAAATTTTTAAGCATGGTCATCTTGCATTCTGTACTATTTTCAGTCGTACGACTTTGTCTTGTTACTGGTGTCAAATCGGAGGGAGGGCGAGATTGATGATTAAAACAACACCCCTTACTTGACTATGACACACTAACTTGATTATATTGTCTTGTCTGATCTTTTCAAGAAGTGGTTCCAGAACGAGAATGTAGAGAAGTGGAGACTATGATTGAGCAACCATGTCTAACCGATCTCGTTAGCCTGAATGTCTCAGTAAAAGAATGGTTCACTAAGACTGCTCTCTGGTTTCGAGTAAATGATTTCAAATCACTTCCTGAAATGCTCCCCTATGTTGCAATTTTGTAGTATTTTGTGTAGATATGTGTGTGGCGCCTGTTTGGTCATATAAAGAGACACAACTGTTTAGAAAGACAAATAATGGAGGGAAGAGTACATGGGAAGAGGAGAAAGGGCAGACCAAGAAGACGATGAACTGACGACATTAAAGATAACATGAATACATCGCTAGAAAATGCAAGACAGAGAGAGGTTCAGAGAGTTCATTGGGAAGACAACGTTCTGGAAGGAATACGTCACATGACACAGTCTGTGTTTGGAATAGATATGGGCCTGCAGTTTTTCAGTAGCATTTTGTCTGATTTGTCTTTAGGGATGACTGTGATGTATGACATGTTGAAACTGGGTGGAAACTCATTTCTTTCGAATGAATCTAGATATGCTTTTAATAACAGTGGGCCTAGGATGAAGAAATAGTGTTGATAAAATTACACCGTGAGTCCGTCAGGTGCTGCTGATTTGTCTTTCTGCATTGTCTTTACTGCTGCTGCTGTCTTTTAATAGTCCAGTGTCCAGTTTTTGGGCATCGTCGTTTGTAAGTTTCTTTGTGTATTTCAGAAATTTGTTTTGTGTAATTGTGGGGTTCGGTTCTCGTGTGTAGAGCTGTCTGTACTGGTCTCCAAAGGCTTGTATTACTTCATTTGGTTCTGTTAGCATATTTCTTACAATTCTACTGTCTGCCTGCTGCGTTGTATTTGTTGTTCCATAGCCATGTATTGTTTGTTGGGTGTTTCTTGTGTGATTGTGTTTAGTCTTGTTATCAGAAGAGAGCATTGGAGCCGATGGTTTCTGTACTGTTCCAACTCTTTCTCTACAGTCTGTGAATGTGAGGTGCGTTGTTATTTATTTGTTTTGTTGGTCGTATTGCTTCTTCTAAAAACTTTTCTTATTTTATTTGTTGTCTGTGTTGTTGGTTGCCAGTGTTTGGGTTCTCTCTTTAGAATTTCCCAGTGATTGTGTATGTTTTCAGTTGGTATGTTATCTGTGTATGTTTTGGCTATCTCTGTCATATACTATACCGCCCGTGTGTTGTCGGGCCTGAAAGGGGAGCAAAGAATAGCAACACTGTTTACCTTACATGCATGTTGTACGAGGCGACTAAGGAGGTTATGGGATGGAGTTGGCTGTCCCATCCCATATAGGATCAGTGACCCAAAGCCATGCTGAAGTCGGATGTGTCAGGCCGAAAGGCGCAGATATCGCAGTAATGATTTAAACCATAAAACAACGCATTCCGTTCTCCGGACTACATTCTGCTGATCTGCAGGAGTTTGAGAACAAACGAAGAAGAAGAAGAATATGCTATACATACATTTTGTTTTGTAACAGTGTGTTTTGAAAACATCGCTAGAAAATGCAAGCCGCATCGCCCAAGACAGAGAGGGGTTCAGAGAGTTCATTGGGAATACAACGTTCTGGAAGCAATACGTCACACGACACAACAGTGTGCTGTTAAATTTCCAGTGAAGAAGTCGTTTGAGTCATACATTTGTGTGTGTAGTATTGAGTGTCGCCATCACTACTTTGTGATCTGTGAATTTGAGTGTTTCTGTTAAGTAAGTCATCTGCAAGATTTTGAGAACGAACGCTCAAGAAGAAGAATAAAAATGTTGCTCGAAATGAAGAGTACTGGTTTCTGCACTATGTACCGTATTGGAGCTGAAGGTACATTGATATAATAAATAACGATTAACTAATCCATTGATATAATAAATAAAGATTAACTAATCCATATTGTGTAATTGAAAAACGTAAGTAGGTTTATATATCAAATACTTTGATACAAACAGATGCAATGACAGTTGACAGGAATATAGGAAAATTCCCAAAAGTGAGCGTACATATGTAAAGAATATGCAATGCCCCCAGATCTTTCCCCCTGTATATAGGACATATGAGAAACATAGAAAACATTCTAGGAATAACAGTTGGAGGTTATAATCTGAATAATATGAGATATGCTGATGACAACGCACTGATTCAAGCGAGAGAGCCGGTAGTGCAAGTCCTGTTAGTACACGAAAGTTAAAATAAAGACTGTAGTCTAATCAATAATAAAATAGAAGTAATTATTTATTCAAATAACACAACTTAGATGCAGAAACTTAATTAAGATAACACAAACTTAATTAAGATCAATGATGCAAATTAAATCAAGTGGATAAAGTCCAGTATCTTCGCACTACTTTAACATTACATAGCCGATGCTTTATTGAGGCAAAGAGCTGGATAGCACAAACCAAATAAACGTTTCAAAACATGAGAAGTATTCTACGCAAAGGAGAATATCAATGCATATGCATGCAAGTGCTATGATATTATATCGAACCAATTTTTCTTTATAGATGTGAAGCATGGATGACAATCACAAAATTTCAAATTGAGCAAGAGGCTAGAAGTTGCCTTGTACCACCTGAAGACCATATATGATGCCTTCCCATAAAAGTTATTTTTACAGACTCTATGTCCGCTCTTCAAGCACTGGAATGTGATGGATATTGTAAACCTGAGCTAATTGAAACATATCACCATGCCAACCAACTGCTTACATTTTATGAAGTCAGCATTGTTATGCAGTGGATTCCTTGCCACTCAAACACACCTGGCAATGACATGGCAGACATATTAGCAAAGATTGGAGCACAACAACAACAGCCTTATACAGAAACAACCATGCACACAGCTAAAATTATGTTGAAATCTGTGAACAAAGAAAAGTGGATGAAAAGATGGACCATGGAAAACACTGGGAGGGAAATCTATAAATATATGACCAGCCCAAATCCTAAAGACAATATCAATCTCCTGGAAAGAAAAGACCAGAGTATCATATTCCGACTGCGCACACATGTACATTTTAACAATCACCTGAACAAAAACAATCACAACACACTCCAGAATGCCGGCTTTGCAATCGAAACTGTTGACCACCACCTTTTTGAATGCCCAGCGTTGGATGATGTCAGAAAAATGTTTCTCCCTACAGGACCAGATAAATGGAACACATTATATGGAACAAAACAACAGCTCACAAACACATGCATATATCACACAATGGCATTGGGTCAAAGGACATGAGCCCATGGACCGTTGGATCAGCAATTAACCAACCAGCAAGAGGCTACTGAGACGCTTTTAATAAATGAAAATTTCACGGACAGCCAAGAAACGTTATAAACGTGCATAGAAGTCATCAGAGATGCTGGAGTAAAAAAAAATTATAGTAAACAGTAAACACGATGAAAAGAGAAAAACGTGAGCATTTAGTAACCACCATCGGAAAGATCAAGGGAGAAGATACAGGGGAAGAAAAAGAGAAAAAATGCTGAATAGGTTGTTACTATGTTACGAGATAATGTCACCAACGTAACTTATTAACAGCACAATAGAAATTTGTGTAGAAACATGATCGCCAACGCTACTCGGCGTGACACTTGATTGAATGATATATCAAATACATCAAATATATATTTTAGCTATTCTTCTTCATCGTTCTTCAATCAGATATCAGGTTACAGCACCAATAGCTTCAATGAATTATATGATTCTCTTCAGGTCATCCATGGAACTCCTCAAGTCCGGAAGTACTCAATTCTCAGTTGGCCATATTTTCTTCCTCTCTTCTTGGTAGAGTTGACATGCATGAAGAATGGTCTTTGGGTTCAGTCCACAATTGCACAGTTAGCAGTCTCGCCAATCTTCAGTTTTCGGAACATGTGACTTCTCAGTCTGTTGTGGTCAGTTCGTAGTCTGAAGATGATGGTTTGTTTCTTGCGTGTTTTAGCTATTTAAAGAACGGATTTCTAAACTTTTCCCGATGATGTACCCAAATGCATTATCCTCCCTCTCCCACTTTTTCAACTACGTTGTAGGGATCAACATCAGGTACCGTCTCCGCAGCGAAGGTTGGCTGCAACGGATCTCCTATATCCTCTGTCTCTTGTCATGAGCACTCTGCTAACCCGTATTCTGTAAATCACACGATGTTACCATTCCCACTTGTATCTCTGCCCACTTCTTGTTCATCTCACCTTAACACTACCGTCAAGTAAGGCACTCAGCAAAGTGCGGTGTCTTTTAATATGTCCAAAATATTGCATTTGTTTTATTTTTGTATACTTGAATAAATTTTGTAAAGAAGTCCCTGGGATCACCAACAGAGAACTCATGACACAACTACAGCTAAAATCTCTGGCACAGGAAATGATTGCACACAAATATAATACTAAAATATGAACACATGTGTACACAGATAGATCGATAAATAATGGAGCAAGAGGCGTCTTTATAAGATATAATAACGGAAAGGCCTCAGTAAAATATTCCCAACAGGAAAGACATGCTCAAACTTCAGAGCAGAATTGTGGCACTCCTGCAGATACTGAGATATCTCGTTTTCAGAGATCATCCAACGCCATCCAATGTAGTAATATTCACGGACTGTGTCATGTGACGTATTCCTTCCAGAACATTGTCTTCCCAATGAACTCTCTGAACCTCTCTCTGTCTTGGGCGATGTGACTTGCATTTTCTAGCGATGTATTCATGTTATCTTTAATGTCGTCAGTCCATCGTCTTCTTGGTCTGCCCCTTCTCCTCTTCTCAGGTACTCTTCCCTCCATTATTTGTCTTTCTAAACAGTTATGTCTCTTTATATGACCAAACAGGCGTAGTTTTCTTTTTGTTATTGAGGTTAGTAACCAACACTCTGGAATATTCAATGTGTTTATAATATCTGAGTTTCTGATTTTATCCTTCCATGATATTCTAAGTATCTTCCTGTAGCATTTCAGCTCGAAGGCGTTGATCCTCTTTGCCGCTGTTTTACTTATAGTCCATGTTTCACAGCCGTATGTTGCAACCGGAAACATACAAGTTCGTAACATTATCACTTTCGTTTATATTTTGTTGTTTTTCCATATGTTTTTCAGCCGTGTTATTTTGCAATATGCCATTGCCAATCTCTTCCTTATTTCTGCCATGCAGTCTCCTGCACCGTTGATGTTTGCTCCTAAGTATTCAAATTTATCCACACATTCTATCTCGGTATTGTCTATTCTGATTTTTGGTTGTTGTGTTGTTATATCTGTTGACATGATTTTTGTTTTCTGCGTGTTTAAATACACATTTTGTGCTTCGCTATATAATCTTTGTGTTCTTGATTAGTTGTTCCAATCCCTTTATATCGTTTGAAAGAAGCACTGTGTCGTCTGCGTAGCGTAGTTCCGGGATTAGGAATCCGCCTATGTTTAAAGCGTGGTAGTCAGTGTTGTGTATGTCTTCTCTCACCACAACACAGACTACAAAATCTTAACTAAATCCCCAACAAACTAAAACCATACTGAACAAGCTCACCCATGAAGACTAACAATGCAGTATCGAACACAGAAGGGTATATATTTTGATTTTTTTTTGATTCACGGACTGCAGATCCTTATTGGAAACATTAGAAACCAACAAAAAAAAAACAAAACGAAAACACAATACACAAAATTTAGACTAGAACTGGTAGTCATAAAAAAAGCTCAAACATCACTCTTCAATGGCTACCCTCCCATTCTGGCAACATTAGAAATGAGAGAGCTATTGCCCTGGCAAAAGCAGGAGGTAAAATGTAGCAATTCAGATATCATCTGCTATACAGTGAGGCCAAAACACTAATCCGTAACCTCTATACAACACAATGGAAGAAAGATATGGATATTTTCTCAAAAACAGATCCCATCCACTGCAGGCTACAGAGTCACCTGTATTAAAGTATTCTCAGTAGCACAAACATATAGGCCTAACATCTGCATTCGTACTACAAGGGCCAATAGGTCGTCTTGTAAACATACATACATAACATAGAAACAGTACAATGTTGCTTTAAATAATAGCTTATACAAATAAATTCAGGTAGAAAGCAAGAGGATTAATTAAAAATGCAATTTCTATTAGTCTCAAGAATTAATTTCATTTTTATTAACTGTGTAACTATAATTGAAGATTGCTGACTTTATAAATTAGTGCCCCTGAATCTTACCACCCACTTTCTCGTAATCACGTGATGAGACATGTGATATCTGTACTACTGTGTCAAACAATATGGAACATGTACGGGTTCTGGTAGTCGCAACGATGATTTTTCAGTTTTGTTTGATTTTATTTATTGGCTCTTCATTTGTATCAGCAAAGCTGCCGAATATAGTGTATGTCATAACAGATGATCAGGATGTTGAACTTTTTGGTCAGGTTAGCAACTAGTTTCACGTTTAAGTGTTGTTTTTCCCCCGTTTCCACGAATCCACAGTAACATCGAGTAGGGGGCCTAGTTTAAAGTTTTAGTTTAGTTAGAACTGATACCAGTAGTGTAGGTAGACTGTAGTACTGAACTGAGTACTACTGTGCTGTAGACCTACATTTAGTTACTATCACTATCAAAATTATCAACTATTATCAGAGCAGAGTATTATCGGACGCTACTTGGCTCAAAACAGTGCTATATTAGTATATATATAATATACTATATATTATTATAACAATAAGTATAACAGATAACACTTTGTCTTTACTGTATTATATATACTGCTATGACTATACTGTATAGTATACTAGTCAAGGACATGGTCAAAAGCAAGGTGAGAACAACAGCTGGAGTATCAGAACCATTCACAACACAAAAAGGAGTTAGACAGGGATGTGTGTTGTTGCCTATTCTGTTCAACGTCTACATAGACAGAATTATAAAAGAAACAAAATGAGATATATAACAAAACAACAGAGAATGAACAACCTAACCACCAGCTCAATGAACTACTTTTCGCTGATGATCAAAGCATCATATATGATGAAGAAAAATTGCAAATTCATATCAACTCACTATCAAGAATATGCAATAAATACATGTGCACACAAAAGACAGAAACTATACAAATAACAAGATCAACAGAGCACTTGGTTGGTAGGAAAAGGTGGATAGACAACATCAAGACCATTCTGAATAAACATGACTACACCTCAAGATCAACATACCTGGTTTTTCAACACATCTGTCTTTGGCGGTAACACTATTCAAAACGATTATTATGCCAATGCTGTACTACCAATGCCAAACATGGACAATGACAGCCCAAAACAAACGTAAACTTGTGACAGCTTAAAAACTTCTAGTTCAAGGTGCAAAGAATCTGGCCATTGTCTTATTTCCAGGCATGTTATAGGAGACGACTAACGGACGGTGTGGGATAGGCTGGCAACCTGTCACCTGTGAAACAAATTTGTCATTGCTTCTCTCAATTTCTTGCTTTTGTCTTCTATCAAATAATCCCCATGGATGATGAAGAAAATCAGGCCAGTGGACATTGCATTTTTGTCTTTTTGTGGTAGACTCCTTGATGACTGGGAATGCTAGATCTGCTATCACTGTGGATTGGTCAACAAATCTGACAGAAGAATGATGAGATAGTTGGCCCAGAACTGTGGGAGGTGCTCCTAGTGTAATCCCTCCCTTCATGGACTAAAGATGCATAATAAATCCCCCTCACACAACCATGCCTTTGAGGCAACCTTACATAAGTAACTGAGTCACCTCAGTTACACAACTGAAAAGAGTTTCTGCCGTTGTCTGAAAGACTATAGGCTGTGAAGAACCACCTACTCAGAGCTAAAGGGATTATTTCATCACTATCATCAATCAGCCTTATAGACCAAACTCCATAAATTACAGAACTCATAGCCTTTTTTTAATGATAGAAAAAGTTCATTACGGAAATCAGTGGCCACATCACATGTTCACATTTCAACTTTTTAATATTATGCATAATTTCATACAACTTCCTTGACTCTGAGATTAAGAAGATGCAACTTCTCTATGCATCTATCTCGAGGAGAGGGGGCTGTCAGTGCATTATGTGCATACTGATAGATGCAGCAGATTATGCATCCTTAGACAAAGTTCGTTTCATTAAATAATACATGATTTGTTTTGCTAAAATGTGGCCACTGATTTCTGTAATGAGCCATAGAAAGTTCTGATATAATCAAATTGGACTAGCAATCTGCAGTTGAAAGGAGATACCCAAAGATGCTAATACAAGCAGAAAATTTTAAGTGTATTTCAAGTCATCCAATGAAGGAAAGATTAAAAAATCTAGCAATGAGGCGACTGAAAAGAAGCAGCTTTATCCACCAAGCTAAACGACTCCATAGACAACTTACAGACCTACCTGAAGTTGACAGCCCCTTAAGGTCTGTACCAGAACAAACCCCTTGGAGTGAAAGGCATGGAATGCCAATATATATTCAGACCCACGTGAAAGGAATACTAAGCGAGGACAAACAGAACAGTGTGCAGCGAAGGACAGTCACCCCTAAGTTTCCTGGACGAGGAATATCCACAAGACATATGGGTCAGAGTATACACAGATGGGTCAGCACAGAATGCAGTGAGGAATGGAGGTGCAGGTGTATATATAGAATACTCACACAAGTTTAGAGATAGATAAGAACACCAACAGGGAATATCTGCAATAATAATGATGCAGAAATTCCGGTAATTAGGGCAGCAACTGAAAAACGGCTGAACTCCGATCCTGATCCACAGCTCGTGGTATTTCTGACAGATGCAAGGTCAGTGCTTCAAGCTCTCCAGTCTGGAAAACGGAGACTTGCGGACTTGCAAAAATTACTTAATGAACTGTCTTACCAGTATAGGATAACCATGCAGTGGATACCCTGTCACTGTGGAATACCAGGAAAGGAAAAAGTAGACCGACTGGATAAGGAAGGTGCTGCCGAAGACCAACCAGATGTACTTATACACCTACCATCAGAAAAAAAACGGATGATCAAGTCAATAAGAAAGCCACAAAAACCAACACAAGATGACCATCACATTATGAATAGATCAGAACAAGTTGTAATTCTACACCTCAGAACAGGACACAACTGACTTCGCAGTCACATGTACACAAAGTTCAAGATTGGCAACACGGCCATGTGCACATGTGGGCATGCAGCACAGAGTACCAAGCATATACTTCAAGATTGTTCTGAGTATGAAACTCCAAGGATTACATATTGGCCAGAGGAAACAATACTGGAATCAAAACTCTATGGGACACTGTATGAACTACAAAAGACAGTGAGTTTTATTAAGGAGACAGAATTACAGATATAGACATGTTTCAAGTGAACGGAAGAAGAAGAACTCCAGTAATAGATTTAGTGCTCACAAATCATTGTTCCCTAACTGCTATTGGATGTCCCATGTGTCTCTTAAAAATTGACAATTACAATCTTTATTTTTATGTAACTATTCTACATTAAAGATGTAAATGCTCTGAGGTAGTATTTAAAAATCATTCTTACTAATTTCGTAATATACATTCTATAATACACCAATCATCATCAGGTGACATATTCTTTCCAGAACGTAGTCTTTCCTATGGATCTCTTGAATTACCACAGAATTAGGAAGTAACAGAATTATCTACACTACATTTCCTACAAATTAATTCCTTTCTACAGTTATATACTTTTGCCAATTACAGCTGCTGGAAACATTAGCGAAACCCATTCTTTGACACCACTCTTAGCTGTCTTGTAGCATTTGGTAAAAACATCATCAGCATCCTTGAATCACTGTCCTTTCAGTGGCAATTTCAGTCAAGGGAAAAAGAAAAAATTCAGCTGCCACAAGGTCGCAGAATATGAAGGGCTGTTGGATTATGCTGAATGAGTATTGTTATGCAGCATAATCCAACAGTTTGTTATCCATTTTTCTGGTTGTTTTCTTCTGATTGCATATTTTAAACGATTGAGGATACTTGCAATTTCTTCATTCATCATCAAGTGACATATTCTTTCCAGAAAGTAATCTTTCCTATGGATCTCTTGAATTCTCTGCGGTCTTGAGCAAGTTGCCCTGCATCTTCCAGTGACATGAGCAGGCATTCTTGAATGTCTTTTGTCCAACAGCGTCTTGGTCGGCCTTTGCCCCTGTTGCCTTCTATCATCCTCTCCAATAACACTCTTTCCATGCCGTCGTGTCTCTTAATATGACCGAAAAAAACTAGCTTTTTCTTTAATATAGTGTTCAGAAGCCAGCCTTCCTGGACGTTAATTGTTCGTAACACCTCCTGGTTTGTTTTCTTCGCTGTCCATAGTATTCTCAATACTCTTCTATAACACTTTAATTCAAATGATGTTATTCTCTTGGCCATTGTTTTATTTAGTGTCCATGGTTCACATCCATATGTCGCAACAGGAAATACACATGTTCGTAGTAAACACAATTTGGTTCTTATGTTAGTACCTTGCCATAGTTTCTTTATCTGTTTTAATTTTGCCAGCGCCATTGCCGTTCTTCTCTTGATCTCAACTGCGCAGTCCCCTGCGTTGTTTATATTAGTTTCTAAATAATCAAAATGTGTCACTTCTTCCAAAATGCAGTTCTCAATACTAATTTTGGGTCTTGATTTTGTTTTGTCAGTTGCCATTATTTTTGTCTTTTTCATATTTAAGAACAAGTTTTGCTGTTCGCTGAACTTTTTGGGAGACTTAATTGAGTGACATGATGGTAATACTGAATTAACACTCACTAATTCCAATACGAATTATTCACCACATCCATAGAAAATTTCTTGGCACAATACTCCTGTAGTTTACTATTGCTTTCAGGAGGAACATCCGATTTAAACTGACACAGAGGAAAACACATACATTCTCACTCGCCATTTTGACCGGAAGTCCAATTCACCAATATGACTATTTAATAATGCCATAAGAGCTAGAGTAGTCTGCATTTCTACAGATTACATCTTACAACCTATCTTGTCTCCAGACTACAAATAGCTCACTCGCCAATCCTGACTAATACTCTCCACAGCAAAATCCAAAAAGAGTTAAAATTGTCGCTAGATTTCCTGTCATATCCGGGCGACTGAGTGGTCGATCTTCATTTCCTAATATTCGTGTGGCAATGTATCCATTCTAGAACATGTCAAATTATAAAATCCCAGAAAATGGCTAATTCTTATAAAGAAAATACCTAGTTTTGTAACCATTTTTAATGCAGATCTTCAAATACTACTATCCTATATATGTGTCCCTACACTATGTCTACTTTATTTATTTATATACCATGCGAATCTTCATTTGTGAAGAGTAGCACCATCAGATAGCAGTTTAAAATTTAATAAATTAGTCATTTCCACAAATCTGGTAACTAACAGGAAAGTTCTTGTGGATTCCATCTCTGCCTCTTGGGGACAGAATTGAGACCTCAGGTCACCGACTGCAATATGTGATAAGATCATTTATGCATGTACATTGATCACTTTGGTCAGTTTTAATGTTGTAGAGATGGGATTTAGTTTGCTGTGTACAGTGCATATTGTAAAAATTGTAGTTAGCTAAATTCTACCTTATCATTGGATGAGGCTCTTTGAGTATTTGTGATGCAGGATGCAAAACAGTTGAGCATGAGCTGTAGTTACTCATAGCTCACAGATAACTTAAGGCTAATTTACCAGAACTCTCAAGACAATACTCAGCTCCATCTGCTGCTCCTGTACAACATTCTGTTACAGCCCAGTCAGACCAATAAGTACAAGTTTGAAGAGCAAATTCAACTTCTACCCAAATATGTCTTGATAAAATCAGATATGACCCGCCATAAGTGGCAAAAATCAGAGCACAATACAATGCTTTCCCCAGACCACATCCTGTTAGCTGATAAAGAGTTTCAAAATGGACACCCAAGATGCTGTATATTCTATATGCAAAGTATAATCTTATTGCTTTAATAATTTATTATTGTAAGCTTGAATTGGATCTTTAACATCTTGTGTTTTTAATTTTGTTAGTATCCAATGCCAAAGACAAAGCAGCTCATTGCTGATGAAGGAATGACATTCACAAATATGGTAAGGGCTTTGAAGTTTTTGTGAAAACAGAGGACATTTTTAAGTTTATTGTTTATGGCTGCACATACACATTACATTTTGAAGCAACTGTTGTTCTCAATGATACTATTATGTTCTCAATTATACTTTTATATTCTCAGTTGTACTATTATTTTCTCAATTATACTATTATATTCTCAATTATACTATTATTTTCTCAATTATACTATTATATTCTAAATTATACTATTATTTTCTCAATTATACTATTATTTTCTCAATTATACTATGTTTTCAATGATACTTGACTGTGTGGCAAAAAGGGGCCCGGACTTCTAGTTCACTGTGCAAAGAATAGGGTCACTGTCTTCTTTCCAGTCATGTTCCAGGCATGACTGAGGAAAGTTGGGGGGAATAAGCTGACATGTCACATGTGAAAGTTTTGTTAACTACATGTTTTGCTGTAATTTCTGACTTTTGTTTTTTTATCAAATGGGTCCCCATGGATGACAGAGAGATGCAACCAGTGAATATAGCGCCTTTGTCCTTTTGTGGCAGACTCCTAGGTGAAGGAAGTGCTAGGTGTACCATCTCTCATCACTGCAGATGGGTCAACAGATCTGATCGAAGAATGATTAACTAGATGACTCAGACGTATATGCCACACTTTTGGCTGGACGTGATGATCCTGGTATAGTGCCACACTGGAGTGATGTTCCCTTCAGGGACAAAAGTTGCTGGAGAAAGCTTCACTATATAGTCATATCATCTGCTAGAAATATAATGTTGCATGGTGGTTGGTTTGGTGGTCACTGGGGGTTGGCTTTGATGGGGAGCAAAGAAGAAAAAAATGTGACACAAATATTTAGGGTTATCCATTCTTAATCCTCCCATAAAACACAAGATTTACTTGTTACTACCTTTTAGTGAGCTCAATAGATTTCCAATTTTGGTTGAATTAGTGTTAGCCCTAAACCTAAGCTAGCCAAAATTGGAAACTTGTTGAGGTCACTAAAGGGAAGCAGCAAGTAAACTTTCTTCTTTGTGGGAGGATTGAGAACAAGTAGCTAGTTAGGTTTCTAACAGTTGTTTGAATGAACAAGTCCTACATTTTATAGTTACTTTGCTACGAAATTAAAAAGTGAAAGTTTTATGAACAATTTTTACTTTTTTGTATTTAACATGGAACCATGGAGATGGCTTTAGTGTCCTTGTCAAGGCTAATGGTGATTTGGAAAAGAAACATCAGTGTTGTAGTGAAAGTCAAACTGTATAAGTCATTGGTGGTTTCTGTTGTGTTGTATGGTTGTGAGAGTTGGACACTCACTGCGAACATGGAGAGATGATTACAGGCTTTCGAGTACAAATGCTGCAGACAAATTCTATGAAAGACCAATGTGTACGTAAGAAATAAAGTAGAGATGTATGCAGGTGTACAAGACCTATTTCTTTCAATAGCGAAACAATGGAAACTAGCATGGTTTGGACATGTATACAGACATGACTCTTTGTCAAAAACAATACTGCAGGGAACTGTCAAAGGGGGAAGAAGCAGAGGAGGGCAAATAAAGGCATAGATAGACAACATCAAGGACCAGACAGGACAAGATATTTTCACACTCATAGAATTTGTTGGAGGACTCTTTGTGCTGAAGCATCCAATGTGGTACCCCTAAGACCCTGAAGGGTTGCGGGTTTATTGATTGATTTAACATGGTAATCCTTTCAAGGGATGCAAAGGGAATGGACTGCTCTTGGACCAGTCAACTATTACCCAGGGTTAGCAGGTAACCAAGATCACAAATGTACCTCCTCATGTGTACCCTGGAAACAGAAACACAGCGGATGTGAATGTGGAGGTAGCAGATGGAAAGAGATGCGATTGTATAAGAGACAGACAATATCTCCGACACCACTAGTGCCAACACATGCAGTGGCACTGTTGACACACAGTGATGTTAGTCAGTCCAGTCTGAACATTGGAGGGGCAGCCAATGAAAAAGGCACGAAAAGGTAGATGCATGACAAGAGACGAAAAGACAACATACTGAGTACAATTAAAGGGCAGCACAGCGCCAGAGGGCAGTTCTAACTGCAAATAGAAAGTGAAAACGATCCAAGGAATTCAGACTACAAGCTCTGTTAGCTCGAGACGAGCTTCTAGTTATCAGTGCTCCTTACTGGCAGAGACCCATACCCAATCGTGGGTGCATGGGAGGAAAACAGACCTGGACCATCTCTAAAGTCAAGCTTTACTATACCAGAAATATGCTAACGAAGAGAAAGGGTTCCATACCCAATGGGTTCAGACACAAACGGGACAGCGAAGGCAGCCCCTGCCCAACTCTACTGTTGAGCTTTCCTATACTGGATACATGCTTGCAGAGAGAAAGTTTAGTACCCGATTGGTTAGGCACAAATGGGACAAGATCGTTCAGCTCGAGAACACACACTTGCTCCCAAACGCATGGTGAGACTCCGACAGAGACAATGTCGATGAATGACACCTCGGCTAAGAAGGCAAAAGAGCCATGGTCCAACTCATCTGCTGAGTTCTTCCTTCACTGGAACCAGGCTTGGAGAAAAGAAAAGGTTCAGTACCCGATGGGCACAAGCACAGAACATCCAATTACACGAGGCATTTTCACGGACTGTTGAACACCTTGTGAGAGAAAGAGGCGAACGACAATCGTCTCGGCAAAGAGTCAATATATACCCACGCGCCCGTCAACAGATAGGTAGGCTGTCACTGGCTAGGGAAGCCTTCTGCCCTAATTAAAGGCTTGACGAAAATGGATGTGCTGGGCCTTGGATGTCCCGGTCACAAAGTGAACCAACCAAGGCGCAAATGACACAGTTCAACTGTGGAATTTGCAGTACAATGTACTTCACACTCCTAGGCGGAAATCACATGATTTATTCAAAGCGTGAACACAGAAGAAGAAGTAGAAGAAATCCTTTCAAATTTACCAAGGGCTGATTTTTAGTGGATAACCATGTATTAATGAAAGGTACGGACAAAGAAACTAATTGTAAGTTACTGTTTTTATTTGGTCATTCAGTTTGCAACTAGCCCTCTGTGCTGTCCAAGTCGTTCAAGCATTTTGACGAGTCAGTACATCCACAACAACTTTGTGACTAATAACAGCATGACTGGCAATTGCAGCAGCATAGCTTGGCAGAAGAGTTCTGAATTGAATGCATTTCCTACTTATCTCCAAGCAAATGGCTATAATACATTTTTTGCGGGCAAATACTTAAATGAGGTAATGATTCACTTTTATGATTTTATGATTAAATATTTTTGTGTGTTTTTGTTTAAGTTATATCAAGTGGTCATCATTAGTGTTGATCACTTGTGAAAATAGGCCCTGAAAGAGGAGCAAAGAGGAATAGTGACAAAGAAGAATTTGCCATGCATGTCATCAGAGACGACTAAAGAGATTTTGGGATGGGATGTGCTGTCCCATTCAATATAGCATAAAAGTAACTCAGAAGCATGTTAAGTCAGGTTGAATTGCTCAGATATTGCAGCCAAGCTGTGACACAACACATTCTGATCTCTGGACTCCTGATAATCTGCAGGAGTTTGAGAACAAAACAGAAGAAAAAGAAGACACATAGTGTCATGCTGTTATGATGGACTAATGCTAATGACTCCAGTTACTGTTGATGTTACCCCATACACCAATAGGCAACTAAGACCATCATCTTTTGATGTAGAACTTACTACTACAGAGCCACCTACACTGGATCAGAGTGGTCCACATAAATGAATGTCCATCAATGTGGAGCTGAAATATTTCAGCTTTTTTCCTTTTTATATTTCCTATTTATATTTATCGGAAATATTTCCTTTTTACTCCAGCATTTGCCAGGTCATCAGCTCTCTTATTTCCAGTGATTCCACAGGGTGCAGGTAGCTACTGAAGAATGATTGTTTCCTTTTATGATTTTCAACTCTAGTCTAAATTTGTGTTATGTTATCATTTTTGCTGCTTTGCGATGCTTCTAACATTAACATCTCACATTAACACTGTTACTGTTAATGTTACCATTTGATGGGAACATTTTTACCGTTCTGGTGATGTTACACACTTTTACATACTTTTTTTAACCCCTAGATTTTCCACATTCTTTCCCCGCAGATTCTAGAGCAATAACTATCCTGCAAGTCTTTCTGCTGGTCTTCTTCCTGTATTTCTGTTGCTACATGTTGCTAGTCCCAGGCATAAATCCTAATTAATTACATCATAACATGCTTCTTCTATTCTGTGTTTAGGCTTCTTTTGGTTTTGCTAGATCTACAATGTACTTCACCCTCCCTGGCGGAAATCACACGATTTATTCGTTGTGTTTATAAAAGAGCGAATGCAGAAGAAGAAACTTGAAATGACAGAGCTGGATGATGCACCCACAGAGGTCGACCTCCTTGAGGCTATAAATAAACTAGCAAGTGGCAAGGCAACAGGAGCTAGCAACATTCCTGCTGAAATTCTAAAGAAAAGCAGAGATGTCCTTGTCACTCACCTGTACCAACCATTAATAAGATGCTGGATGTAAGGCAAAATCTGCAAAGATAGTAACTCTCTACAAGAACAAAGGTAACTGCAACAACTAGAGAGGAATCTCCCTTCTCAGCATCGCCAGGAATGTTTTTACACGTATCCTTCTAAAATGACTCCAACTGCTTGCCGAACGTGTCCTGCCAGTCGCAGTGTGGTTTCAGAGCCAACAGATCCATTACTGACATGATCTTTACCCCTTGTTAACTACAGGAAAAGTGTTTTTGAACAGGGGAAGCCACAGGGGAATACCTATCAGAAAATTACTTTTAGTACTAGGAACTTGGCCTAAAGGCAACCCCCAGTGGTTTTTCACACTAAGGTCATCATATTGTTCATCAAAAGGAAGATCTCACACGAAAATGCATGAATGCCTTTTCCCCCATTAAAAATTGTTATTTTATTATAGGTAAACACATGGTTTGCATCTGTGGGTCTCACCAATGGCCCATTAGACAAACCACTCATGCAACAGGAAAACGTTAGTGGATGACATGCCGTTATATCGAGGTCATCTTCTTATAGAAGCTTCATGGCATGTCATCTATACAATTATGCTTCTCATACTTTTATTTTTTGTTGCAATGTATTTTATTCCATGTAGTTTTTTGTTTATGTATGCCTCTGTGGTTGGGAGGGAGCCAGAGATTTACCGCGCAGCTATGGGGAGGAGGAAACTGACAGCACTGTTTTTTCCTATGGCTGAGGCCCATCATAGGTTCACAGTGACTCAGGACGTGGCAATCCTTTTGATGTAAACATTTGGTTGCATGCCTGGAGCAATAGAATAGTTCTGCATAACTAGTAGTCAATTGGTGGCGGGGAATGAGCACAGTGAATCCTATCTTGGCTACAGTGGCTCAGAGCAGTGCATATGTTGAAACCTACCTTCCTGGTGGTGTGATAGTTAGTCTCTGACTCTGGCCCAGGGTGGGCCTAAAATCCACAGACTCCCCAGTACTAGAATGTGGTGGATATTGTAAACCTGAGCTAGTTGAAATATATCACTGTGCCAACCAGCTGCTTAGATCTTATGAAGTCAGCATTGTTATGCAGTGGATTCCTGGCCACTAAAACACACCTGACAATGACAAGGCAAACAGACTAGCAAAGATGGGAGCACAACAAGAACCACCATATACAGAAAAAACCATGCACACTGTTAAAATGATGTTGAAATCTGTGAACAAAGAAAATTGGATGAACAGATGGGCCATGGGAAACACTGGGAGGGAAATCTATAAATATAAGACGAGCCAAAATCCTAAAGACAATATCAACCTCCAGGAAAGTAAAGACCAGAGTGTCACCTTCTGACTATGCACACAACATGTATAGCTTAACAATCACTTGAACAGAATACAATCACAACACACTCCAGGGTGCCGGCTGTCCACTCATCCCTATGAAACTTTTGACCACCACCTTTTTGAATGCCCAGCGCTGGATGATGTCAGGAAAATGTTTCTCCCTCCATGGCCAGATAAATGGAACACCTTATATGGAACAAAACAACAGCTCACAAACACTTGCACATAGCACACAATGGCATTGGGTCAAAGGACATGAGCACATGGACCGCTGGATCAGCAACCAACCATTATCGGTAAAACCCCTTTTTTAAATTATAGGTAAAAACCCACAGCAGAGACATACTCTGTGCTTTTCAAGAGTCAGAGGATCAGAGGATTTTGAGATAAATTAGTACGATTCAATATCTAAAATTCACGGTTTGGGAGTGAGGATAGGCATGGCCCACAAAGAAGACCGAACAAAGATGTCAGAAAGAGCACTGAACCAATGTAGAAATGAAACTATTAGCCATTATACCCTGAGAGATTTACAAAAGCGAAGATCTGAGCACCTATGGAAATGTCCAGTGTGTCAAGAGGATAATAAACATACACAACGTAATTAACCTATCCCCCAACCCTCCTTTAAGAAGAACTTATCTACGGCCCTGTCTATGGACCATATTCAGTGCTGAAAGAACATAGTATAGTACATTATTTGAACAATAACTACCTTATACTTTACAGTTCACATGTTAAATATGACTATTTTCTGAAGTACTTTCTTTTAGATGTGTAGTGACCATATCTTATCAGCCCTTACTCCCTAAATTTGTTTCTGAATATAAACATTATGTATGTTTCATACCCGCAGTATGGACACATCGATGTTGGAGGTGTGAAACATATTCCACCAGGATGGGATGACTGGAATGCACTGGTGAGTATTATTGAGGGGAAAAATCTCTAGCCAGGAAACATGTCTCAACATGTTTTCATTACTGGTAAATGTCATGTGTTGACATGTTCTTACAAACAGTTGTGACAAAGCTGTAAACACAGTGATTCCATTCATGTTGGATAATGCACGAACCTATCAATCAAACAGTGTGCAACCATATATTGCTGAGGCCTCATAGGGAGTAAAAAATAGTAACATTATTACCTGCCGTGCATGTCGTAGGAGGCGGCTAATTGGGTTTTTGGGTGGTGCTACTTGTCCCATGCTATTAAAGGATTTTAGTGACCCAGAACCATGCTGAAGTCAGATGTATCAGGTCAAAAGGTGCATATATCACAACTAATCTGTAAACCATGGCACAATGCATTCTGTTCTCCAGACTACATCCTGCTAATCTGCAGGCATTTGAAAACAAACACAAAAGAAGAAACAGTGATAAACAGAGATTCAATATTTGGCAATCTGCAAAGAAATGCAATCATAGACAGAACAGTACACACTAACACCTATTGCTATCATAGATGTGTAAATGGTGACAGTACACTCTACACAACTGCACCACAGCTGAGGAGAACCTGTGCATTTGCCAGAAGGACCATTGGCTGTCAAGAGCTGCCAGTTTACAGTGAAAGGAATTGAATCATCATCATCATGGTGACAGCATGTTAAAAGTAGACAATTAGTGTAACTGCAAATATTGCGCACACAATTACTAGTATTAGCTATCATCTTGCGCCCGTGTGTTGCCGGGGCCTGAAAGGGGAGCAAAGAATAGCAACACCGTTTACCTTCCACGCATGTCGTAAAAGGCGACTAAGGGGGTTATGGGATGGAGTTGGCTGTCCCATCCCGTATAGGGTCAGTGACCCAAAGCCATGCTGAAGTCGGATGTGTCAGGCCGAAAGGCGCAGATATCACAGCAATGCTGTAAACCATGACACAACGCATTCCGTTCTCCGGACTACATCCTGTTAATCTGCAGGAGTTTGAGAATGAACACAGAAGAAGAAGATATCATCTTGAAAAAAAAACCAGAGAAAAATTTCACATCATCTACTGTGCATGTTTCAATTATTGAATGACCTACATTTCTTACAGAAAGAATTTTTGTCCCCTTCATAGTACTAAAGTTGTCTAGCTCTTTGGAAAATTGGATTGAATTGTCATTCATTTGGGTACGCTTTATAAATATTTCTTTCCTTTTAGTTGAAATTATCACCAGTAGAGCATTTATGCAGGGGTTCCACTGATGATTCACAATGTTACCTGAACCTTAAATTCAGGATATACTAATCTCCATGTGAAAGGTGAGCAACAAATGGCAACTATTGTGGCCTGCTATGCATGTTGTATGATGGCAAAGAGAATGTATTTGTGCTCATATGGTCATATATAATCGGATGTTCCTCCTGAAAGCAATGGCAAATTACAGGAGTATTGTGCCAAGAATTTCCTTATGGATGTGTTGAAATTTTCATTTGGAATTTGCGAGTTCCATGTGTGTTCCCAGTGGCGACCTACGGCCGCAGAACATGGACAGCAAATAAAACTACACCCAAGAGAATAGAGTCCTTCAAAATGAAGTGCTATAGAAGAGTCCTGAGAATACCATGGACAGCAAGAGAGACCAACCAAGACAGGCTAAGAAAAATCAATGATCAATAAGGCTGGCTTTTAAACACCATATTAAGAAGGAAGTTAGGTTTTTTTGGCCATGTGAAGAGACATGATGGCATGGAAACAGTGTTGTTAGTGTGTATGATAGAAAGCAATAAAGGCAGAGGCCAACCAAGAGTCATTGGACAAGAGATATTCAGGAATATATGCACATGTCGCTGGAGGAAGCGGGACAACTTACCAGAGACTCATAAAGAAAGCTACGTTCTGGAAAGAATACGTCACATGACAACAAAGAGTTGGCTGAGAAGATTTAAGGGTGGAGTTGCCTGTCCCATCCCATATGTCAAAATTAAACAATTGTTACTGCCAATGGGAATTGAACCTAATCTGTTCTAGTACCATTGAATCGCCTCACAACTCAAGCAAACAGGCCTATTGTACATTGACGGAATTGCGTCTGTTTTGTTTTTGTTTTGTTTTTTTGTTTTTGTTTTTGGAATGTGGTTGGTCAGGTACAGAAGACCTGTTTGCTTGAGCTGCGAGGCGATTCAGTGTCACCAGTGGGTGATTCTGCAGTAGAACTGGTTCAGTTCCTGTTGAAGTTAAGAATTTTTACACCAAGATGTAGTACAGAGAACGGAGATGCATTGGGTGGATGTTTTATTTGTGCCAATTACTTGGCACATCTGACTTTGGCTGTGGTAACTAATATATTCAGTGTCTTCTACTTTTATTGAACAGTGGATGTCCGTAGTCATTTCAATAGTAGGCCAGCTGTACGAGAGAACTAGTTCCTGTATTTAACACGGATCACCAACCTCAAAGCTAGGCACGGTCAAACATGCTCAACCTTTTGCAGCTATGTTCTAACGAAATAGCCACAAATTCCCACATAGTTTAGCTAATCACTAATGTCTCTCTCTCTCTCACTGAAAAAAGTGCATATTTTATGAACAGTTTCATGATATATCTTTCAGGTTGGCAACTCTGTGTACTACAACTATGTTATATCAGCTAACGGAGCTGAGGAGAGGCATGGGAACATTTATCAGCAGGATTATTTGACAGATGTCATTGTAGGTTGAGATTTTGTTGTGGCTGTTCATCAATTTCCAGTTTATGTTATCTTCTTAAATTTATTTTAGACTTAGCTTGAGGGTAAAGTCGAGGGGAGCGAGCAAGAGACAAGCAGAGATACAAGTAGTGAGATGGACAGGTTACAGTCTAAGAAGAGTGCACCACCAAAGGAAGAGATTGGAGATCTGTTGCAGTCAACTTTCATTGTTGTGATGGCACATGACAATGATGACAGTGGTCATGACATGTTTTTTTAAATTTTTGTTTAAAAATGTTTGTTTGTTTGCACCTCTTATAGTGAGGTAATGCTTCTTTCAACCATGGATGTTAGTTCAATTGGTTATATCAGAGCTTTACAACCATAAGAAATAGTGGAGGTTATGGTTCTGGTAATCCAGCCACCACAACCTCTAGATTTTTACAGTGGCCGTGACATCATTTTTCAGGCCTTTTATACTCTTACATACTCATGGGACTTAATTTGTCAAAAATTGCACAAATATTATTCCTAGAACCATGATTTATAAAGGAAAATATTTAGGGGGAATAGCACTCTGCTGAATTATATTTGTTAAACAAAATTGTACTGCCAATAATTATATATAAAATGGGATTTAGTTGGAAAAAAAATATTTACACCACAAATTAACAATTTCCACTTACCAAGTAAATGACTTATTTCTCTATACAAGTGGTTCACACAACTAAACACACCATTATGCACATAATCCACAAATGTTTTATTTCACATTTGAAACTCACATGTTATATTTTGTAGTGTTTATATATATTCTTTGAGGAAAAGATCAAGTAGCTGTAATAATGTAATGAAGTACCTGGTAGCTTAAAAATGTGAGCTTACAAGTACTCTTAAGAAGTATTCAATAACTCTTAATAACTTAAAAAATTAAACTGACAGTTTTTATTGTCACACAGTCTTCAACAGAAATGTTCAATGCACAGATAGATTGTTCTTAGTCCAATGAGTATTAGTAGAAATAAAAATTTAAAAAAAATATATAAGACATGAAATGACATGACATCTATCTTGTTGAAGACCTTACTTGAAGGTAAGAGTTGAGAGGCTGTGAGTAATAGGTAGACAGAGATACAAGTGGAAGGAAAACATCATGGATGGACAAGATAAAGACTGTCAATGTGCACCGCCCTTGTGTTGCCAGGGCCCAAAAATGAAGCAATGAATAGCAATACTGTTTACCTTTCATACATGTCGTAAGAGGCGGCCAAGGAGGTTCTAGGATAGAGTTGGTCATCCGATTCTATATATGGTCAAAGTGACCCAGAAGCCAATCTGAATGCGGATGTGTCAAACTAATGGCAAAGATATCACAGAAAAATTGTAAACCATGACACAACACATTCTACTCTCTGAATTACAATATGCTAAACAACATGAGTTTGAGAAAAGATTCATGAACTTTTTTGGGGGCTGGGGCCAATACGGAAAATCCGTATTAGTTGACACCTATGGGGTATTGTCAGTGCCCTCCTCATGCAGACAAGTTTTGTCTAACAACTAAAGTTTGATTGTCAGGGTATTGTCAATCCACTCCTTATGCAAAGTTTTGTCTAACAAAGTTTGATTGTCAGGGTATTGTCAGTGCCCTCCTCATGTAGATTACTTGCAGAGTTGCCCACTTATTCCAGTGGTTACTCAGTCCACAAAGCTGTGATAGCTACACATGTGCATAGCCTATCTACCACCCCCAGGAAAGTGAAGTATTTCCTTCATCAAAATAGGACCTTAAAAGCGAATCTTTATCTCTCCAGGTCTTTCATTGACATGGTCACCTCTTAGGACATATGTATTAGGGTTCATGATCATCTATGCCAGCAGTTATAATACATGATGATGATCTTTATAATGTTTCTACACGTAACTTTCTTATTTTGTGATGACAGTTTAGTCATATATAAAACTGATTATTTGAACAATATTTTTCTATTTGATATTTTACCCATTGATTATGTAATTTTGTTTATCATCTTCACACACTAGACATATTCATAGGTGGTCAGATGATTGCTTCAGTAAATCTCTCAGGCTGCAGTGGCTGATGGTTCCGGTTCTATGCTAGTTTGTTCTTTGTTTTTTTGAAATTTTTGTGAGAAGTTCTTTCTGGACTACACCCTATTGTCATTCCAAATTTGTGCAATTTCAATACTGACTCATGTTCATTGACCTCAAAATCTTCTGATCATGCAGTCTCATAGAGAATTATGTATGTCTGCTTTGTCTATAAGTGGATAACTGTTATGGTAGCAGAACCAACCAACTTGTTGGTTTTCTATTTCCTTTCACAGCTGCATGACTGGGAACAACAATGAAAGTGATTTTGTTCAAATGAGGCACAATCCTATTCTTCTCCAATGACACCACTGATCGCCTTTGTACATCATCTGTTTTAACTTTCTGAACCATACTCATTGAATTACTCAGTATGCATGCATGAAGTTAGACTTGTGATTCCAGCAGCCTGGGTTATAATAAACATCTCCATTGTCAGACTACTTGCTATTGCTGTGAAATACCCACTGCTATTTTGTAAACTATCCATCCATGTGATCTGGCTGTTAAGGCCCATACACACGATTGGTAATACCCATCTGTTTAAATCACATATGTGTCATCAACATGTTCACCGATATGTGCCTTGACTTCAGCATCCTCACTTCATGTTCCTTGACTTCAGCATCCTCACTTCATGTTCCTTGACTTCAGCATCCTCACTTCATGTTCCTTGACTTCAGCATCCTCACTCCCATGATTATGCAGCCAGCACTCGTTATTAAGTGTAATGATGGTTTTGAAAGCCTCTTGAAAAAGTAATGGAACAGGTATTTATTCCTCACCTGGTTTAATGCCCTGATGCATAAATTTGACTAACAGAATAATGATTTTATAATCTGGTCTTTCTGGTTTGTTACCCAGTCTATTGTGACATTGTCCTGTTACAAGTTAGACACCATTTTGCGATGTGAGTAAGATTTTGGTAGCTCTGATTCTGCTCTTTTCTTATGTGACATGTCATTTGCATAACATTGTCCTCATTGGTACTCTGTAATCCTCTTGTTTATGTGCAAGCTGCCTTACTTTTTCCGGTAAAAAAACTGTTGCATACTGCATTTTTCCCATTCAGTAGTTGCAGGGATGGAATTTTGTAGCTGTGTGATAAAGGCCACATGCTCTTGCTGTAGCCACGTCATGTACAGGGTGAGTTTTTAATTTACCCTCCAATAGAAAAAAATCCAGTCCTTACTGGGGATCGAACTCTGGACCTCTCGAGTGTGAGACCAACATTCTAACCTCTCGGCCATGCTCCACACACACTTTTTCCGGTGTCATCTTAAAAAGGTCTACGATATCCTGTTTCCATCAGCGTTTTGTGTTTGGTCTCTTATTATCTTTCCTGAAAACTTTTCCTTCATGATTAAAACAATGTGTCTTTTTACAGCTCTGACTCACTGACTTCTTTTATCTTGTGCTTTAATATCTTGTAAGTTTAATTATTTTGTAGTATTCCAGCACAAACAACTGCAGAAGGTGGTCTTACATGTAGAGAAAGTAATATAATGTAGTTTCAGAGAGTTCCCGTAAGTGTCAACTAGTGTTTGAACGAAAGATCATAGTATGTAGATTTGACTTCCTAGCACATAAAGAAAAAGTTAAAATTCATAATTTCATCACAAGTCAATTATTTTATGAACATCTAATGAACAGCAGATAATTTTATGAATGTCTTTATTTGTGACCACAGCACCGGAAGGCAATCAACTTTTTAACTAAGCAAGTTAATTCCACAAATCCATTTTTCATGATGCTGTCAACTCCAGCCTGCCATGCACCATTCACGCCAGCCCCACAGTATGAGAAGAACTTCACAAATGAACAAGCCCCCAGAACAAAGAACTTTAATATCCATGGAAAGGTCAGATTTTTACAGATAAATGATTTTTATTTTGCTAGTGTTTTGTGAACATAGAGGAAATAATACAATTAACATTACAGCAAGTCTTACATGTAGAGAAAGTAATAAAATCCTACTACAATAAGGCTTACATGTAGAGAAAGTGATATGATTACATTACAGTGTATCTTACATGCAGAGAAAGTAATACAATTACATAACATCAGGGGTGCAAAGGGAACGCATTGCTCTAGGCGGACCCAGGGTTAGCAGATAACCAAGATCCCAAATGTACCTCCACGTGGTGCACCCTGGAAACAGAAATACAGCAGCTCGTGCTGATTCTGGCCAAATCTTTTGGGGATCGTGTCCGAGAATGTGGAGGTAGCAGATGGAAAGAGATTTGACTGCACAAGAGACAGACAATATCTCCGACACCACCAGCATCACCACATATAGCAACACTGTCGACATACAGTGAAGCTAGTCAGTCCAGTCCGAACATTGGAGGGGCGGCCAATGTAAAATGCACGTAAAGGTAAATGCATGGCGAGAGACAAATATGTTTCACACAGAGTACAATGAAACAATGAAAGGGCAGAACAGCGCTAGAGGGCAGCGCGAACTGCAAATAGAAAGTGAAAAGTCCCTAGGAAAGGGAACTACAAGCTCCGTCAACTCGAGACGGGCTTCTAGTTACCAGAGTTCCTAACAGGCAGAGACCCAGACCCATCCATCGTCGTTTGGTAAAGCAAAAGACCTAACCCAACTCTAATGTCGAGCCTTCCTAAACCGGAAATATGCTTGCAAAGAGAAAGGGTTCTGTACCCGATGGGTGTAGGCAAGAAAGGGACAACGATGGCAGTTCTGGCCCAACTCTACTGTCAAGGTTTCCTATACCGGAAGTAACTTGCAGAGAGAAAGGGTTCTGTACTCGATTCGCTCAGGCACAAAAGGGACAACGATTTAGCCCTGGCCCAACTCTACTGTCAGGTTTTCCTACACCGGAAATACACTTGAAGAGAGAAAGGGTTCAGTACCTGATGGGCTCAGGCGCTATTGGGACAAGGACGCTCAGCTCGAGAACGCCTTGCTCTCAAACGCGTGGTGTGAGACTCGAACTTGGACAAGGGGTACACGATGTCGGTGAATGACACCTCGGCTAAGAGGGCGAAAGAGCCAGGGTCCAACTCCTCTGTTGAGTTCTTCCCCTTAAGGAACCAGGCTCATGGATGAGAAACGGTTCAGTACCCAATGGGCACAGGCACAGCACGTCCAATTACACGAGGCAAGTTCATAGACAGTGGAACACCTCGTTCGAGTGAGACGAGAGCTAGAAAATCGTCTGGGCGAAGAGTCTTCACTACGCGTGCCTGGAGACAGATATAGAGGCTGTCACAGGCTAAGGGTAGCCCACCCGAATTGTCAAGGCATGCCGAAATCGGATGTGCTAGGCCTACAAGGCGCATAACGGTGGCACAACGTAATCACGCTCCCGGCGGAAATCGCACGGATATCCGTGATGGTTACAATGGAGCGAACGAAAAACAAACAAAAACAAACATAACATCAGGTCTTGCATGTAGACAAAGGAATACAATTATGTTACAGCAGAAACAAATCTTCAGAAACAAAAATGTAAATTTAAACAGGTAGAGTGAAGGCAGACCTAGAGACCATCCACAAGAATGATGGACCACTGAAATAAAAGAGGCGACAAATTCCACAATATACTCAGCACACACAAGGGCCATCTTCAGAGAACTCTTCTGCCCCTGACGCTGAAAGGCAATAAAGGGTTTAGCAAATAGTAATACAAAAGAAAAGTAATACAATTATATCACATTAGTTTTACATGTAGAGAAAGTAATATAATTACATTACAGCAGGTCTGACACGTAAGGAAAGTATTACAGTTACATTATAACAGGTTGTGCATGTGGTGAAAGTAATTGTACAGTCCTAATATTCTCAGTCGCCCATGTGTTGCCGGGCCCGAAAGGGAAGCTAAGAATAGCAACACTGTTTACCTTCCACGCATGTCGTAAAAGGCGACTAAGGAGGTTATGGGATGGAGTTGGCTATCCTATCCCATATAGGGTCAGTGACCCAAAGCCATGCTGAAGTCGAATGTGTCAGGCCAAAAGGCGCAGATATCGCAGTAAACCATGACACAAGGCATTCCGTTCTCCAGACTACATCCTGCTAATCTGCAGGAGTTTGAGAACGAACGCAGAAGAAGAAGAAGAATATTCTCAATTGGCTCCATTGGTAGAGTGTGTAGTGAGCCAATCTCATATTATAGCTTTCTTGAATTTGCTTGTGGTCTGAAAGCTATCCGCTCACTGACAATGCAATTGAATGTATTAGTGGTGCCAACAAATTCAGTTATAGTTGAATAACAATATTCTATGTAGGATAAGTTATAATAATGAAGTATTCTGTATATTTCAGGACAAGCATTGGTTGGTGCAACAAGCCATTACTCCTATGCCTGATGATACTATCGTCACAATAGACAACTTTTTCAGAAACAGGTTGAGCCATTGTATAGTTAAAGAATATTTGTAGTACCAGTTGATTAGGTTAGAAGGGCTGGATCATGTAATTACAACTGGAAAGATTGCCGAGAAGATGAAGCAAAATATTGGTTAGCTTGTCCTTGTGCAGGGTCAGTAGCGGTATTGATTGCTAATATTAGGGACATGGTGTTATGCCAATAATTATATCATTTGAAATAATGCTACATTCTGTCATTCTGCATTTTAGTAATTGTTTTGTAGGTTCACCAAAACCTAGAAATTGAGTGGTAAATATTTATTATTGCAATTACAAGCTGCATCTTAGCAACTATTTGATAAATATTCTTTCAATTACGAGATGCGTCATAGCAATTTTGTGGTAAATATTTATTTTTGCAATTGCGAGCTGCATCCTATCATCCATCCTACAACATGCAAGGGAGATAACAGTCTCACTAGTCCGTGCTCCCCTTTCGGACCCTGTCAACATTTGAGTGAAGCTAGTACTGTTAAGTGAGGTTGATATAAATAACCCAAATATCAGAGGATATCTGACAAAATGGAATTGCAGCAGTAACCAGACAAATAGAGGTAACACTAAATAAGGTAGGCAGGTTACCGAAGAAAACTGTCAAAATTGTTATTGTCTATTATTTTATTATTTTATATTGAGTTTTCTTCAATAACCTGTCTACCTTATTTAGTATTTACTTCTATGTGAGGTTGAACAGTTTTGTGGTGGTAATAGTGTACCTGTCACCATTAATCGCTAGTATAACCTTACTATTGTGGATTAGTGACAACTGCAATGTCTAGTAACATCTCTGGTCAATACTTCACAGATAAGCATGCTAACAGCTTGCCTCATTTTTGCAACATCAGCTGAAGCATGACTAAAAACACTCAAAGATCTTATTTCAATAAACCCAAATGGTGGGTTTAACCTTTACGCCTCTGCAAGTGCAATTTTGCGGCTAATGCGTGCCCTATCTTGCCTATTGGCGCAACATTGCGCCGCTAGGACTTAACAGATAGTGCCCGAATCGTGAGTACGGAACTTCATGAAGTAAAGCTTATATGGCATAGAAATTCCCGCCACACGAAGCTAGGAATACGTCAGCCTAAAGGCCAAATTCCTTTACACATTACGATTGTATAGAAGGAGAAAGCCGGCTGATATTGTCAACGCATTTCTAGAGCGACGTTGGCCATTTTCTGCCGTATTTTACTATCAAATTGAGTACCGCGTGGCATGAGTAAGTGATCGTGACTACATGTTCTAATTGTTGTTTTTTGTGTTCAATATGTTGTTATTTGATAAGAATGTTTATGCATTCATTCAAAAACACAAAAATAATATGTATCAGCGTTATATGCGATTTCTTCACATTTTTATAGGCCATATTATATTAGTTTGGATATGAAACAATATATATACAATAAGTATAGATATTTATGAGGATTTTATCAATGTTTCCACACATTGCTCAAGTATTATAAAATTGCGTAATTTTAATTCAGAATTGTAAAGGTTAACCTTAGGTATATTGTGTTTACAATTACGCAATTTCTCTCCTGCCTGCTGCTGACTGCAGCGGAATTGGTTTTTGGAAATGTTATGCAATCGTTTAGACTGTTTTGAAATCACTATAACGTTTTTGTTGTTACAGATATTTAAATGATATTTGCACATATAAATAAAGAATTAAATTCTGCATATATTGGTATACGTTTTATTTGTATGTATGTGATACGAGATGTGTGAGAAAGTGATAAAGACAGATTTGGACCTATCTAGATCTGGGCGCACCGTATTTTTGATCGATCGACAGCTGTGAAATCTGTTGACTATTATATATTTTAGATAATGGAAACCTCATGGAATATTTAAAAAAATGAATATGAAGGACTTACCTCTCAAGTTTTCTGCTTTTCCAGCTGAATAAATGAGCATTTCACTGAATATATGATGGTAGAAAAGTATAATAAGCTCGATTCACTATCATGTTGCTTCGCCGTGATGTAGATGACTATAGATTTCCATGTCAAAATTACTTGACATCATATCCCCGCATCTGAACAAAATGGCAATAAATTTTCTTCTTAACCCGTTAACTGCGGAAGCATCCTATAGGATACGAAGAAAAGTGTCTGCCGAGTTGCGGTAATCACCTATAGGTGCGCGTGTTTAAGTATGTGTATATTTTGTCCCAGAAAGCCCCTCAATGTTATAAAATAATCTGATTGGCTAGTGCAAGCTAACTATAGGTCAATTCCAAATCGAGGCTTTGAAATGGAGCATGCATGTACATTTCATTTGAAATTTTGTCAGTGGACAGAGCAGTAATTTTTGTTCTAACCACAATATCTAGCACTACAAATATGTTGAAGCGAAAATTGAATGAATCAGAGATTTATGCGCTTTTGGAAGAAAGTTTTTCAGACAGTTCTAGCATTAGTTTATCGGATGTAGAAAGTGATTTAGAAAGTGTTAATTTGATTTGTGATAGTATTAGTATTCGTAATTTGGAGGATATAGAATTAGATTCAGTTAGACCATGTGTTTCAAATTCATGATACGGGGTAAGGTAAACATTTTTGTCTTCTGTCAATAATAGTTTAAGATTCAAAACATTGATCATGCAAACATTTTCAGAATCTTTGAATGTGTATGACATGATACTATTATACAAGATATTTGTGATGTGACAAATAAATATGCTGAGAAGCGTTGGTAGGAAAAACTTTGCGTCTGAAATAAAACGGGTTATTATGATTAGGTCTATTTGTTTTACAGAATGTTTATTTTGCGAGACAAATGTATATTAAGGTTTTCATGTCTCCTACATAATATATAAAGAAACATTATTCAAAAATTCATAAGTTAGAGTATAGGCCTAGTGTATATGCCTTCAATAATAATAGGTCTACATTTCTTTAACGTGAGAATGTAGTGGGCAAAAGGGTTAGAGGAAAAATATTTAACAGCCCTTGAAATTTCCCTGCACTGTAGATACGATATATACTTTTTACTCAGCGCAGCTAAGGGGTTAATGTTGCTAAAACACTGTCAAAAAGTTACAGATCTCAATTTTTTTCGTTCGGTTTCAGGTTTAGCAAACCGGGAAGTGGATTTCACCTTCCGAAATCAAGACATGACACAATTCCGGCAGAATGCACCGCCCGAATTGTAAACACAGCGTGCTAAAGGTTAAGAAAACCAGATACTCACTTCACCTTGATTAACATTGCACACAATTTCTAAAGAATATCAGAATATCTAAATTGTATATAGGCCTACATGTGAAGCAAGAACAAATTTGAAGTAAACATCGCAGCTACAGTATAATTGGAATGCACAAACATCATCACTTGCATGAATTCAGTGTTGAATATCAGTTACAGATATGAACATTTCAATCATGAAAATAGGTCATGCTTTTGATTTTTAAAAAAAATTTATGAATGCTAGTATAAATTATGATATTCCTTCTTTGATTAATACAATTTTGCTTGTTTTTGTACAAGATGGCGAACTTTACTGTCAGTGGATGATATGGTTGAGGATGTTGTGGGTCAACTCAAGAGCATTGGACAATTAAACAACACATATATATTCTTCTCTTCGGACAATGGTTTTCATTTAGGTATGTGAAGCCTAGAAAATATTAGAAGTCATCATCTTTGTTATGGGCGAAACTAGGAAACAGGGTGGTTGCTAATCATTGGTTAATCATTTGATCTGCCGAAGATGGATGTGTAGGGCCATTGGCACAAATAAAACAGCGACACAATGCATTTCCATTCTCAGGACTACATCTTGCTGGAAATCTAGTAGGATCATGGTCCTGCTACAAGGGAGATCCAGCAGGAGTTTGAGAATGAATGCTGAAGAAGAAGAAGAATCACTTGTTAACACATGAACATTTATATTTCGACAAAAAGGCCTTTATCTAGACACATTCACAACATAACACATGACGAGTAAGAACAGCACCAAGTTTTCAAGTTTCCCCTGTTAGATTTCAGTTTTGTTGCGTAGTTATTACATATTATCAAGAATATTTTATACATTTTGTTATATTTTTTGCAAGGCAGGGATATCCGTACCTTCCTATATGATACACCAAGTTCAACTTGAAATTTATGTGTCCCATTCCTATTTATTCCATACTTAGTAGCCACACTTCAAGCATTCACAAGGTACTGTTTGTTAGCAGAATGTAGTAAGTAATATGTAGTGTCATGGCTTACAGCTTCACACGTTTGATTTTGGGCCGGAAAAGGGTTTAGCATTACTAAATAATAGCAATACTGTTTACTTTCCATGCATGTTGTAAGAAGTGATTAAGAAGATTTTTGGGTAAAGTTGACTGTCCCATCCCCTACACACCTGAGACTGGAGGAACTTTTAGTTTTTAGGAGATATCAATAAACCAGAGGTTGGTGTGTTCACTGTTCACGCCCACTGTCAATTCAATTGCAATTAGAAATTTCAAGGGAAATAAGAGATACCCTTCAATTGTCAATTGGTGAAATCAGGGGAGGCAAGCCAGAAACATGGCAGGTAGACATCATCTAGTACCATTTCTGCAACAAAGGTTGGCTGCAACAGATCTCAACATCCCCTGCCTCTTGTTTTGATGATGCACTCTGCTAGACTGTACCCTTTCCATCTTGTGATGTTATTATTGCCGTCACTGACATTAGAATATCTTCCTCTGTTTCTGTAGCAGGAAATAACACAGGCACAGATACATCATGAACATTATCAGAATTATCAAAAACTCTCTTTCTTTTTATGCTGCCACAGTTTATACTTTGATGATGACTACACACGGAACATTCTAAAACAGTTAGGTTAGGATTAAACTCCATCCAGATATGGGCACTGTTAGTAGCCATCAATTTAACTCGAGCTAGAGATTTACTATCCTTGTTGATTTTGAGTTTATGATTTCGTATTACACATTTGACACACAATGTGGTTAATTTTTTTGTTTCACTATCGTCCATGATATGTATCCCATAAATACTAGCCAGATCACTTTGATATAAGCTACAGGACTGTGGTTTCTTCTGCATCCTTTTATCTTTCTTAGATAATGTTCTTCCTACACAAATTCTGCACAAATCATTCAAAAATCGCATGTGTAGTGAACTGCAGTGATCCATCCTGTTTTGAAATAAATTAAAAAATATTATTAATACATTCTCACAAAAGAAACGTATAACATATACTTATTATACTAGTAAGCAAATTATTATTCTGTGTATGTGTAGCATGCAACGAACTTATTCGAACGGTTGTGGGGATCCAACCGCGATTGATAACTATCAAACAGAACAAATTCATAGCGTTAATGTTACACAATGAATGAATATTTTACATGATCTAATTGTGCAATGTAACTAATTTCGATCATATTTGCACAAGTAAAATGAGATCTAACTAGATATACATGCTAAACTAGTTTTGATCGTGGTATAATAGGTTTATTTTGGACTTAATATTTGCCGACCAAGAATTGATAAATTATCATGAAGATACGTTCGTAGCGTTAATGCTACACAAAGAATGAATCTTTTACATGATCTAATTGCGCAATGTAACTAATTTCGATCATATTTGCACAAGTAAAATGAGATCTAACTAGATATACATGCTAAACTAGTGTTTGATCGTGGCATAATAGGTTTATTTTGCAGATTCTTATGGTACACGATGATCTAACAAATTTGACACTGTATTTAAAGTAATGATATTAGGCCTACTAAATTAACATGAAGAATAATGAAATTGACGTACCAGTATAAATATTGAATGTGCACTGGTCAACAACAATGACAATCTAATAGAACTTGTACAAAAATATGAGGATGGAGAATGTTGATGGTGCTTGCAAATGCACAAACTCTGGCTGCTGTATAAAATGTGCAAAATTGCAATTGAGAAACGGTATCTTTGAACCAGAAGCGAAATCCAAGCCTCCACGCGAATTATTTCATTCACCGCTGGGTAATAAATATGTCAGGTCTGTAACACCCCTTCAGGACTACAATAGATGAAATGCCTCGTGTGTGGCCGAACTAAGAGTTCACATTTTGATAAAAAATAACATGTGTGCCTATAGGGTCAAAATGACCCAGAAACCATGTTGAAGTTGGGTGTGTCAGGCTGAATGGTGCAGATATTGCAGCTAAGCTATACACCATGACACAAAAATTCAATCTCCAGTCTACATCCTGCTAATCTGCATGAGTTTGAGAATTCATGCAGAAGAAGAAGATGTTTACAGCTTGACTGTGATATCTGTTCCTTTTAGCCAAACACACTTGACTGCGCGCAACATTTTCTGTCACTTTGATGACCTCTATGGCAGGGTAGCCAATCCTAATCCATCTGAGTCTTCTCTTATGATGTGCATGGCAGGTCATAGTCTATTACTATTCTTTCTTTCTGTTTTGGAATTTAGCAATGCATAGTGATTTATTTCATGCAGTTTGCTGCCAGTGTCAGTACTTAAGAGAGCTAATAGGAGACCCAGTGATCTTTTGCAGACCCTGCCTTCTGTCAGTCACTGTTGTGTGGGTCCTGAATAATGAAAGTAACATGTGATATTTCAATTTGTTTGAATTATGTTTTCTTTGCTAAGAGATATATGCCCATGTGTTACAGGGACTAAATATGGAGCAAATAATAATACTGTGTCTGTGCATGTCGTAAGAGGTGACTAAGAAAGTTTGGGGTTGTAGTTGGCTGTCCCAACTGTAATGTTCAGCCATGGTCAAGTTTTCTCTGCTGGTGCTGTGAGACTGTTCTACTAACCTCTTTACTACAGAAGCTGGTAACTCTACACATAACCAACACATTTCAGTAAATGTGCATAATAAAGCAACACATTTAATAAATTGATACCTGTAATCAACAGCCACACATGCAGTCATTTCATTCAGCAACTATACACATAATGAGCTTGCTGTGAGTGATATTTGACATTTAATTTGCTCCCAGACATTTAAGAACATCAATATCTTGTGTTTTTCTGTTTGTGTCCAGGTCAGTTTTCATTACCTGATGATAAAAGACAGTTGTATGACTTTGATATCAGAATACCTTTGATTGTAAGAGGGCCAGGTATCAAAGCTAACTCTTCAAGTGAGGTAGGCAAAAAAAATCACCTCTATACAGACACCTATAAGTTCACCTATGTGGCCAAAGTACCAGATTCAAATTCTGCCGCAGGAAATTGTGCATTCAGTGCAGAAAGCAATGGCAAACTACTGAACATATTTATATTGTCTAGAAAATCTCTACAGCCAAAAACTTCTTTCTGCGTGGATGGCTACATCCTAATAGGATATGCTACCAAATTTGTATACTGACCCTGCAACATTATTCATTTTGTTGTACAGTATCTCCTAGTCTATTATTTGATGTAGCTTATACATGCTATACTATTTACTGCATAAATTATTATTTAACTATTATTCACCTAAATTTCTATTCTTGCTTAAGGACTTGCATGAACATTGGGGGAAAAAAACAGAATGAGGTAAGGAGTGTTGCAACAAAGTAACACTAACAACATCAATAAACACAAGCTATGTTGCAACTAAAACATCTTCTGGACAAAAAAATGAATATTACAAAAAGAAAATTGTAGTATAAGAGAGGAGCAAAAGCAGAGAATAAAAGGAATAAAAAAAAGAAGACGGAAGACAAGTACAACAAGAACAGAGTAAAGAGAAAATAAAAGAGCGAATATAGTAAAAGAAAAATCTAAAAACAATCATCTGAAAAATCAAATGGAGTTGAACTGAAAAGTAGAACTAAATTACTCTTAAAATAATGATCAGTCGAATACTGAATAATCACTCTTATCAGAAATGGGAGTGACTCAAGCTAAAGGAGTAAACCTCTACAGAAAATCTGGATGGGAGATCCTAAGGCATCATACAGTGTATTAATCCATCTTCTGCAATTCTGCTTGTTTCCAAGTGTATTGTTGCCGCTTTACTCTTAGAACTAATAAACAGAGGAGGGGGTTTGTATAAGTTGGCAAGGCACTTTCTCCTTAAAATGTACCCAGAGCAAGCTCATATGCTGAAATTTTGAGGGCTTCATAGTCCATTTGATATACACTGGCTTCCTGTCCATCTATAAAGTTCTGCAGAAGGCCATTAATATCATCATCAATATATGTTCTGTTATTTATCTAATAATACATTATTTACCTAGTACATTGGTATTTGGACATAGGACATGAACCCATGGATAGCTGGATCAGCAGTCACACAATCTAGTACATTGTCTGTTAGTCGTCTAATGTGTGTTAGTCGTCTAATGTCTGTTAGTCGTCTAATGTGGTAGTTGTTTACCTAATTCATTTGTGTTATTTACTTAATATGTATTATTTTATTTATCTAATACATATTATGTTATTTGTTATCTGTGATTTAACTAAAGGAAATTTAATGTTTCACCAGGAGAGTGTAATGGCTATAGATTTGGCTCCAACTTTCTTGGACCTTGCTGGATTAAACCCTCCTCCTCACTTTGATGGTTTGAGCTTAAAACCCATTCTTACTAATCAAGATCATCAGTACAGAGATAAAGTACTTATCGAATACCATGGAGAGCATGAGCTTGTTATTCCAGGCTGTCCGAAGTATTATGACCAGGGAATGGCTGTAAGTATCACCATTGCTACTCATTTTTTCAAATAGATAAATTACTATAGTTTGCTGTTTATCAGAAAGACAGAATAAATCATTTATATTAGGAGGACTCTAAGGAGTTTGCACTGGTCTCATGTGATTTAAGGGCTAAGCAGTTAGCCAAGGTTCTAGAGGCATCTCATTGTGGTGCATTCTTCTGCACTCGCTTTCTGATAACCAACACGAAAGTTCATGTGTTTTCATAGGAAAGTGTGAAATGCTTTGTACTGCCAGTTTCATAGCATCACATGACATTTTTTCAGTATTCAGTTATGTTATGTTGTGTTTTACATTGTTATTTGCAATTTTGTTCACGATATTACCATCATTATCCTCATTGTTACCAGCCATAAATTCTCTGCTAATGTTATATGAAACATGCTTATTAATATGAACTATCTTATTAGTCTTTACACATTGTTCTATATGTTCTATATTTGAAAATACTTCTTCTGTGTGCAGTTTCAGTCATGCCAGTTAGAAGGATGTAGCCCAGAGAATAGAATGTGTTATGTCATGGTTTTACAGCTTGGCTGTAATATCTGCGCTTTTTGGTCTACCACATCTGACCAACATAGTTGTTGAGCCGCTTGTCCTGTGGAATGGGACATCTAACTCCATATGAAAAATAGATAAAATAGATCTGTACTCACCTCTTGCGGTATGCATGTCAGATAACAGTGGTGCTATTCAAACAGATATTAGAATGTGCTCCAAGACCATCATCTTCAGGAGAGTAGTAGGGCATAGATGTGGTCTTCCCCAACCCACTTGAAGGAAACTCTTTATGGCGATATGACAAACAGGAGATCGCTAATTTTATCATATAAATCACCATGATGAGTTAACCACGAAGAAGTACTGATATTTTATCTCTTGGGCCCCAACAACGCATGAGCAAAATGACAAAAGTCAATAGTATTTCCAATATGCCAGTCTGTTACCAGTGCTTGAATGAGAAGAAAAGAATAACAACTGTCTCCTGCCATGCATGCTGTAAGAGACAACCACTGGGATTTGTGGTGGATTTGACTGTAAATCAAAGTGGACAAAATGCTACGCTGAAATCAGATGCATTAGTGTTGACTAGTACAGATTTTCCATATTGATATGGATACAGATTTTGGCGCCCCCCCCCCCCCCAATTAAAAAAAAAACTCAACAAATTGGCAATTTGATGTTAAATTTCACTAATTATTACTAATTCAGACGTTTTTATCTCACACGCATGTATTTAACGTTTTGATGGGCCAGAAAAGAGGCTTTTGGTGCTAAATACAGACATTTTTATTAGAATTTATGAAAAATTAAGTTGACAGCTATGCAGATGTAAAAGTTCAAAAGTCACATATTTTTCAGCTAAGCTGTAAACCATGTCATAAAGGATTTTGTTCTCCAGACTATATCCTGCTAATTAGGGGTTTGAGAACAAAACAAGAAGCAGCCGTAATCTTAAAACGAAGAAACATACATATTTTCGGGTGTGCATCTACTGATAGATCTAGTTTTCTGATGTGCATCTACTGATATATCTAGTTTTCTGATGTGCATCTTCTGATAGGTCTAGTTTGCTGATGTGCATCTACTGATAGGTCTAGTTTACTGATGTGCATCTACTGATAGGTCTAGTTTACTGATGTGCATCTACTGATAGATCTAGTTTTCTGATGTGCATCTACTGATAGGTCTAGTTTACTGATGTGCATCTACTGATAGATCTAGTTTTCTGATGTGCATCTACTGATAGGTCTAGTTTACTGATGTGCATCTACTGATAGATCTAGTTTTCTGATGTGCATCTACTGATAGGTCTAGTTTTCTGATGTGCATCTACTGGTAGATCTAGTTTTCTGATGTGCATCTACTGATAGATCTAGTTTTCTGATGTGCATCTACTGGTAGATCTAATTTTCTGATGTGCATCTACTGGTAGATCTAGTTTTCTGATGTGCATCTACTGATAGATCTAGTTTTACAATCTGTGATGTAATTTGAAATAGTTTCTGCTCTCAATGTAAAATAATACTTTGTTTCTAGAATTGCAATGCTCATTGTGTCTGTGAAGATGCATTAAACAACACATATGCATGTATACGAACCCACACACCAAAGGAAAGTTACAAATACTGTGCTTTGCAAGATAATGCTGTAAGTATTGTCTAATATATACCTTAGGTTGAGCAGAGAATGTTATGTGATATGTTTAGTGCTAATAAGGTGATTGATGGCCGGTCTGCCTATCTTATAGACTAACGGACAGCTGATTAAATATACATAGCCTTCCAACTGGTCACACTCATCATTTGACTTACTCATCCAATCTTGTCATTGATCACTGTGTATATTTTGTGTCAAAAGTCTATTAAAAGCATGGCTAACTGGGAGTGTCAGTCAGAAAATATTGTATCTATAGTAAATTGTTGCTAGTGAGGCAATTAAATAATCCTGACCCATGAGAAGTTGGTCAGTGTTTAGAGCTATTTGACATAGCTCTGCCAGGATTCATGAAATATTTAAGTGATGTCTAGAAATTCAAATAGAAAGTGATGGACTTATATCAGTGTCAGACATGTACTTGGAATGAATGAAAACAGACTGCCTTTACAAGCATTAAAATGGGTACAAGTATTAAGATGGCAAATAAAAGAGAGGAAGACCAAGTTTCTAGATGCAATGTGCCAAATGTATAACCTTGTTAGGTGCAATGTGCCTCATGAATATCATTGTTAACTACTGGGGAGTCCAGATCAGCCTCTCCAAAACTGTGACAACCATCTTCTCACTTTCAAACCACCAAGAAAAAGCAAATCTACAAATAAATGAATGTGAGTTAGCACATGAGGAGAACCCTGCATATCTCAGGGTCAAACTAGACAAGCGATTCACCTGGAAACCACACCTGATTACCACTGAGCAAAAAGAAATCAGGAAACTATCCTTGATGAAGAAACTTGCAAGCACAAGCTGGGGAGCAAATGGAAGTACTTTCTAAAAAGTCTACATGGGTACCATCAGACCTCTGGTAGAATATGGAATGACAGCCTGAGCATCAGCATCAAAAACAAATACTGATCACCTATCTAAAGTACAAAATGCAAGACTTTGACTAATCTCAGAGGGATGAAAACCACTTCAATCCATGCAATGAAAAAATACGTAAATATCCACCCACTAGGTGACAGAAGAGAAGAAAGCAGTCTTGTGCAAAGGGAAAAAAATAAGCGCATACCAAGCCATCCGATGCATGCACAAATTTCTAGATCAACCACAAGCAGGCTGAAAAGAACCAGTTTCTGTCACATCTCCAGCCATCTCCATCAACAACACAAAGATATCCTCACAAACCTCCCAATTGAAATTCAAACACAACTGGATTTTGAAGAGCCAGACAATAGTCTCGAAAATGTCTCCATAATAACACAGGTTCCTAGAGTAACTAATAAGGAATAGCAACTCCACCTCAACTAAAAGCATTGACACTATAGATGATAGAAATAAAATACAATCCCAAAGAATGGACACATGTCTACACAGATGGATTGGCAGAAGGAGCAGTAAATAATGTAGGAGGTGGAATTATTATGACTCAAAGATGGAAAGACAATATCAAAAGATTTTCTTACTGGAAAATACAGAAGTAATTGCACTCTATCAAGCACTGAAAGTCTTCACTGAACCAGGACTGCCAAGACCAAAGAAGATATCTATATTCACAGATTACAGATCCCTACTGGAATCAATCCAGAGCAGCAGAAATGAAAGCCTTCTGTACAACATCAGACATGAGCTAAGACACATCCAAAAATCATCAGCTATTGCCCTTCAATAGATACCATCATTGATGGTAAAAACAGAAAGCGAAATAGAACAACACAGACATCCATTGCCGTACAGAGAAGCACAAACAATAATCCAGAACACATACACAACAAAGTGGAAGAAACAAATGGAAGTGGAAGACAAACATGATGCCATACATCACCTCCAAAGATATCAATAGACCACAATATTTCGCCTTAGAACAGGCCACTGCAGACTGTTGGGTTACCTTTACCGATTGAGGATCTCATATACAGATGAATGTCCATGTGGATCCGGAACTCAGACTCCTGAACACATACTTCAGTAATGCCCAACATACAAAGAGCAGAGACAGCAGACCTAGCCAGTGCAGAGGATACTGACTTGAGGCAAAAGTTATTGGGCAGCTGCTCTGACCTGGAGAAGACAGTGGACTTCGCCCTGACGACAGGCCTGACAAAATCACATGACTACAGATGCTGAAAGCAGAAGAAGAATTGTTAATTGCAATGTGCCACATGAATATCATCATTGCTAGGTGCAGTGTAGCACATGAATATCATTCTCAACTGCATTGTGTCATATGAATATCATTGTTAACTGCAATGTATCACATAACTATCCTTGTTAGGTGCAATGTGCCACATGAATATCATTGTTAATTGCAATGTGCCACTTGAATATCATTGTTAATTGCAATGCGCCACATGAATATCATTGTTAGGTGCAATGTGTCACATGAATATCCTTGTTAGGTGCAATGTGCTACATGAATATTCATGCTAGGAGCAATGTGCCACATGAATATCCTTGTTATGTGCAATGTGCCACGTGAATAACCTTATTAGATGCATTGTGCCACATGCATAATGGTGCAATTACAATTTCTTTTTTACAGAACTTTGTAGAAGTTTACGACATGAAAAATGACCCATATGAAATGGAAAACCTTGCCAGATCTGCAGATCCAGACCTTCTCACCAAACTGAGTCAACAATTGGCTGATCTATCACTTTGCTCAGGTGCAAATTGTCACAGCATTCCATCAATTATTGGAAAATGATGTTGCTGGACAACAATGAACAGTTAACATATCTTGTTGGAGAGTTAACATCACTTGTTGGAGAGTTAACATCACTTGTTGGACAGCTAACATTTTCAAAATGTTTGATAATTGTTACTATCACCTATGATACACATTTTTTAAACAGTTAATATCTTTTAAAAGTCCCTTAGGTTTTACTTTAATGTTGTGGAAACTTATTCAGGTTTATAGTTAAAACATTGGAAAATTACTTGAGTTAATAGTTAACATTATTTGAAAATTATTCAGATTTATTGGTTAACTTTATTGGAAAGTAGCCTAATTGAACAGAAACATTATACCCAGCTGGGCAGCCAGCATCATTTATGAGTTACCCAAACAAACAGTAACATCATTTAAGAGTTACTTATGGGAGGAGCACTCAACATATTGGAAATTTAAACAGGTGAACAGTTAACAGCATTGGTTAGATACCCAGGTGAATAGTAAAATTGAATAGTTACCAGGGGAAGAATAAAATTGGATAGTTATCCAGGTAAGGAGTAACTTTATTATATAGTTATCAAAGTAAAGAGTAACATTGGATATTTACAGAGGTGTAGAGCTACATTGGATATTTATCCAGATGAATAGTAAAATTGAATGGTTACCTAGGCAAAGAATAACACTGAAGAGCTACCCAGAAGAAAAGTAACATCATTGGATAGCTAGATATTCAGATGAACATCAACACCATTCAAGAGTTACCTATATGATGAATCAACAACATTAGAGAGTTACCCAGATGAAGAATGCTTTCTTGCCACCATTAAGAAAGATCATTCAGTATTTTGCAAAAACAGATATTAAGTTCTGTATTTTGACCTCACATTCTGTATATAGAGTACTTTAAGGTCAATATTGCTGTATTTAATTTTACTCTTCATCTGGGTAACTATTTAATTTTACTCTTCACCTGGGTAACTATTTAATTTTACTCTTCACCTGGGTAACTATTCAATTTTACTCTTCACCTGGGTAGCTATTCAATTTTACTCTTCACCTGGGTAGCTATTCAATTTTACTCTTCACCTGGGTAACTATTTAATTTTACTCTTCACCTGGGTAACTATTCAATTTTACTCTTCACCTGGGTAATTATCAAATGTTAACTTATCTAGGTAATTATCCAGTAATGCTACTCTTCTGCTGAGAATATTCTGTACAAGATATATAGAAAATCTGTACTAGTTGATAGGATTATATGTGCAAAGATTATTTGAGAGTTACCCAGTTGAATAATCAGCATCACTGGAGAATTATTAAAGGTGAAAAATTAACATCCTTTATGGATCAGAATTGTCCAGGTTAAAGTTAATATTTAAGTTAACATTATTGGAGAATTACCTGTGTGGTTAACCTTTAGCACGACCCTCTGAGAAAATTGTCGCCAATGGTTTTCTATCTGTAATCAAAAGGCGGGGATTACGCCACCTGTTGTTATGCATTTATTTATCGATGTGGAACTTCACAATGCTTATGTGGCCAGAAACAGCGAATTCTAGCTATCAATTCTATTATACTTCCTTTTCCTGCATTGTATTGGAAGAGAAAAGAATATTGGAGTTGTAATTTTAAATTTCAAGTCATCTGTCCCGATCAGTGTGAATCGGGTTCTGTAATAGAAGTCATTATTAGTAAAATCATTATGGATTGTGATTCTGATGATGAGGAATTCTTGGGAATTTCCCCAGACGATATTATGAGTACGTACGTGTGATTACGAAACAATATAAATACAATATGCATAGGTTTGTAGAAGAATTTATTATCAGGGAAAAGGCCACACATTGGAAAAGTATAAGTTAGTAAAAAATATTTAAAAAACTGTTGTGTCGCCCTTTTTTTCTTCTTCATGACATTCTCACATCACATATCAAGATACACAAAAAAACATACACGATTAGATTCCGTATTCAATTCTTTATTTAATTTTTAAAATACACTAAGAACAACAAAGTTTTTTGCATTTTCCAAACACCCACTAAAAATAATGCAAATTGTCAAAAAGAATCCGGTTGCAGGAGGGAAATTGCGTAAGTTTAATACAAAGTGCTATTGAGGAGTTGCACAGATGAACAAGTAACATTTTTGATGAGTTACTCAGGTAACAATGAACATTGTTACTGTCACATAGTCATTCAGGTGGGTAGTCAACATGATTATAAATTTGCCCATCTGAAACAATCAACATTATTGGAGAGTTAATCCGATGGACAGTCAATATTATTAGAAGTTGTCTAATTATTATTATTATTATTATTGTGCGAGAGTGTGGTTGTGAGAGTTGGACACACACTGTGGACATGGAGCGAAGATTACAGGCTTTCGAGTACAAATGCTACAGACGAATTTTACAAATTTCTTGTAGGAAACATAAGACCAATGTGTATTTGAGAAATAAAGTAGAGATGTGTGCAGGTGTTCAGGAGCCATTGCTTTCAATAGTGAAATGACAAAAACTAGCATGGTTCGGACATGTATGCAGGCATGATTCCTTGTCAAAAACAATACTGCAGGGAACTGTCAAGGGTGGAAGAAGCAGAGGAGGACAAATAAAAGCATGGACAGTCAAAATCAAGGAATGAACAGGGCAAGATATTTCCACACTCATCCGCATCGCTGAGGATAGAATTCGCTGGAGGACTCTGTTGTGTGCTGAAGCATCCAATATGGTACCCCTACGACCCTGAAGGGTTACGGGTTTATTGATTGATTGATTATTGTGCAGTCATTACCATTGTTACCATTAGAGTTATCTGAATGGATGACCAACATGGTTAGTTACCCAGGTATATAATCTAAATAATTGGAAGATTACTCAGTTGAGTAATCAAAAATTGGAAGATTAACCAGCTGTACAAATAATATTGGAATATTACCCATGTGTTCAAAATAGTTGGAGAGTTATTAATCTGGACATTTTGGAGCTTTAAAAATAGCACAAATTTAATAGTTGAGAAACCATTGTAATTGTAAATTTACTTTAAATAAAATATATAACTAGAAACTAACCATGTTTGACCCAAATTTATATGTTAGTATTACAATAATATTAATGGCAATAATAATAATAACAGTAATAACAATAAAAATAAAGTATTTAAGTTAGCTTTTATCCCCATTTATGTATGATTTTTATCTAATTTATATTCACTAATTGTTTTCCCTGACTGTGAGCTAGTAGTACTGTAAGACATCTTGTTGTGTGTTATGTTATTCTGGATTGTTGAGACAAAATGTAAACAGAATGGAGTCAAGTAATATTGAAGAAACAAGTATGTGATTCTACTTCATTCAAGTCTGCGGATGTGCTATATTTTCTTGTACGTTGTCAAAGTCCCCCCCCCCCCCAAGATTGAAACAGCTGACCTGTAGCTTATACCTCATGTTTGCATCCTTTGACTAGATCCACTGTTATAGATTTTTGTACTCTCCTGATTTATGAAATGATCTCTTTGACATTCTGATATTTTCTATATTAGATGCCATTCATGATTATATTCTGAAGGTTGTAGTACTTGAAAAATGTCAATACTTCACAGGTGTTAGAAGGTAACAGGTTAAAGTACTCTATAGATCAGGGAACAGCAACTAATATTTCACAGGTGTTAAAAGGTAGCAAATTAGAGTACTTTTACATGCTGAAATCTTCTGTGCTGGACCTACATGGTGCGTAATGGTAATGGGGGCACAACATACGTCTACACTCCCAGCGGAAATCACACTAATCTTCGTGTTGATTATTAAGGAGCAAATGCAAGGAAGACAGTACTTTTGTAGATCAGGCATCTACTCAGAACAACCAATATCTCACAGGTGTTAGAAAGTAACAGGTTACAGTACTTTGTAGATCAGGGATCTACACAGAACAACCAATATCTCACAGGTGTTAGAAAGTAACAGGTTACAGTACTTTGTAGATCAGGGATCTACACAGAACAACCAATATCTCACAGGTGTTAGAAAGTAACAGGTTACAGTACTTTTTTAGATCAAGGATAGGCAATCTTTTTTGATCAGAGGGCAGGATGTACATATGCACAACTGGTTGCAGGCTAGATGAAAAAGGTTAACCTGAAAACTTAAGGACACATAGTTTTGTTATTTTTATATGAAAATAATATCGAGCTCAGGATATCGACTTGATTATGGAAAGGACAAGTAATAAAACATGCCAATCTTAACCGCAAGGAGTGAGGTCTGCTAGTTTTCAAAACCGTATTAATATTACTAAACATTAGTTGCAATTTTTTACACTTTTTAAATTTACATATGTAGCCTATATTTAGGTGAAAACAAATTGGTACAATTTATTAAAGTCATAGGATTCTAGACCTTGCTTGAACATAATTACTTGGATTACTTTTTTTGGGATTATTGTGAGTCAGCAGTCATGATTTATGTTTGAGGACTGGCAGGCTATGTAGTGGGGGAGGTATGCCAGAACCAGCCAAAGAGCGTTAGGTTGCTGACCACTGTTGTAGATGGTAATACTTAGACTGCAGGTGTCAGTATGTGGTAGATATCAGCACTTGAATGGTCTCATTATGTGACAGGTATCAGTGTATGACAAGTGCCAGTGCTTGCCAATTGTCAGTGTGTGACATGCATCAGTACTTGACAGGTGCCAGTGTGTGATGTATCTCTACTAAGTAAAATACAGTATTTGACAGGTGTCACTGTGAGGTATCAGTACTAGTTAGGTGTTAGTGTGTGACATATGTCAGTACTTGTCAAATGTTAGTATGTGACAGGTGTCAGTATATGACATGTATCAGTACTTGACAGATGTCAGTATGTAACAGGTATCAGTACTTGGCAGGTGTCAGCACTTGGCAAGTGCCTGTATGGGACAGATATCAATACTTGGCAGGTGTCAGTATATGACAGGTATCAATACTTGACACGTCTTGTGGCCCATCTACAATGTCCAGATTAGCATCTTTGTATTTCATTGTGCTGAAAAGAACTTTCATAAATTCAACACTCCTAAAGTTAGGTACAACAAAATGGACAAACTAGTATGATGATATTTGTCAAGATCAGATATGTTAGAAAGTGAATGATGTAACATGTGGACCTACAGAAAAATAACATATAACTTAAAAATATTTTAGCATTGATTTACAAAATATAGCCTGACCATAACAGAATCCATTTCTGTTTGTATAAAAAGTTAAAGATACCAGGTCTGGTGTGCGGAATTATAATACGGATAAAACAAAAGATGAACATTTTTGACACTCACACAGCAGAGCGCAGGAGAAGATATAGATCTCTATGTGTTGACACATCTGCAGCAGTGCTACAACCCTAATTGGTTCTAGGATATTCTATTACTGCTACTACGTGATGATGAGTGAGCATTAAACATAGGAACAGTCTTCTTTTTGATTCTGTTACCAGCACAGTTTATGTGCATTCTGTATGGAAAAAAGTGTACATTCTTGGCATGACCACTGATTTAAATAAAAGCAATGAAATTGACACCTGAGTGTAGTATGAAGAAAAATTAGCAATTTATAGTGTATAGAATGAATTTTGATATATTTGTTCTAGATTAATTTGCACGAAAAAAATCAGTACTGATTGTACATTAAACATCATTTTGAAAAAGTGATAGAGCTTACTGATTACAAGGTATGCTATCCTAAAATAAAATCAGACTTTGAAAATGTGTCTCCACAGATTTCCGTAGAATAAGTTGTTGGTAAAGCGCAGATGATGCAATATTTTTCTATAGTTCTTTTGGATTTGTTTTGTGTAGAATGCAATTCGTACAATGCAAATTTATCAAGATACTCCAGGTCTATTAATATAAAGAATTGCATTTAATAAATTGAAGCACTAATTTTTTTTGTTTATTACTGGATTTGCCTTTCTTGAGAAGGTCACGCCCTTTTCAATTGAAGCACTAAATAAAACGTAACACTATCAATATAAAGAATATAAATATACATTTAATAAGTTGAGACACCATGCAAAACTAATTATTAAAACACTGCGAATAGAGAGTGGCAAACAATCAAATTGTTTACAATTAGTAGCAGAACAGACACACAAAATAATGACATATACTTATTAAGAATACCCATGTCTTTTAAGGTCCTATCACATAACCCTGGCTTACCTACTTTTCTATTTTGATTATTTCCCTTGGTTATATTTATTAGACAATGGAAATCTATTAATTAGTTTAAATATTAATTTATTTAGGACAGTTGTATGAGGGGGTTAAGAGTTGTGGGGGTGGGAACAGATTGGGGGTTAGGAAATGACCAGTATTTCCTAATATCCTAAATAAATTAATATTTCAGATAAATATAGCCAAGGGAAATAATCAAAATAAAAAGACGAATGTAGGCCCATGGTACTATGTGATATAATATATTTGTATATGTATTGAACTGCCGAAGATGGATGTGCCAGGCCATTGGTGCAAATAAAATGGTGACACATTTTCATCTCTGGACTACATCCTGCTGAAAATCTAGTAGGACCATTATCCTGCTACAAGAGATATCCAGCGGGAGTTTAAGAATGAACCCTGAAGAAGAAGATATGTAATCACACAAACTAATCACGACACAACACTTGTTTTATGGAAACCCACGTACACACATTTTCAAAGTTTTATTACCAGGTTTTATTTTAGGATCACATATTGAGTATAGATTAAAACTTATGATAGAAATAGATATCACATCAGAAACTATGGTAAATTATTAAGAATAATTTAGCAATACAATACTAAATAAATATATTATAAAAATGAAACATAAAAATTATATTTCTTGTTAATGACAGCAGGAAAAATGTATACACTGTACTTTTCATGCAACACTCTATTGGCTTTATACCCCTTGTCCTTAATAATAATTTATACTTATTTATGATAGGAAATTATGATCACATGTTTTTAATCTGATATTGTTAATTAGAACAAAATTACTAGATACGAGGACTCATGATCACATCTGTTTAATTTACAAAGAATTTAGTGTTTTTATGGGTCATTTTTGGTAATTTGACATTACCTTTGTTAGTTTTGTAATAGAATATTTCAACAATTCATTAGTTCATTTATAGTTTCTTATATTTAAAAAAAAATATATTAGTCCATTCACTGTTTTCTCAAAGTATAGGCATCAGTCTGAGAATGAAAGAAGAAGCGTAAACATTCAACATTCTTTTATGTTTGCACTTCTCGTTCTTTGTTCTCTGATAACCAACATGAAAGTTTGTGTGATTTCCATTAGTCCATTAGGGAGTGAAAGTATGTTGTACTGCTGGTACAACGAATGTGCTGCTTCTTGTTATTTTGTGCCTTCCAGCCAGCGTATCCGTTTTGAGCATGCTTTTATTTCAGGTGAGCTTCCTTAGACTTTGACAACCTTTCTATCTGTCACCAAGAAAATGAGCGAGTATCTGCTCTGCCATGATGGTTTATCACTGTGTCCTTGGACTTTGAAGGCCAAAACATGTCCCTGGGTGGCAGTTTCTGAGTAGATTATGGGCAGGGATTTATAGATTTAGACTATGTAAATGTCATATGAAGTGATCTACTACCAGTGAACCTGTCTTGTGTAATTAGACACTATTGCCCTCTGTCCTCGGGTACTGGCACTTATCTAAACCATGAGCATCTTCCAGTATATGTAATTGCTCAAACAGTAAACGTGTGCAAGGGTTGGTTTGCCCTCTTAGCCTAGGTTTCGTTCACTTACATCGTCTGAGTTTCTACACACATCTTCATACTGGGTCAGTATTGTATTCTGCCTTTATCTTTCCACTCAACCTGCAGTCAGAATACAGCTGAAAGCTTGTTCTCGAGCATGATTATTGCTTTCATTATGGTTAGATATCTCACTTATTCGTGCATATAGCCCTGCCCTTAATATGTCCTCCTGTGCTGCCTTCCTTTACATGTATACAACAGATGAATCGTACTTCTCCGGAGACTTTCTAACTATTTTTGCTGTAGTGGTCTTTTGGATATGACAATGCGGCACTCTAGGCCAGTCATTGTCGTTAAATGTGCTGCGATAGAGTTTTGACTTGGGGGGGGGGGCGGAGCTGAAGGGTTATATTTAGAGATAATATATGTCTTGTGCCGACAATTCTTATTCCATCTCTGTGTACACTTCCCGGATATGATCATGCTAAATGAAAATTAGCCAAATTGCTTTGCACAAGCTTCAAAGCAATATTTCCAGGGTACACCACGAGGAGGTGCTTTTAGGATCTTGGTTATCTGTTAACCCTGAAATTGTATGAGAGTAATGCATATTCCTTCGCACTGCGTTTGCACTTCTTCATTCAATCTTAGATTAGCAGGGTTTAGTCCAGAGAACAGCATGTAGAAAATCATGGTTTATGACTTGGCTTCAATATGTGTGCCTGTGGTTGACATCCAACTTCAGCATGGCTTCTGAGTCACTTTCACACTCCCGGAGATTGGATAGCCAACCACCGTCCCTAAAACATCCGTAGCCACTTCTTATGACAGGCATGGCAGATCATAGTGCTACTATTCTTTTCTATCTTTTCAAGCACAGGAAACATATTATTTTACATGTCTACTTTATGGTTGCATTTTTTAATGTTTGTTAAATGTATTTGACTTTAGTTTGCTTGTTTGATGAATGTTTTTGACTTTAATTTTAATGTTTGTTGAATGTTTTTAGTGTAGTTTTCTGCAGGATGCTAGTCACTTCTGAAATACTGGTAGTTGTACTTTTAATGTTTGTCGAATGTTTTTGGCTTAAGTCTCCTGTTTGATGTTAGTCACTTTGGATATAGTTTTAATGTCTTTTGATTGTTTTTGATTTAGTCTTCTGCAGGATGCTAGTCACATCTATCAGCATTAAAGTCAGATATGAACATTTTTATTATTTTAGTGTGGTGCATATTTGAGAGGTTAAAGTGTTGGTCTTACAACTGTGAGGTCCAGAGTTTGGCTACTGGTAAGGAATGGGTATTTTCCTATCAGATGGTAAACTAAAAAGTTCACCCAATACATGATATGTCGACAGCAAGGGCATGCATCCTTTATCACACAAGCAACCTTTGTGCAATCCCTAATGGAAAAAATACAGTATTGACATATTTTTATTATTATTTGTTCACTTTTAAACTTCGGTAACTTTAAGTGAAAATGGTGGGACTGCAATGAAACTGTAATCCAATCGGCAAAAAGTGATAACATGCAGTAATAAAGTTCTATGAATCACTAAAGATAACAAATTCAAAATTTCAACCAAAAGACATTTACCAAGTACAAAACACAATAAATATAAACATTTGCAAACACAACACTGAATGAAGATATAGTGAATTCTGTTCACTATATACTCATGATATCCACTGTAATCTTTAACTATTGCGTTCGGAAATATTATTCAAACAATTGTGTTCTGTACTTGAAAAAAAGGCCTTTTTATCAAAACATCCAATTTGTTTTGAATTCTAGGGATTTGTAAAACATTATTGACCTTGTTTTCACTTTTCAACGATTGCAACACTTTAGAGGTATTTTATTTGTTAACGCTTCTTGCTGAAGCTTCAACAATTTATTGATTTGTTTGTAATTTTTGTTGATTAACTATCATTGCTGTCTTATGTAATGGTTATTGAGATACACATTTATCCACATTGATATTTCATGATTTTAAGGAATATTTTGCATTTGTATGAGATTTGTACTACTTGAAGCATTCCATGACTATCTGCATTGTGCAATACACAAACAAATAGTGGGTTTGGTTAAAATGATTTTGTCAAATAATGATAATGATTATAAACATTTATCAAATAATGATAATGATTATAAACACTTATCAAATAGTGATAATAATTATAAACAAATATCATTTTCTGTGTTATTTATTTTTATTCGTTTTGTGGTGCAATTCTTCTGAGTTTAGAATTAGTTTATTTAAATAAATAAAAATAAACCCTCTTAATCTTCTTCTTCAACGTTTGCTCTTATGTAACCACAATGAATATATCATGTGATTTCCGCCAGGAACCATAAAGTATGTTGTGCTGCAAGTTCCACAGTAGAACTGTGTTATTTGCACCTCGGTTGGCCACTTGTGGTCAGGACGTCTGAGGTCAAGCACATTCGTTTTCGTCATGCCTTTAATTCGGTTAGGCTTCCCTAGTCCGGGACAGCCTGTCTATCTGTCGCTGGGTACGTGGGTGTGTAGTGACTCTTCGCCTAGACGATTGCTGTTCACATCTGTCTCACACGAGGTGTTCCACCGTCTATGAACTCACATCGTGCAATTGGAATACTGTGCCTGTGCCCATCGGGTACTGAACCGTTTCTCATCTGCGAGCCTGGTTCCGTATGAGGAAGAACTCGTCAGAAGAGTTGGACCCTGGCTCGTTCGCCCTCCTACCCAAGGCGTCGTTCACAGACATCGTGAACCCCTCGCCGAAGTTCGAGTCTCACATCACGCGTTTAAGAGCAAGGCGTTCTCGAGCTGAGCGACCTTGTCCCAATAACGGCTGAGCCCATCGGGTACTGAACCCTTTCTCTCTGCAAGTGTATTTCTGATATAGGAAAACTTGGTATTATAGTTGGGCCAGGGCTAAAATCTTTGTCCCTTTTGTGCCTGAGCCCATCAGTTACGGAACCCTTTCTCTTTGCATGTTTCCGGTATAAGAAGGCTCGACATTAGAGTTGGGTCAGGTCTTCTTGCTTTTCCAAACGCCCATGATTGGGTCTGGGTCTCTGCCTATAAGGTGCACAGGTAACTAGAAGCTTGTCTCGAGCTAACAGAGCTTGTAATTCCACTTTCCTCGGAACTTTTCACTTTCTATTTGTAGTTCGTGCTGCCCTCTGGTGCTGTTCTGCCCTTTCATTGTATTATTTTACTCAGTATGAAATTTATTTGTCTCTCGCCATGCATCTACCTTCTCGTGCCTTTTCCATTGGCCGTCCCTCCAATGTTCGGACTGGACTGACTAGCGTCACTGTATGTCGACTGCATGTGGTGATGCTGGTGGTGTCTGAGATATTGTCTGTCTCTTATGCAGTCAAATCTCTTTCCATCTGCTACCTCCACATTCTCGGACACGATCCTTAAATGATTTAGCCAGAATCAGCACGAGCTGCTGTATTTCTGTTTCCAGGGTGCACCGCGAGGAGGTACATTTGGGATCTTGGTTATCTGCTAACCCTGGGTCCGCTGAGAGAATTGCTTTCCCTATGCACCCCAACCCTCTAATAATGAAGCATGCTCTGTCAACCAATAAAGTGAGTCCATATTGACTGTATCAGAGCATAAGACCAACCAAATATAATGGAGGTCTCAGTTCAGGTAATCATGTCATTAGTTAAATCCTGAAGACTGCCACCAGGATCAAGTCAACAATCTTCGACATAGTCAGTTGATATCCTCAAAATATTCCTGTGTAGTAACCGATAAAGGCAACTACTTGATGATGAATTAATTGTTGCATGTGTTCCAGGAGTTAATCACATTTACTGAGTCACAACACATTCAGTGTGTTCATGTTATCTGTATGGATTGTCTCTCTTTTCATCTATGGATAGTGACCGCAGGTGGATTTGTTCACCAAAGTTTTTTTTTAATGTAACTAGAACTCGATGGTAAATGTATGAAAAAGTGTATAAATAATATACAAAATGGTTCTTATTTGAAACCCTCGTCCCCGATTTGATTATTTTCCTTGGTAATGTTTGTCAGTTTGTTTATCCTTTATTAATTTGATTAAAATTTATTTAGGATTAAGGTTAGTTATGTAAAACAAAATCTCACCTAACCCAAACCCTAAAAAAATGTATAGTTAAATTATTAATTGATAAATTTCAATTGGCAAATATTGCTAAGGGAAATAATCACATCGGGTGTCACAACAGCACAGGTTCCGAGCAAGAACCTAAAAATGTTAAAATATATTTATATAGAACAGAGAGCGAATGATATAAACCAATACACTAAACTCATGATCGTTAATACAAATGTGAAGGCAGTAAAGATGCATGGATCGGAAAATTGAGAAAGGACAGCAACACTATAACATAAGTATACAGTCGTATATGAATAACTGCTCCAGAAGAGTACTGAACAATGGGTGGCAGGACATAAGAAATGAAGAGATATGGAGATATCAGACCAAGATCTGTCAGACTTGTGCAACTGTGGACTGAGCCCAGAGACTGCAGAACACATTCTTCATGCCTGTCAACTCTACCAAGAAGAGAGGGAGATAATATGGCCTACTAAGACGGCACTGCTTCCAGACTTGAGGGGTTTCATGGATGACCTGAAGTGAATCACACAATTCATTGAAGCTATTGGCGCTGTAACCTGATATCTGACTGAAGCTATTGGCGCTGTAACCTGATATCCGACTGAAGCTATTGGCGCTGTAACCTGATATCTGACTGAAGCTATTGGCGCTGTAACCTGATATCTGACTGAAGCTATTGGCACTGTAACCTGATATCTGACTGAAGAACGATGATGAAGACCAAGATCTGATGAACGTTCAAATAATGGAGAGGAAAATGAAAATTGATTGGACACACACTCGAGAACCAGTCTTCTTCTGCATTCATTCTCAAACTCCCATAGCCTCACAGAATGTAGTCCTTGGGCCATTATTAGAGAACAGAATGCATTGAGTCATGGTTTATAGCCACATCGAGGCCAGTTCCTTGATGAGGAGATGGGGCTTAGTCAAGCCACCAGAGGCTGGAAACTAAGACTGGCCAGGCCCTCCTGAAATCGAGCAAGACCACAGTCTGTCCTAGCAAGTACAGGTGCTGAAGACGGAGGCAACCAGCCAAGAGGCGCACCACAACAATCAGGATGCCACTTATCAACTCATGCAATATGAATATGCTTATATCTGATATTTGTTATGGTGCCTGCCCTGTGACAGACTCTAAACCTTGAAAGGATCTAAACCCTTTTTCTTCTGAATTTCTTCTTGTGAAGTTCTTCTCAATTGCCCTGAGGAGCCAGTAGGCATGAGAATAGAACACATGGCTAAATAACAAGACCATTAAAAATAATACATTGGAATGCTAAAGGCGCCTACAACAAAAAAGTGGAACTCTAATACATCTTACATGAAGAGCCCCGCCGAAGACGGATGTGTTGTGCCATCGACGCAAATAAAACGGCAACACAATGCATTTGCATTCTCTGGACTACATCCTGCTGGAAATCTAGTAGGATCATGGTCCTGCTACAAGAGAAATTCAGCAGGAGTTTGAGAATGTACGCTGTAGTAGAAGAAGAAATGAAGTGCAAGTAAATGTATGTTGCTTACAAGAAATCCGTCTTAATAATGAAGTAGCTTTCAAATTAGGAGGCTTTCAATGCTATCGATCAGACCGAAAAGACGGGAAAAGGTGAACTGACGCTGGTTAAGAAGATCAGTGCATGCCAGTTAGACACATATATGGAGGGAGCGGGATATCAGATACATCACCTCATGAAATGCACGAGAAAGGCTATAAACGTCACCAGAAGAGACCGAATGAGAAATGAAGACGTCAGAAAGATAGTAAAGACAATATCATGCAAATAATACATAGAAAGACAACAGATCATTTGTTTCGGACACATGCGAATGGAACCATCACAACCAGACTGTCAGGCGTACATCATCAGAAAGAACTGCTTTATAGGAAGAACAAGATGGAAAGATTCAATCAGAATAATTGTTAAAAACCACGGCCTAACCATGACAATCGCAAGATAGATGGCAAAAAAAGCCAAAAAAACCCCCAGAAAAATTCAACGCCCTACGACGTCTGACAACATTTGTGGAAAAGACAATAGACAGATAGAAGTTTATAACAACGAAACTAAACTTCTTAGATTATATAACAACGAAACTAAACTTCTTAGATTATATAACAACGAAACTGAACTTCTTAGATTATATAACAACGAAACTAAACTTCTTAGATTATATAACAACGAAACTAAACTTCTTAGATTATATAACAACGAAACTAAACTTCTTAGATTATATAACAACGAAACTGAACTTCTTAGATTATATAACAACGAAAAAAAACTTCTTAGATTATATAACAACGAAACTAAACTTCTTGATTACATATATTACACATTAGCACATAGTCAGTCTATGCGTTGTGACGTTGATTATTATGTGTCTTTTAATGTGTCCAAAGTATTTTATTTGCCTGATCTTTATTTCTCTTAGTAGTTCTTTCTTCATATTAAGTGTCTTTAGCACCTCTTTATTTGTTTTCTTCTCTTTCCATGATGTTCTCCCTATTCTTCTATATACCCACATCTCAAAGGCATCAATTTTGTCTTCTAATTGTTTATTTAGTGTCCATGTTTCTGAGCCATACATTAATATGGAATAGATGTAGCATTTTATAATTCTCATTTTTAACTTGTTTGTAATTTGTTTAGATATTAATAATTTCCTCATGTCATTGAAGGTACTTTTAGCCATTCCTATTCTCCTTTTAACTTCTGTTTCACATCTGCCATCATTTGTGACTATGTGTCCAAGATATTGATATTGTTTTACTTGTTGTAGTTTCTCTCCCTGTATGTTTATGTTTACCTCCTGTTCTTCTGTGTCGTTGCTGATTATCATGGTTTTTGTTTTTTGAATGTTTATATCCAGTCCATATTCATTACTTGATTTATTGACTTTTTACTGGATTACACTCTGTTAATCTGCAAGAGATTGAGAACGAACGCAGAAGACAGTGTTATATAACTTCTAAGAAGTCCCAAACAAGCAAGAAGCAAAACACATAGAAGAATATGGCAAAAACATTTCCGTATGACATGTAACGAATTATTGCTTGTTTTACGCAATACTTAACAAGTGTACACAGAAACAGCAATTGAAGGTAACATTGCTTCAATCAGGTTGTAATATTATAATGTAAATTTAATCTTATATTTATAAGACTTATATGGAGATTGCACAGCTTCCAGACTAAATAAAGAGGCATATTACCCGTAGAAGCAATGAAAATCTGATTAAGTTTAACTTAAACACGTGGACGATTGAAAAGAAAGACGCAATTAAAATCTACTTATATAGCAGGTTTTCTATTCACCTGGAAAATAACAGTATATTTGAAAAGTAGGACAATATGGGAAACAATTTCGTTAACGCGCTGCCTGCTGCACCTTGTATAATACCAGTGATTATTGTAGCGGAGAAATGGACTCAGTTAAGGTAATGTTCCACTGGTAGAAATGTAATTAGTCTCAGTAGGCAGCCGTGCCTTTGTGTATTGTGACAGTATGAAAAATAAGGCGTATTTCAATCCCTATTTGATTAGAGACGGTGAGAAAAATACGGGTGCTTGCACAATATCTGCATGTGGATATTGGACACACAAAAAACCACTGTTCACAACGTTAATTATTGCGTCCATTCTGTATTCTCTGCCGTTTACTTTTATATTTTACACCTTTGACAATTCTAGCGAGAAACAGGTTCGTAGTGTTAAATCACTCTCCCACCGACCAGCATACACTGGTTCCTTATTCATTCGTTATTAATGGCTTGAAATAAAATTTATTCCCATTGTCCACTCGGGCACAAGGAAATAGTGTGCCAGGGTTCTTGCTCTGTGATGAGGAAGGAGCAATTGCAGAATGTGATGCAAGTCAGGCAGTTTCTGGTTAACCAATGACTAGAAACTTTCTGGTTAGCCAGTGACTGGGCAGTTTCTGGTTAACCAATGACTAAGCAGTTTCTGGTTAACCAATGAATAGGCAGTTTCTGGTTAACCAATGACTATGCAGTTTCTGGCTAACCAATGTCTAAGCATCTGAGAACTTATGGGGAAAACTCGGTGACATGACGCTGATTAATAAATCAGCTACGTTTACCTTTTACCCTTGTATTTAACCTTTATCGTTTATAATATACTAGATTCGTTCGGATCCCGTCGTCCCGTTGGGACGAAATTTATTGAGTCCACTTACTCTGATATGCCTCACATTACCAATGTGCTTCCTAACCCTGCTCACAGTATGGGAACAAAAGCGAGTATGACATTGGATCCATATTCGGTCTAAGTATATTGATATTAATGAACTGCTTTGTTGGATTCTCTAGATTCAATGGGTAAATGCGAATGTCTCGGTTAAATGGTAGTTCTCCATCTTCGTTGATGAAAACCATTGCAATCTGGTTAGATATTGGTTTATTATAGCCACGTTGTTCATAGTGACGAACACGCTTGAAGATCATGTTTACTATTGGGATTTCTGTTCCAGTTAGAGCTGCATTCTGAATATCTCTTGTTTCTATATCACGCATTAACGGATACGACTGGGCTTGTCTATTGTGTTCACACACAAAAATCGATCGATTTTATCAAGAATTTCTATTTTGCATAATGCATATGCTGCGTGTGCTTGTCGAACATCTGTTGCTTGAGTACTGTCAAAACATACAACTGGGCGAACTGTGGAACTTTGTTATATGGTGGTTGTATATGAGAAGTTCGATAACAAGTTTGTCCATGAACGTTTAATGCATATGGACCTCGACCTTGACAATCTGTAATTTTTGCTCCAATTCAAGCCAAGGAAAGAGCACTATTATAAGAGCGAATATTTTGGAGAAAATGTGTGTATTTAGGATGTGTATTATCAGAGAGCATGAAGCCCAGGAACTCGGTATAATCCAACTTATTACCATGGATGTCTTGTGGCTTTAGGAGCATGATCTTTCCCTTTCGGCAACAACTTGTAAACTTTCCATACCTAGGACATTCACCAAAAATGTTTAGCACCACAAAATTGACATATAATTTCGAAAAGTCAACAACTAGTTGCAGAAACACAATCCTCAGATAAATTTGCTGCTTCATTTGAAATTGCTTGACTTCGACACATTTGTGACGTTGAGTGAACCTCGGCATCTGCAGCTCGACGTCTGCGTTTGCTCAACAGTTTCATGCTGTCTGTGACGACGTTGGTATTATCTAGTCATAGCTTGTCAATTTTCGTTTTGCGCTTGTGATTCTAGCTTAGCTCGGTGCCGATGCAAATCAGCATCCTTAGAAAGTAATGTATGTCTTTGTTGAAGGGTTTCTTGATCACTACTGTGAATCCTTCTTTCAATTCCATGCCCTTGCTCTGCATCATTTGCGGCAAAGTAACTCTTGACTTTGACGACTCGACCATCTAGCTTTTCGCTCTTTTGTTTTTTGACGCATTATGCGATTGGATCATCTTCATCCACCATTTAAAGCAAATTATATGTATATTTTAGATGTAATTTAGTTTATATTACTTTAACCACAAGCCGATACAGACGTTTACCTATTAACATATAAATAACATTTGTATATAAAAAATATCGTCTGCTTTAAATAACGTCACAATACCATTAGTTTTGATTGAATGTTGCATGGAATTCCGTGACGTAAGTTTGCTATTTATAGATCGTTCCGGGGGTACTGGCAGAACACGCCTTTTATTAGATCATGTCCTCTGGTATTTTGTCAGTTGTTTATACAGTGGTTCCTATTTTTTTTCTATGGCCCGCATATGGGCTTTGACCTAGCAATTACAAAATGTTACTCCTTTTTCCCACTGTATATCTCTGTTCTCTCCCCCCCCCACGGGTTTTTTTTATAGACCACGCACAGGACCACTGATTTAAATTTAATAGTAATAGAATGTATTGACCCTGTTGAAAACTTGTAAGAGGAACACACAATATTTAAAAAAGTGGTGAAAGAGGCAGGCCATTTACTTGCTCTCTAAGTTTGTTCTTACACGGGCATATTAGACGACGTTCCGGCCAACTACATTACCGCAATCATAAAACGTTTACGCCGGAACTATAAAACAAGGGGCCGATCAGCTTATAGAAAACGCTGCTCGTTAGTGTCGTTGTGAATGATTTTGTAATTGTGCGTTTTTAAAGGGAGCAGTCTATATAGATAGTGTAGTTGTTATGTCAGTCGGTCTTCGACAATGCGACAGGTTCGATTTCCGCCGACAACGGTCTAAAGAGCTGCCCTTCATTGACCCAAACGCCAAGAAATGGGTACAAGCAAAGGTTGATGAATAACACCATCGCTGCTGAAGGTGTTAAGTAGTATTTTGGCACGGCCGTCTTTAGATTAAATAAGACATGTGTACTAAACCCTCATAGCTCTAGATTTATTCGATTAGATCGTTTTTCTCATTAGTTACATTTTAAAGCTAGACAACGAATAACAATCAGATTAATCGGGTTCAAGTCGGGAGGAAATTGGAGAAGTTCAACCCCCTCTCCCTTAGAAAACCAGAACATGACATTTAGTATCAGAAAGTAAACAAAAACAAAACTAGCAAACATCAGACTTATACTTCCTTAATGGTATCACACAAAAAAATCATCACCAAAAAACCCACAAAATCTAGGAAATAATTTTGTTTTAGATAATGAACCCCTCTACAAAAGATGTATCTACTGTGCTGGTCCGATCAGTGAAGAGTAATTGTCATGTATTAGCTCACAAGTCTTATTCAATCGGTTATGCGAAATAAGAGACCCAATCAATCAAGTGTCATTCCGAATGGCGTAGGCGATCATGTTTCTCCACGACTCTCTGTCTCTTGTGTTGTTAATAAGCTCGGTTGAACTTCTACGGTGCCAAAATACTAGTCCATCTAACAAATTATCTCTTTGTTGTCCCATATCTCTTGATCTTTCCAGTGGTTATTAAGTGTTCAAGCTGTGTTCTTTTCAGCACATGTCCTAGAGACATTGACTGTGGGCCCCTACTGTTTGATATGATTGATCTTTTTACTCCAGCATCAATGTGAACATCTGCATTAGTTTTCTTAGCTGTCCATGGTATTTTTATCATTCTTCTCAGAAACCACATTTCTGTAGCTTCTAATTCACTTTGAATTTTTGTGTTTACAGTCAATGCTTCACATCCATAAACAAAATTTGGCTCGGTATAACATCTCAGCATTCGAAATCGGGTCTGCATTGATAGCCTTCCGTTACACAAATGGTTCTCAGTTTTTGAAATGCTGATTTGGCAATAAGAGACGAGACAGCGGAAAACGGACGTTTAAATATGCACAACTTATTGAACGAGAGACAGCACTAAAAATGTGTTCCATATGTAGCTCAATATAAGAAAAATATATAATTGGTTAAACTGTAGTTTTACGTGGAGCAATACACAGAATCAACGTTTCAATCAAATGTCTTTATCAAGATAAGGACACACACATAATGTAACTATAAAATACCGCAAAGATTACATGTTACTAGTGTAGTAGAATATTCCTGATCTATTATTTTCTATTATATTGTTGATTTGTAATTTTCGCTAGATTTTGTGGTTCAATTTTGTGGTTCTTTGTCCCCATCTTGATAATACCTTTTGGTAGAAATGTCAATTCTATGTATTACTACACGTGAAACTGTTTTTAAATATTTTAAAATAGAATTCATATATTCGCGTTTAAATAGTCGCGTGCAGGGACGTTAATTCATTACTTACATTTAATTTTACGATTTGTAAGCAAGCTCATAGATGTGGTTGGAAGAGATGGAAAGATTTGTAGAATTAGAACCACCCCTTCTAGAAAATAGAACAAGATATTCTCACCCATAAAATACAAGATGGTAACCTCCACATATCACCACCTCAGATTGTTTCACGACACAAAACAAGATGGTAACCTCCACATATCACCACCTCAGATTGTTTCACGACACAAAACAACATGGTAACCTCCACATATCACCACCTCAGATTGTTTCACGACACAAAACAAGATGGTAACCTTCACATATCACCACCACATATTGTTTTACCACACAAACAGTATGGCAACCTCCAAAGATGACCACCTCATATTGTTTCACGACACAAAACAAGATGGTAACCTCCACATATCACCACCTCAGATTGTTTCACGACACAAAACAAGATGGTAACCTCCACATATCACCACCTCAGATTGTTTCACGGCACAAAACAAGATGGTAACCTCCACATATCACCACCTCAGATTGTTTCACGACACAAAACAAGATGGTAACCTCCACATATCACCACCTCAGATTGTTTCACGACACAAAACAAGATGGTAACCTCCACATATCACCACCTCAGACTGTTTCACGACATAAAACAAGATGACAACCTTCACATATCACCACCTCAGATTGTTTCACGACACAAAACAAGATGGTAACCTTCACATATCACCACCACATATTGTTTTACCACACAAACAGTATGGCAACCTCCAAAGATCACCACATCAGATTGTTTTATCACACAAACAGTATGGCAACCTCCAAAGATCACCACATCAGATTGTTTTATCACACAAACAGTATGGCAACCTCCAAAGATCACCACATCAGATTGTTTTATCACACAAACAGTATGGCAACCTCCAAAGATCACCACATCAGATTGCTTCGCGATAAAATTAATTACATAATATATTGTGGTAATCCATAAAGAAAGCCTCTTCAAAATCGAAATGCAAATTAAAAAATTTAAACTCTCGCCCCTGCCCCCTTCTTAGCATAATCGTATTTAAATCATTGCCTACAAGAGCTTAGTCATACCGCCTCGATATAACCAATATGGACACCAGTCCTAGGTTGAAAGAGGCGGGCCTCGACCATATGAGGCATAAACCCCTACTTAACAAAGCTTAGTCATAGAAAAATACGATCTGTGAGATAAATTGAGAAGCATACTTGTAAAGTGACGCATTTGACTTTTCCAGTGATTTTCATTGGCTGTCCACACAATGTGTACACAAAGTGATCAATGAAATCACGAGAAACGACAGTTGCGTCACTTTAGAAGTAGGCCTATGGCTCGATGAGACAGCAGGGCTGTGTATACACTACGAAAGACACCGTAAGAGACGTGCAGACTGTAATGACGTTGTCGATTCTCTTATTTCTGTGGGTTTTTTTTGTTGCAACCTTTAATTTCATACTGGAACACATCTCCAATCTTTCATTATTTCACTTCGTTATTTTACTTTAACTGGTTCATTATGTGATTCTTACGAGTTGTGCAAAGTATCCTGCCATTATGTAACAACCAGGAAGAAGGTTGAATATTCAAAGAACGTGCTTCGGGTTCAGGATGAAAGAACTTCCGGTTGAATGATATTTAAAAATAAAATTGTGTAATTAGAATTTAAATGTTCGAGGGAGTATCAGTAATTCAGTTTGCTTTTGTCTCAGGCAAAAAATGCTCAGATTCTTCAGCAAATCTGTAAACCATGACACAACGTATTCCGTTCTGCTGACTACATTCTGCTACATCCTGTTTCGGGAGTTTGAGAACGACAGCTGAAGATGTCATTCAGGTATTGGCCAAATCCAAGACGAATAGCATTAGCTTTGTGTGTGTGTGTGTGTGTGTGTGTGTGTGTGTGTGTGTGTGTGTGTGTGTGGGCGCGTGTGTGTGTGTGTGCATAATAGGGAGGAAGTTGTGAAGCAACAGATTCGAGAGCACCACAATGCATATCACTTGATTGATTGATCTAATAGTTTGTATGGCCAAGGATGTAGATATGTGTTTGAAACTGCGGAAAGGGGTACCTTAAACTAACAGCCAATCACATAATTAAAAAAAAAAATTTAGTGAGTGTTTATGATGATTTGTTGAGAAAAACGGTAGAAGCTGAAGGGGGTTGCCATCTCCATACTGGCTTCCTAGTACTAAATTATATTATCTATTTGCCTAAGTGAGGGTAGGGGAGGGTGGGTGAATACTGCAACATCCCTTCCCCCCATCTACGACATTGTGTAAGATACATTAAAAGAACACTTATAAATAGGGGGATGTCGTGGCTGTGTGGTCAGCCTTTTGTCTTGTACTATGACTTGTCTTGTACTATGACGTGTCTTGTACTATGACTGACGTGTACTATGACTGACTTGTCTTGTACTAAGACCTGGCTTGTACTATGTCTTGTCTTGTACTATGACTGACTTGTCTTGTAATATGACTTGTCGTGTACTATGACTTGACTTATACTATGGCTTGTCTTGTACTATGGCTTGTCTAGTACTAAGACTTGTCTTGTACTATGACTTGTCTTGTAATATGACTTGTCGTGTACTATGACTTGACTTATACTATGGCTTGTCTTGTACTATGGCTTGTCTAGTACTAAGACTTGTCTTGTACTATGACTTGTCTTGTACTATGACTTGTCTAGTACTAAGACTTGTCTTGTACTATGACTTGTCTTGTACTATGGCTTGTATTGTACTATGACTTGTCTAGTACTAAGACTTGTCTTGTACTATGACTTGTCTTGTACTATGGCTTGTCTTGTACTATGACTTGTCTTGTACTATGACTTGTCTAGTACTAAGACTTGTCTAGTACTAAGACTTGTCGTGTACTATGACTTGACTTGTACTATGGCTTGTCTTGTACTATGACTTGTCTAGTACTAAGACTTGTCTAGTACTAAGACTTGTCGTGTACTATGACTTGACTTGTACTATGGCTTGTCTTGTACTATGACTTGTCTTGTACTATGACTTGTCTTGTACTATGGCTTGTCTTGTACTATGACTTGTCTTGTACTATGGCTTGTCTTGTACTATGACTTGTCTTGTACTATGGCTTGTCTTGTACTATGACTTGTCTTGTACTATGACTTGTCTTGTACTATGACTTGTCTTGTACTATGACTTGTCTTGTACTATGACTTGTCTAGTACTAAGACTTGTCTAGTACTAAGACTTGTCGTGTACTATGACTTGACTTGTACTATGGCTTGTCTTGTACTATGACTTGTCGTGTACTATGACTTGACTTGTACTATGGCTTGTCTTGTACTATGACTTGTCTTGTACTATGACTTGTCTTGTACTATGACTTGTCTTGTACTATGACTTGTCTTGTACTATGACTTGTCTTGTACTATGACTTGTCTTGTACTATGACTTGTCTTGTACTATGACTTGTCTTGTACTATGACTTGACTTATACTATGACTTGTCTTGTACTATGACTTGTCTTGTACTATGAATTGTCTTGTACTATGACTTGTCTTGTACTATGACTTGTCTTGTACTATGACTGACTTGTACTATGACTTGACTTATACTATGACTTGTCTTGTACTATGACTGACTTGTACTATGACTTGACTTATACTATGACTTGTCTTGTACTATGACTGACTTGTACTATGACTTGACTTATACTATGACTTGTCTTGTTCTATGACTGACTTGTACTATGACTTGACTTATACTATGACTTGTCTTGTACTATGACTGACTTGTACTATGACTTGACTTATACTATGACTTGTCTTGTACTATGACTGACTTGTACTATGACTTGACTTATACTATGACGTGTCTTGTACTATGACTGACTTGTACTATGACTTGACTTATACTATGACTTGTCTTGTACTATGACTGACTTGTACTATGACTTGACTTATACTATGACTTGTCTTGTACTATGACTGACTTGTACTATGACTTGACTTATACTATGACTTGTCTTGTACTATGACTGACTTGTACTATGACTGACTTGTACTATGACTTGACTTATACTATGACTTGTCTTGTACTATGACTGACTTGTACTATGACTTGACTTATACTATGACTTGTCTTGTACTATGACTGACTTGTACTATGACTGACTTGTACTATGACGTGTGACAATTTGTGAAAGATAAATAGGAAATTGATGACGAAGATCTACAGCAAGTATAGCAAGGTAGGTATTGTTGTAGAAACCACATGAAAATGTGACAATAGAAAAATAGAAATACACCAGAAGAAAAGATTGAAAAAAACAAAACGATGTATTCTTCTCGTTCGCATGTGCAGATATGTGGAAAAAAGTCGGATTGCATGATACCATGTTTGTTGGTGCGGTTCTTGACCTGTTATCTCTGAATTTAGCACCTGTGCTTTCTTAGGCAGGACTGTGGACATGCTCGATATTTGATTGGCCCGACCAATCTTCGTTTCCAGCAACTGTTGGCTGGACTAAGCCCTTCTCCGGTAATACATGTTATCTAGAATTGTCACGTGACCGGACTGGGACCCTTGTTGGGTTTCAGTTGGTCACTATTTATATATGTGGAGTCACCTTGCCTTTTTTTTGGCATGCGATTCCAAGTATGTAAATAACCAACCGAAAACTCAACAATAACCAAAAAGGTAACGAATGGGTCTTAATTAATTAAATTGAAAGGTATTTATTGGAGACGGTCATCTCTAAGTCCCATCTCCATTACAAGGAGTTGACCTCGATGGAGGAAAAAACCCCATATGTGAGCGATATGTAAGACATTGTCAATTGTGCGGGGCTAGCGAAATATAGAGAACAGATGGAGGAGATTTATTGACGCCCTGTTCTACACACAGAGTTTAAAGGTCGGCGATTTTCTTCTTCTTCTTTTTCTTCTCGTTCGCAGTTTGACGTGTCTACACATAAAGTGCTGTTTTCTTAATAAATGCTGCTGTATTTGAAAGCTCCTCAGGGCTCCAATACATCTTTCTGTGGATATCCATCTCTGTGGGCCAGTGTTCTTCCCTTAACTGGTTTAGTGTATTGCAGTCTTGCAGGATACGTTCAGTGGTCTGTCCTGCCTGCCCACAAAGGCACAGAGGTGATGGAACCAGTCTTAGTCTATTTAAGTGGCTGTTTATTCTGTTGTGTCCTGTTCTGAGGCGGAAGATAATAAATAACCTGCTTTGCTCTGTTTGAGATAGTGGTAATTGTCTTTTGGGTGGTCGACTTTCCTGATGGCTTTGATGAGGGGCATCTTTTCTTGGTAGGTTATTTCTTGGTTTTTGTTCCTGTGTTGCTCCATCCTTTGCCAGTCTGTATGCCTCTTCATTTCCTGGTATGCCACAGTTGGATGGTAGGTCGGCGATGATGATAATGACACGTACATATTCTAAGGAAGCCATGCAGTATCTATGAATATAAACACGAACTCATATGATGATATAATGATATTATGTAAGCTTGTCAACCTCTTCGCAATCAGGCGAGATAACACCATGAAAAGTCTACCACTGACAGGTAGTACTTGGTTAAGGTAGACTTAGTTATTTGTTTATTATTAGCACGGTAGCCTAGTTGATAGTGAGCTTGCTTTCTATCACTAGGTTACAGCATGCCTGGTTCGAAATCACGTCCGGACAACAAAAAAATCCCGGTTGTGATTTCTCGCTTGATACGACCACTCCTCCAGTCGACTCAGCTGTAAAATGAATACATGACGCATGCATGAATTAGGGGAGGTAAAGACATCAAGGAAGGGAACTGGCCACGCCACCTAATAGTGCTGCGGCTTAGTACATGAAGAATTATCTTCATCCCCAACGGCAGGTTGCTGCCATGGGACATAACTTTACCATAGTTATTTGTCTCTTGTTGGCTGTAGCCATGCAGTTATGTGGACTGTGTGGTTAACAATGGTCAATAAGTTTGAAAACATTTAGTTTTTTGGCTTTTCTTTGGATGTCTGCTTACAAAACGACGAAACATTTCTTCTTACAAACACAATTAGATCCCCTATAAGAAGAAACTTCTCTTTCATATTACTGCACACGAGAATTGAAGTTTTCTTTATAATTAAGAAAGCTTTTTCAAACCCTCAATTGTACAGAGCAAAAAAAGAGTGTCATGCCTCGTAATATTCCAGGAAATTGAAACGAACAAACATACAAACAAACAAGTAAACAAACACGCAAATGACCAAACATCATGTTAAAAATCCATTTTAAAGAATGTATTAAAAACAAGACACTAATTAATCTTGATAGTGATCACCTGTATAATATTTGTTTATTAGTTCTTGTTCAATTTGGTTTTAAATTGTACACATAAGTTCAGTTTTTTTCAAATATAACATAAAACATGGTAAAACAATTTATGTTGTCCTTGCCTCAAATAACGTTTTAACGTTGAACAACAAGAGACTGGCAGATGTAAGAATATCAATATCTTTTGTGGTGTCTACGTTATCCCTGTGTTTCAAAATACATTTTATCAAATTATGTCAGCTTATCGCGCAGATCTTTTTTCTTCTTCTTCACGTTTTCCTAAACGAAGCATGCTCATTGGTCTTTTTCCTAAACGAAGCATGCTCATTGGCCGTTTCCCTAGACGAAGCATGCTCATTGGTCGTTTACCCAGTCGAAGCATGCTCATTGGTCGTTTGCCAAGGCGTAGCATGCTCATTGGGCGTTTACCTAAACGAAGCATACTCATTGGACGTTTTCCCAAACGAAGCATGCTCATTGGTCGCTTCCCAAGGCTTAAATCATCGGCAAAACTGTTTTCCTCAGTGTCTTCTTCTTCAAGATTTTCATCTGGCCGTTTGCCAAGTCTAAGCATGCCGAGTGTTCTTTTACCCAATCTGAGCATGGACAATTGTCGTTTTCCCAGTCGAAGCATTGCCATCGATCGTTTCTCTTCCTCATCTTCAGGTTCACGCTTTCCTAATCTGAGCATTGCCATTGATCGTTTTCCTAATCTCAACATTGACAGTTGACGCTTACCAAGTCTTAGCATTCCCATAGCTCTCTTGCTTTCATCATCACCATCT